>LNAC01000040.1:2736480-2757488 GCA_002007465.1 Ailurus styani
TTCTCTGATTGACTTATTTCACTTAGCATAATACCCTCTAGTTCCATCCACATTGTTGCAAATGGCAGGATTTCATTTTTGATGGCTGCATAGTATTCTATTGTATGTATGTGTGTGTGTATTATATATATACATATATATATACCACATCTTCTTTATCCATTCATCTGTTGATGGACATCTAGGTTCTTTCCATAGTTTGGCTATTGTGGACACTGCTGCTGTAAACATTCGGGTGCACATGACCCTTTGGATCACTACATTTGTACTACATTTGTATCTTTAGGGTAAATAAATATCCAGTAGTGTGATTGCTGGGTCATAGGGTAGCTCTATTTTCAACTTTTCGATGAACCTCCATACTGTTTTCCAGAGTGGCTACACCAGCTTGAATTCCCACCAACAGTATAGGAGGGTTTCCCTTTCTCCACATCCTTGCCAATATCTGTCATTTCCTGACTTGTTAATTTTAGCCATTCTGACTGGTGTGAGATGATATCTCACTGTGGTTTTGATTTGTATTTCCCTGATGCTAAGTGATGTTGAGCACTTTTTCATGTGTCTGTTGGCCATTTGGATGTCTTCTTTGCAGAAATGTCTGTTCATGTCTTCTGACCATTTCTTGATTGGATTATTTGTTCTTTGGGTGTTGAGTTCTTTATAGATTTTAGATATAAGCCCTTTATCTGATATGTCATTTGCAAATATCTTCTCCCATTCTGTTGGTTGTCTTTTGGCTTTGTTACCTGTTTCCTTTGCTGTGCAAAAGCTTTTGATCTTGATGAAGTCTGAATAGTTCATTTTTGCCCTTGCTTCCCTTGCCTTTGGTGATGTTCCTAGGAAGAAGTTGCTGTGGCTGAGGTCAAAGAGGTTGCTACCTGTGTTCTCCTCAAGGATTTTGATTTATTCCTGTCTCACATTGAGGTCTTTCATCTATTTTGAGTCTATTTTGTATGTGTGGTGTAAGGAAACAGTCCAGTTTCATTTTTCTGCTTGTGGCTGTCCAGTTTTCCCAACACCATTTGTTGAAGAGACTGTCATGTTTCCATTGGACATTCTTTCATGTTTTGTCGAAGATGAGTTGACCATAGAGCTGAGGGTCCATTTCTGGGCTCTCTATTCTGTTTCTTTGATCTATGTGTCTGTTTTTGTGCAGTACCATACTGTTTTGATGATTACAGCTTTGTAATAGAGCTTGAAGTCTGGAATCGTGATGTCACCAACTTTGGTTTCCTTTTTCAACATTCCTCTGGCTATTCAAGGTCTTTTCTTGTTCCATATAAAATTTAGGATTATTTGTTCCATTTCTTTGAAAAAAAATTGATGGTATTTTGATAGGGATTGAATTAAATGTGTTGATTGCTTTAGGTAGCATAGACATTTTCACAGTATTTGTTCCTCCAATCCATGAACACAGAACATTTTTCCATTTCTTTGTGTCTTCCTCAATTTCTTTCATGAGTATTCCATAGTTTTCTGAGTACAGATTCTTTGCCTCTTTGGTTAGGTTTATTTCTAGGTATCTTATGGCTTTGGGTGCAGTTGTAAATGGGATTGACTCCTTAATTTCTCTTTCTTCTGTCTTGCTGTTGGCGTATAGAAATGCAACTGATTTCTGTGCATTTATTTTATATTCTGACACTTTACTGAATTCCTGTATAAGTTCTAGCAGTTTTGGAGTGGAGTCTTTTGGGTTTTCCACATAAAGCATCATATCATCTGCAAAGAGTGAGAGTTTGACTTCTTCTTTGCTGATTTGGATGCCTTTTATTTCTTTTTGTTGTCTGATTACTGAGGCTAGGACTTCTGGTACTATGTTGAATAGCAGTGGTGATAGTGGACATCCCCTGCTGTGTTCCTGACCTTAGGGGAAGAGCTTTCAGTTTTTCCCCATTGAGAATGACATTCGCTGTGAGTTTTTCATAGATGGCTTTTATGATATTGACGTATGTACCCTCTATCCCTACACTGTGAAGAGTTTTGGTCAAGAAAGGATGCTGTACTTTGTCAAATGCTTTTTCAGCATCTATTGAGAATATCGTATGGTTCTTGTTCTTTTTATTTTATTACAATTTTATTGTATTGTATCACATTGATTGATTTGTAGATGCTGAACCAACCTTGCAGCCCATGAATAAATCCCACTTTGCTGTGGTGAATAATCCTTTCAGTGTTCTGTTGGATCCTGTTGGCAAGTATTTTGGTGAGAATTTTTGCATCCGTGTTTATCAAGGATACTGGGCTGTAATTCTCCTTTTTGATGGGGTTTTTGGTTTTGGGATAGAGGTAATGCTGGTCTCATAAAGTAAGTTTCGAAGTTTTCCTTCCATTTCTATTTCTTGGAACGGTTTCAGGAGAATAGGTATTAATTCTTCTTTAAATGTTTGGTATAATTCCCCTGGGAAGCCATCTGGCCCTGGGCTATTGTTTTTTGGGAGATTTTTGATGACCGCTTCCATCTCCTTACTGGTTATGGGTCTGTTCATGTTATCTATTTCTTCCTGGTTCAGTTTTGGCAGTTTTTATGTCTCTAGGGATGCATCCATTTCTTCCAGATTGTCAAATTTGCTGATGTATAGTTGCTCATAATATGTTCTTATAATTGCTTGGACTTCTTTGGTGTTGGTTGTGATCTCTCCTCTTTCATTCATGATTTTATTAATTTGGGTCCTTTCTCTTTTCTTTTTGATAAGTCTGGCTAGGGGTTTATCAGTCTTATTAATTCTTTCAGAGAATCAGTTCCTAGTTTCATTGATTTGTTCTACTGTTCTTTTGGTTTCTATTTAATTGATTTCTGCTCTGATCTTTGTTATTTCTCTCCTGCTGGGTTTAGGTTTTCTTTGCTGTTCTTACTCCAGCTCCTTTAGGTGTAGGTTTAGGTTGTGTACTTCAGACCTTTCTTGTTTCTTGAGAAAGGCTTGTATTGCTACATACTTTCCTCTCAGGACCGCTTTTGCTGTGTCCCAAAGATTTTGAACAGTTTGTGTCTTCATTTTCATTTGTTTCCATGAGTTTTTTAAATTCTTCTTTAACTTCCTGGTTGACCCATTCATTCTTTAGTAGGATGGTTTTTAGCCTCCATGTATTCGAGTTCTTTCCAACTTTCCTCTTGTGGTTGAGTTCTAGTTTCAAAGCACTGTCGTCTGAAAATATGCAGGGAATGATCCCAATCTTTTGGTACTGGTTGGGACCTGATTTATGACCCAGGATGTGACCTATTCTGGGGAATGTTCCATGTGCACTAAAGAAGAATGTGTATTCTGTTGCTTTGGGATGGAATGTTCTAAATATATCTGTGATGTCCATGTGGTCCAGCGTGTCATTTAAAGCTTTTATTTCCTTGTTGATCTTTTGTTTAGATGACCTGTCCATTTCAGTGAGGTGGGTATAAAAGTCCTCTACTATTATTATATTATTGTCGATGTGTTTCTTTGATTTTGTTATTAATTGGTTTATATAATTTGCTGCTCCCATGTTAGGGGTATAGGTATTTAAAATTGTTAAATCTTCTTGTTTGACAGACCCTTTAAGTATGAGACAGTGTCATTCCTCATCTCTTATTATAGTCTTTGGCTTAAAATCTAATTTATCCTACATAAGGATTGCCACTCCAGCTTTCTTTTGATGTCCATTAGCATGGTAAATTGTTTTCCACCCCCTCACTTTAAATCTGGAGGTGTCTTTGGGTCTAAAATGAGTTTCTTGCAGAAAGCATATCAATGGGTGTTGTTTTTTTTATCCATTCTGATGCACTGTGTCTTTGGATTGGGGCATTTAGCCCATTTACATTCAGGGTAACTATTGAAAGATATGAATTTAGTGCCATTGTATTTCCTGGAAGGTGATGGTTACTGTATATTATCTCTGTTCCTTTCTGGTCTGTTACTTTTAGGGTCTCTCCTTGCTTAGAGGACCCCTTTCAATATTTCCTGCAGGGCTTGTTTGGTGTTTGGAAATTCTTTTAGTTTTTTTTTGTCCTGGAAGTTTAATCTCTCCTTCTATTTTCAGTGACGGCCTAGCTGGATATAGTATTCTCGGCTGCATATTTCTCTCATTTAGTGCTCTGAATATATCATGCCAGTCCTTTCTGGCCTGCCTGGTCTCTGTGGGTAGGTCTGCTGCCAATATAATATTTCTGCTGTTGTATGTTACAGACCTCTTGTCCCAAGCTACTTTCAAGATTTTCTCTTTTTCCCTGAGACTTGTAAGTTTTACTATTAGATGACAGGTTGTTGACCTATTTTTATTGATTTTGAGGGGGATTCTCTGTGCCTCCTGGGTTTTGATGCTTGTTCCCTTCACCAAATTAGGGAAATTCTCTGCTATAATTTGCTCCAATATACCTCTGCCCCTCTCTTTCTTCTTCTACTGGGATCCTAATTATTCCAATATTGTTTTGTCTTATGGTATCACTTATCTCTTGAATTCTCCCCTCGTGGTTCAGTAGTTGTTTGTGTCTCTTTTTCTCAGCTTCTTTATTTTCCATCATTTGGTCTTCTATATCACAAATTTTCTCTTCTGCCTCATTTATCCTAGCAGTAAGAGCCTCCATTTTTTATTGCACCTCATTAATGGCTTTTTAAATTTCAACTAGGTTAGATTTTCTTTCTCTTATTTCTCCAGAAAGGGATTCTCTAGTATCTTCCATGCTTTTTTGAGCCTAGCTAGCACCTTGATAATTGTCATTCTGAACTCTAGTTCTGACATATAACTAATGTCTGTATTGATTACATCCCTAGTCATTGGCACTGCCTCTTGTTCTTTTTTTTTGAGGTGAGTTTTTCCACCTTGCCATTTTATTCAGATAAGAATAGATGAATGAGAGAACAAAATACTAAAAGGGTAGCAACCAGAAAAATATACTATACACTAACCAAATAAGAAGAGACCCAAAACTGGGGAGAGAAGAAAGGATGGGGAAAAATACACACACACACACACACACACACACACACACACACACACACATGACTGGTGAATAGGAACAGAGCCACACACTTGATTTTGGGTGTATTTTGGTCTGTTAGAAGAAACTGCCTCCCAAAATTTTAAAGAAAAAAAATATATGTATATATACAAAAATAAGGGTAAACACGATGAAGGGATGGAATATGACTATAAAGATGAAAATTTTAAAAAAGATTCTAAAAAAACGAATTGATAATATAAGAAGTTGGCTTAAAAAAAAAAGAGAAAAGAATGTGATCAGACTGGAGACTAGAACAAAGCCATGCACTCGATTTAAGGTAAATTTTAATCTATTAGAAGAAACTATATCCCAAAATTTTAAAGAAAGAAAAAGCTATATGTATACAAAAAATAAGGTCAAATACAATGAAGGGGTAGAATATGACCATAACAATGAAAATTAAAAAAGATTTTTAAAAAAGTTATTGACAAGATAAAATAGTTTAAAAATGTTATAATAGGAAAGAGGAAAAAAATAGAATAAGAAAAAAATAAAATTTAAAAAATTTAACTTTGAAAGACTAACAGAATCATGGGGAAAAAAAGCCATGTATTCTATGTGCTGTATTCCCGTAGCTCTGAAGTTTTGCAGTTCTCATTCATCAGTGAACTTGGTCTTGGCTGGACGTTCTTGTTGATCTTCTCAGGGAGCGGCCTGTTGTACTGATTTTCAAATGTCTTTGCCAGAGGTGGAACTGCACCACCCTTGCCAAGGGCCAGGCTAAGTGGCCTGCTTTGGAGAGCAAATCTGCTCGGGTTTGCTCTTGGTAGCTTTTATTCCCTGAACACTTTCCATACAGCTTTGGAGGACGGGAATGAAGATGGCAGCCTCCCAATCTCTGGTCCCATAGGAGCCAAGAGCTCAGGGCCCCACTCCTCAGTGAGCCCTCAGAGAAAAGCAGTCAATCCCTCCCATCTCCCTGGTCTCCGGCCACACTCTGAGCTCAGCCTGTGACCGAGCATTTCTGTCTCTGGCGCACGGCCCTGTTTGGAGTCTTGAAACCCAGCAGATTCCTGTAGCATGCTTCCACACCGCTCCTCCCAGAGGAGGAAGGTGAGTCTCCCCAGATCTGCCACTTGTGGGGTCCTTGCTCAAAGAGTAGTGGCCCGACTGTGCCTTGGATCACAGTTTAAGGTAACCCCAAGCTGAGAGCCCTCTCCTCAGCTCCATATCTGCAGCCGGCTTCCCCCCTCTGACACCTGGGAGATCTGCCACATTCAGGCACCCCTGGTCTTTCTGTGACCCCAAGGGTCCTGAGACCACAGTGTTCCTGCAGGACTCCACCTCCAGCTTAGCCTCTGGAGTGACATCCCTCAGTGGAGCAGACTTCTAAAAGTTCTGGTTTTGTGCTCTGCTGCTCTACCACTTGCCGGGAGCCGGCCCCGCCCCCCACAGTCTCTCTTCTCATATCTCGCCTTGGATTCACTTCTCCGCACATCCTACCTTCCAGAAAGTGGTCGATTTTCTGTTCCTAGAATTGCTGCGCTTCTTCTCTTCGCTCTCCTATTGAGTTTGTAGGTGTTCAGAATGGTTTGATAACTAGCTGAACTCCGGGGATCTGATGGTATTTAAGTCTCCTACTCCTCTGCCATCTTGCTCCTCACCCCCAACCCAAAGCTTTTCATAGCTCACTTTGCTTTGCCTTTCCTCTTGATTAAAAGCTACTAGAGGGGTGCCTGGGTGGCTCAGTCTGTTAAACATCTGCCTTTGGCTCAGGTCATGATCCCGGGGTCCTGGGATGGAGCCCTGCATTGGGCTCCCTGCTCAGCTCTCCCTCTGTTGCTTCCTGTGCTTGTGCTCTTTTTCTGTCAAATAAATAAATTAAATCTTAAAAAAATAAAAAAGCTACTAGAGAGTGGGAACCATGTGTTACTCAGCTTTATATTTCCCAAAGCACCCAGCAAGGCAGTTTGAATTCTAGTAGGTGTTCATTACATGCCTATTACATGATTTTATCAAATGGAACTAATATCAGCTTGACCTTTCTCAAGGTAGGGATGATGTTTCAGTGGAATATTATGTAAAAGAGCACTGACAAAATTAAATGGGCCCCTCCTCAGTGATGATATTAAAAAAAAAAAGCTTTGATGATTCAGATATTCCTAAGTCCCTCTGAAGACTTCATTCTTCCAGCAAACGATGCCACAAAAGCTCGTTTTCACATGATTGATGTTTGGGAGAGGGTGAACTGTTGCAAATCTCAAAAGTAACAGTGTAGTTTATAGAGATAGAGTCCAAAGAAAGTAGAGATAGGATGCAGTCTGTAGGACTATTGGTGGCAAGCAGGGCAGTAGACCTTGATGAGGCCTAGAGCTCTCGGCAGACAGCCAACAAACATTTCATGAGCATCCCGGAGGGGCTTCGTGTTCCATACCATTGCTCAAGGGCCTTTTTTCTTGGCCAAGATTACTTGGTAAATCCACAAGGCCAAGTGGCCTGTTGCCAGAGTTCAACTCTTCTTTCTCTCCCGTCAGTTTGTCCCTTCCTCTCCTAGCTGCAAGGCTTGGAAGAGAGGATGTGACACAGGACAGTTCTTGCCCTGGTCCATTTCAAGCCTGTTTCACCACAAACAAACGTGGAACTCTCCACTGCTCCTCTTAAAGAGATGAAAACTTCTCTGCTTAGAATTCAGTGACTCATCCCACTTGGACACAACCGCCCTTTCTAGGGCGGAAACCCTGAATTCAAGAGCAGCTGGCCAAGTCGGGGAAAGAACTCTAAGCTGTTTCTGGGAAAGAACTTTAAGTCTCCCTGCTGATGATGAGAAATAATTTTTACTCTTTGTAAAGGGTGAGAAGCCTAAGTGTGCTAGTGAATAATGGTCTTGCACCTAGCCAAGGAACGCTTGGGTGGTGTTTGGATTACCATTCATTTTTCTTTAATTAAATTTAAACGTCTATGTGTCTGAATTCTTCTTATATATTAATTCCAGAGAAGCATCAACAGAGGAAGACGTATAGACTGGAGTGAAATTAGGGGCGGGTTACTGGATACTTGAAACATCGAAGTGTCTTTTTGCTAAATCCTTTTGGAGCTGAAGCCAGATTTTTCAGTGTTCTCTGTCAGCGGGGATAGCCACTGCATGTGATTGTTCATTCTATGTCAGGAGCCAAGCTAAACACTTACCCCGCAAGATTTCATTCAGTCCTCCCATCGACCCTGTATGACAGACAGACTATAACTACCAAACCAAATCTGCGTTTGCCTGAGAGACCAGTGGGCGTTTACTCAGCACCTCTGTAGCAAGAACTCTCTAGGGACTGTCACGAAGTCGTGACAGAGGAGGGAAGGTAAAGTATGGAAAGAAAGACAATGTTTCATAGAATCCCAGTTAAGGAAGGAGTATCGAAGGAACTGGACAGATGCTACACTCCCTTGGACGGGTAATAACCTCGCCCAACTTTTATAAATCACGGAATTGTGTTTCAGAACTTTCTGGTCTGCATATTTCTATAGGCAGGTGACTCCTTTAGACAGTGCTGTGCTCTCATCCAGGTTAAAGGGAACCCAGTAGGAATATAATTAACCTCATTATCTAAGTCTTTACCTGCGCCTAAAACCCGGTGCCTCCTAGGTCCAGGGGGCTGCATTTTGCTAAGCCAACCAAGGCATTCTTTTGTGTATGTCTTGCCAAGGTCCCTTAAGAACATCTATACAGCTTGGCAATTTTCAGGGCAAATCCTTTTCAAGTGTAAAACAAACAGGGATTTTAAATTCTTTCCTTCTGTTTCAGAGAGAATGCCAGCTGTCGGCTGCTCCCTTCCCTCCAACAAAAACAAAACACGAGTGATGTGTCTCCATTTATAGTCCATAGAATTTCATCTGGGTACTGGCTTCCAAGGTGGCCCTTTTGCTGTATTTCCTCTACTGGTGAGATTTCCATCTTCTGCACAACTGTGTTTCCCCCAGTGCCTCTCCACACTCGTTGCAACGCTGTTGTTCAAGCCATTATTCGTTCTTCTATTGCCGTTGCTTCCTTATTTTTGGTTCATTTTTTGCAGTCTTCCCCTTCTTCTACCAAACCACGGTGCTGTCACGTTTACCTTCCCAGACCCCACCATGAGTTTTCCCTGCCTTAATCCTGCTTTAAACTGGCGATAGGTCCCTCCTGTTTCCTGACGCCTGCGGGATAAAAGTACCAACCTCCTGGTATTGGGGTTTGAGGCAGAGCTTAATTACTTATGCTTCTTCCGTCCTAATTCTGAATCAGTTGTGGGTTAGACACAAGCCAGATGGGGATGAGAAGGCAGTATCCGATTTATTGCCAGTCATACTGCACTGGGGCTTGGGCCAGAGGCAGGCTGAAATGTGACTTCCTGTAATCCTTTCCTCGAATTTACCCATAAAGTTCAGGAAGAACGGCTGGAGAACTGTAGCCCATTTTCTTTTAGTATAGGTTTGGGGGCCTGGGGATTGCCTTAGGGGTTGAACAATCAATCACAAGCCTGTTTGTAGGGTTTGGGGAATCTGTGGAAATAACACTGTCTTGAAATCTCAGAGGGAGGCCAGCCTATTCAGTTTCTGGAAATTCAGTGGGCTGGCGATGAAGACCAGCAGTCCTACTACGGCACGGTTCCAGAGCCCCACCTGCTTTCAGAGTTCTGTCTCTTAGCAGTAAGTCTTTACCTTCGTGCCTCTTGGTCCCTGTCCTTGGAACCGTGGCCTGGGATAATGATGTGGGGTTCATTCTCATGGAAGTCTTTTTAAAATGGGGGAAATTATAACTTTTGGGGGGGCCGGGAGTATATATGCAGAGGTGTTTGCCGAAGACCCGGGAACTAGGGTTTCCCCGGTGCTATAGCGCTTTCTGCATCCTGATATGACCTCCTCTGGAAATAAGCATATCAGTTTTTGTATCTTCATAAGGACTTTGGGGAGAAGAAGTAATCTCTTTGGTGAGGCTCTGTGGAACTTTCTCTTTCTGCCGTCAGAGAGTTAACTTGGTCTCAGACTTTTAGGAACTGTCCCAAAGTGTGTGAAACTGGGGGTCAGCCCACTTTAACTTTGTCACAGTTGGTTCTCCAGACACACAAAGATGAACTGCATTGAGTCCCAAAACACAAATACGAAAAATCTGTCCAGCTGCTATGTTTCCACTTACCAAGCCCTGTTGTCCTCCCAGAACACAAAAGGCCACCTTCCCTGCCTGGCATCCCACCTGTTCTCAACCAAATCCTCATTGTAATGCCTGTTAATTCCCAATCCCACTTGCAGCTCCTGATCTCTGCATTAGGCAAGGTTTTTGTGGGTACAAGTGACACTACCCAACTCAAAGTGGATTATGGCCAGAGGTATGGAAGTCTAAGAGGTGCTGCTGGCTTCAGGCTTGGCTGTATCCAGGGGTTGGAGCTACATTGTGATAATTTCCTCTTTCCATAGCCTGGTTCTTCCCTCTGGTAATTTTAGCTTCAGACAGTTTGTATTTTTATAACTGCTTCTACTATCAGAGAAAGAAAGACCCCCTTTATCCCCCCCTTTTACCCCCCTCCCCCAGAGATCTTATCTCCTACGTGACAGAGAGGGTCTGATTAGCACACCTTGGGGAAAGCCTTTCCCTTGACCAGTTGCAGTGCCCAGAGGGAGGGTTGCTCCAAGTAACCAGGTCTGAGAACCTGCCTTTCGTGGATCTTATCCCGTTGTACCATAATCCTGTATTTCTACATCTCATTTGGTCTCCCCATTAGACTCATGGATAAGCTCGCCAAAGAAGATCATAGCCGGTCACTCTCACAAAGTCAGAAGGAGACGGCCAAGCCTAGATTTTACTCACTTGAAAAGGGAGGAAAAGAGGATCCCCAGGCACTGCAGGCTTGTGGCCAGGTGGCATTTGCTCCCAGTGCCACAGCCAGGGTCAGCAGCCCTCAGACACCCCGAGAAAGGACACTGGTGCAGCTCCTTGCCCTGCAGAGCCAGCCCCTCCCCTGCTGAAGCCCGAGGCTCAGGGTGGCTATTGCCTGGGGATTCTGCAGAGACTCGGCCCCTGCCAGGCCGCCTGCCCAGGCTTTTCGTGCCCTGCAGGCTGCCAGATTTTCCCAGGCCACAGGACCTTCCCAATACAGGATGGAGCGTTGTCCGTCACTCAGTGCTACACCCAGATTCAGGTGCTGTCCACCAAAGTGGCCTGCCCTCCAGCTTCTTTTTTATAATGTTCCTTAAAAATAAATTTATTTTGAATGAATTTTAATTCTACAGAAAATTTGCAAAAGCAGTACAGTTTCCATATTTCCTTCACTAGCTTCTCCTCTTAGAGCCATGATGAATTTATCAGAACTAGGAAATTAATATTATTATTAACTGAAGTACAGACTTGATTCAGATTGCAGCAGTTTTCTCACTGATTTTATATATATTTATATATATAAATAGTTTATATATAATATGTAATATATAATAATATTATAATATATATTAATATATACATACACACACATATATGTGTGTGTGTATATATATATATATATATACACACACACACATATATACACATATATATATAGTGGGTTTTTTTCCCCCTTCTAGGTTGTCACATTGGCTTTAACCAAGTTCTTTTGATTTACTCAGGGAACTAACTCTTATGTCAAGATGTTGATGGGGCAGATTAATTGCTTTAATGGCCTTCATTTGTCACCCCTCCCTGTTCCTATGCTCCCTGCAATGCAAAATTTTAGCACTTCCTATAAAGAGATGGTCTACTTCCCCCTCTTGAAACTGGGCTGGCCTGCAAATTGCTTTGGCCAATAAAAGGCAGCAGATAAAAGATGAGCCCATTCTGAGCCTTGGCCACAAGAGGTCTTGGGTGCTTGCTTGCTCCCTTGGAGCCCTGCCTCCTTCATAGGAACAAGGCTGGGTCAACCTGCTGGGTTGAGGAGCTGTAAGAATTGGAGGGCAGATCCCAACTGAATCTTGAGGCCACATTCAACAATCAGGCCCCAGCTGGCTGCCCGTCCATGAGTGAGTCTAGCCAAGATCGGGTAAGCCTGTCCCAGAGCAGCAGGACTACCCAGATGGCCTATCGATTTGTGAGCAAAATAAATATTTATTATTGTGAGCCAGTGAGGTTCTGTGGTTGTATTTAGGCAACAGTATGGTGGCAAGAGGTCACTGATACAGCTGGACCAGGACAGATCCTGATATTGGCCATCTGGTGACTTAGCTTCCACAGTCACTAACGAGTTCCATTGAATTTGTTAACTCTTTTGGATTGTGGGTCTTCTTGGGACTCGTCTTAGACTTTTGTAACTCGGTTTCATGAGTGCTTGTTACAGGATCCACCTCTCTTGAGCTGAGAGGATTTGAATAGAAAACTCATATCTGGGAAACAGTTCTCCTGTGACATTGAGCAATTCTGGGGGCTCTTCCAGCCTGTGCTGTCATTGGCTTGTGCATATTGACTGAAGTCGTGGTCGCTACCAGATGTCTCCAGCTTTCATTCTCACTAATTCCCAGGACAAGGAATCTATGGATGCTTGCTCGAGGATTTTGCTGCTTTGGGTATTTACCGAATAAGCTGTTGGTTGTTGGCAGGGCTTTCTGCTGACTGCAGTGGGTATAAGTCTGGAATTTAAATTTGATGTGTTCAGCCATCTTAGATTAATACAAAAAAAAAATTTTCCCCTCTGCCAGGGCAGACAGTGGCCTTTTTCCCTCCCCTTCTCTCTCTCCCTCTCTCTCTCTCCCTCTCTCTCTCTCCCTCTCTCTCTCTTTAGCTCTCTTCAAACTGTGGGATGTGTTTTGGGGCAAAACCAGTTGCAAAGGAACATTATATCATAAAACAGCTTTCCTTTCTCAGTCTTGGAGCCACATTCTGGTTCCCCTGGAGAAGGTTTTGGCCTCCCCCATAGAAGGTCTCTGCCCTTTCCATTCTCTTTTATTCCTCCTACTTCCTACTGGGATGGTGGCAGTTTTCCCAGGATCATGAAAAAGCAGCAGCGGTCCCAAGCTTTTTGCTCTGCTCCCTGAAGAGGATACCTTACCCCTGACTCCCTTCCAGGAAGAGCTCGATATCTAGCGGACAGGAGCGCAATCAAGGAAGCTGCCATATATTTCTGAGCTCCCATCAGCAGCAATGGCCTGGTTGTGTCAGATGAGGACGAGGGTCTAGAGGTCTGACTCCCTCCTACAGGCTTGAAGATGCTCCTGTTTACAATTCCCTGCTTAACTTTTTCAGGCAGCTGTGCCCCCAGTGCCCACCTGAGACTTTCTGTGTTTTGTGAATGAAACGACTTACTTCCTGTTCTCTTCCTCCCCTGCTGCCACCAACATCCCTTGTTGTTCAGCTTTCTCGGTTCCTTCACACTCTTCCTTCTTCCAAAAATGTGTTGTCACCTCTCTTCCATTCAGTACTGTTGCCTCTTATGTCCTCTCAGTCCTTGTGGGTTTCTATCTTGGTTTTATGCCTCCAGTCTTATTTCAGTGGGGTTTTGAAAGAGAGCAATATCCGTATCCCGTCCTCCATGTTTAGCCTGAGGTTTTCAGATCTTCCAGGTTTTTAGGAATATATATAAATTTGTCCTGCTATAGTTCAGTAATTGTCTTCTTCAGGCATTTTGTCTTGCTTTAACAATAATCATATAATAAGTTACTTTAATAGAGAAAGGGGTTAGAAGTACAGAGTTTAGAACTTTATTTTTTGTTATTTTTTTAAGATTTTATTTATGTGAGAGAGAGACAGAACATGAACAGGGGTGAGGGCAGAGGGAGGGGGTCAAACAGACTCCCACTGAGCAGAGAGCCTGACCTGAAACTCGATCCCAGGACCCTGAGATCATGACCTGAGCTGAAGGCAGATGCTTAACCCACTGAGCCACCCAGGCGCCCCAGAGTGTAGAATTTTAAAGCAAAATTATTTTTTACCAAGAGGGGTTTCAGTAACTCTTTTAAGAATAGCAACAAAACTTTACACCACCAGGCACATCTAACAATTGATTATATCCAGCTTTGTTCAAGAGAATGGATTTTCTTTTCTTATCACTGTCAGCACTCTCATTAACACAGACTTCATATTCATTCGTCGTCTTAATCACCCATTTTACTCATAAAGGAGGAAGTCCCACAAAGGAAGCTGCTCTGGTGTTACAGCTTCTCTTCTGTGAAGCCCACGTTGGCCATGAAAGGGACAAAGTAACGCCAGGTCTGTTCCCGAACGTAGCAGGGCTGCGACATGATAGTCAAATCACACTAAGCTTTCACACATGCAAATACTATCGTGTAATATACACACAGGATCGTACATGCCCAGTATTTTGCAATTTGCTTATTTCTCTTTATGTATCATGAGCCTCTCCCACGTTAGTACATAAAGAACTAACTCACTTTTTTTTAAAACAACTTCTCAGATGATTTCCAATTCAAAGCAATGTTGAAACAATCACGCTTTCATATGATTTTTTTTGCTCATTTTCTATGTATTTCTTTTTTTTAAAAAAAGATTTTATTTACTCATTTGACACAGAGAGAGAGAGATTACAAGTAGGCAGGCAGAGAGAGAGGAGAGAGGAGGAAGCAGGCTCCCCGATGAGCAGAGAGCCCAATATGGGCCTCGATCCCAGGGCCCTGGGATCATGACCTGAGCCGAAGGCAGTGGCTTTAACCCAGGCGCCCTCTATGTATTTCTGTAAGATTTTTTTCCCCCCCAGAAGCAGAATTCTGAGTCAAAGGGGCTGCACCTGTTATATTTTGGTAACTAAGGCCAGACTGCGTTTCAGAAAACTATAAATTCACACTTTCAGAGAAATTGTCAGAATGCTCATTTTTTCCCTCCCCTCTCCAAAACTGTATCTATTTCCTCCTCTTAGTTTTTGCGTCTCTGATAAATGAGACGGTATCGTCTTAGTTGACATTCGTGATTCCCAGTGTGGTGGTGTTACTCTCTGTGCTACTGACAGTCTCCATACACAGAAACTTCTCTTCCATTTCTAGTAAATGGTGGAAGAGAGAATGTTTTCTGCCCTAATGTTTTCTGCAAGTCCAGGTGCCTGATCACTAAAGGGTGATGGTTCTTGAGAACATGACTGACCTGAATACCTTATGTTGTTTACCTCCTGATTCTCTCAGACATCTGCCCAGTCAGGGCTCAGATGCTCTATCTCTTGTATGTTCTGAGAAGAGTTTGAACTCTCAGTAAGACAGGACTCTATCCAGGCAAAGAATAATTTCTTTAACTGCCTGTCTTGGTGCTTAGGCCAATCTTTGGAGCTTCTTTCTGTATCTCTTCCTTGTAGTATCCATTAGAGATAAATTCTGATTTTTCCTTTTTAGGCTTTTGAAGGGTTTTCTTGCTCCTCTTACCAACACTGTCACGAGATGTGGCTGTGGGACTTAACACCCCGGAGACAACCTGGATCAACACAGGATGGGTGCTGCCGGATAACTTTGTCTCCCTTTCTTCTTCTGGGTGGCTAGTTCTGAGATGGGTTTTATAAGACCGAGTAGAAGGTTCTGCAGGTGTGAACTGCCCACAGCAGTGGCCAGTGTGTCTGTGGTAGGCTGTATAATGACACCCCAAAGATGGTCACATTCTTACCCTGGAATCTGTAACTACGTTATCTTACATGGCAAAAAAGACTTTTCAGATGTGGTTAAGGATTTGGGAATGGGTAGATTATACTGGGTTATCTGGGTGGGACAAATGTAATCACAAGGGTCTTATAAGAAAGAGACAGTAGAGGGCGCCTGGGTGGCTCAGTGGGTTAAAGCCTCTGCTTTCGGCTCAGGTCATGATCTCAGGGTCCTGGGATCGAGGCCCGCATCGGGCTCTCTGCTCAGCGGGGAGCCTGCTTCCCCCTCTCTCTCTCTGCCTACCTCTCTGCCTCCTTGTGATCTCTCTCCCGCTGTGAAATAAATAAATAAAATCTTTAAAAAAAAAAAAAAAAAAGAAAGAGACAGTAGAATCAGAGAGAGTGGAAGGTATGATGTTGGAAGCAAGAGGTTAGAGTGATGTGAGAAAGGGGTCACGGGCCCAGGAATTCTGGCATTCTCTAGAATCTGAAAAAAACCAAGGGAATGGATTTTATTTTCAGACTTCAAAAGAAACCAGCTCTGCCAAACCTTGATTTCAGCCTATAAGGCCCATTTCAAAACTCTGATCTCAGGACTATCGGATAATACATTTGTGGTGTTTTAAGGCAGAGCAGTAATAGGAAACTAATACAACATCACTGTTTCACCCATTCATCCCTCACTCCTGTTCCTTGGGATCCCAATCCCAAATTAAGTGCTCATACAGAAGCTTTTGTCTCAGAGTCTGCTTTTGAGGGAACCCTGGCTAAGACAGGGAATGATTAGATTTCCACTGACTGTTTCTGTGGTGGGTTTTTCCTGACAACCACATCTAGGACATCATCTTAGATTCCAGCCATGATGGCCATTGGCAGCGAGAGGGGTCCTCCACTAAATGATGCTCAAGTGTTCCCGGTGAGCAGGGATTGAGGGAAAAACTGCAGGTGGCTAGCCAGACTACACTCCCAGGTGAGGGGATTGAAGGGGAGGTTCCCTAGTCATGGGAACCAGTGTGTACGTGTGTCGGAGCACCTCAGTAGAGTCTAACTAGGAAAACAGAGACACCTTCCAGTGTTTACAGTGGTGGGAATTTACTGCAGAGAATTATTTGTATGGGTCACAGAGGGAGGAACCGAGAACCAGACAGGGAAGGGAGAGATAATCCAGAGACTGGCAAGAGCAGGAAGCTGCCACGCCCTTCGGTTGGAGGACAAAGTGAGAGGAGGTGTTACTGGAGCCCGTGCACTGGGACCACTGGAAGGGACTGGACTCCTAGTGGGGCTCTTCCATGGGAGCTGAGCTTCTGTGGCAGCACAGCCATGGCTGGAGGGGGGCATGGCTTCTCCCTTCCTTTGCACTTTCTGTTCCCCAAGAAACCAGCTCTGTGGAAATGCAGAGCAGGTGGAGTAAAGGATGGATCTGAGAACAAACAGATGTGGGACTGGCATCAGCCTGGCTGCCAAGGAGCCTGTGAAGAAACACCCACAGGAGAAGAAATCCATTTCAAACACCTGCCGATCTCTGTGGAAACCAATTCCAGATTCGTGCCACTTGAGCAACATTTTGTCCTGCCTTTAACTCCTCTTGCTCTCCATGCTCCAAGCCCTGAAGGGGCAGAAGCTATAGCCAGTGTAGAGGGCTTGTTCCTGGAGATGCTGACAGAATGAAAAAGGAGGAATCCACCTTCTCCCTTCTTTTCCCACTGCTGGCTTCCCACTCAGCACAGGCATGAGCTGGGGAAGGTGGACGCTTTAATCCTGGATGAAATCTGGGTTTTTGGTGATTATATTCAAACACATATCAATTACTGAAACAAGGCTACTTTAGATCTTATCTGAGAATGGTCAGGTAACCTGTGGGGCCTGCCCTAGAGCTTACCTAAAGGGGTAAGACGAAGTCTCTCTCCATGCTGAATGGTCACCCCAAGAAAGTTGTGAGAGAAGAACATAACTTAATTGAATTCTTTGATCCCATTGTGCATTGAAAGCTTTGTCACTGGTCCCACCGAAGTTCCTCTCACTTGACTAGAGATGACAAGAAAGACTCCACACTCCCCCCTTTACAGTCACCAGTTGGTTAGGGGCCAGTGGTCACATAACTGGTTTTTCTCCACTGACCCCACGATAGGAAGGGAAATGTGAGAATGGTTGGTGTCTATGATTTTGGGGCTTCAGCCACAACTCAGGCTGAAACATTCCGTTTTACCATTCTTTAATATCCATGTGGAATGATTATGTTTTTATCATCAGCAGAAAAAAAGGAATTTGAGAACTGTGTTATAAAGATAGAAAGAGATCTCTACTTGTGCACACTCATCTTTTGTGATTGTTGAAATTCGTATCTTTTATCTGGGGACACTTGTCTGGAATTCTGAAGAGTCCTTGTTTGAAGCACATCTGTTCCACAAGCTAATATAATCCTGAATGAGACTTGGAACAAGTCAGCTTGAAATCCGAGTTGGGTCCCTAGGAGAATAATGGTGTGTGGCAAAGAGGTTAAATGCTCAGAAATTCTGGCTGATTCTGAGACAGAGGCTGCCATAATCCCATGACTGAGAGTGTATCGTAGAAAGGGCTATGCCTGGAAGGACCCCAACTTCAGATATCAATATGCCAGAAGTATTGAATCTCTTCTTGAAAAGGGAATGCTGTACCATCTTTGATGAGCAGTATGGAGGCCTGGGGGATATTGGAGGGTCTTCGCTTTGAAGGGAGAGACTGCCTCCATAATTGGGCAAGGAAGAGATTTTAAGGCTAGGAATTGGGAGATCTCATTGGCGGAAGTGAGGGAAGGTCCAGAAAGTGGAGCCAAAACTACCTCTCCAACGAGGTGACCACACCTCACAGATGCAGTGACTCTGGGGAGGGGAGACAATGCAGGAGACTGGGTTGATATTTCACCCAAAGCTGTTCTGTGTGCTTAGATAAGGACAGCTGCTTGCTCTTATTGAGCAGGGACTCCTTGAAACTTATCCAGCTGTCAAGGGAAGCCCTGCCTCCATCTGAGGCTGAGCCATCTGGGTGGGGTGGAGTGGGTGAGGGCAGTGATGCCAGGAGAAAGGAGGGCTTCCTGAGAAAACAAACAGTGATTCTCTGGGGAAGCACATGATTCCCTCACCAGGATTTAGGTCCAACCCACGTGCTCTTGGATAGCCTAGTTCATACTCTGAAGAACCGGATTCCAGGTGTTACCTTTGTTGCCACCTCTTGGGAAAGACAGGTTGTGCGGGGTGCACCAAGATGCCACCATAAGTCAGTTGGAGGAATGCAAAAGTTTGCTGAGGGAGAAATGAAGCAGGTGAGACACACATACACACAATTAACAGGGAAGAAAACAGATAAAGAGTCTTAGCAATGAGGGAGTCAGCATTGGGAGGCTGTGCCTGAGGATTAGGCTTGGATTGTGACGCTTGAGGTCATCAGTGGGCCCTGCAATGAGAGGAACAGGCTTGGAGGGACCACAGGAAGGAGAGCAGAGGGGCACCGGGACTCTGGGGGCTTCTGCCATGTGAACGGCCCTGAGGTCATGGTGGGCCGGCCAGCGCTTGTCCATCCCCACCCAGGAGCCACAGCGGCTGGTTTTCGAGCGGATATCTAGTGGGGACTTCTATCAAGAGCTGATGGATGGGCAACGGTGATGCCTGTTCAGCTCTGTCTGATCCCCTGAGTATGGACCGCCCCCCCTTATAGGAACCCAGAACACCCACACATTCCAGTGTCACTCCCAACCCTATCTATAGAATACAAAAGTGAAAATATAGGTCTTTGACACCAGGACAGTGTGCGACGTGGAAAATAAAACCTTCACACCTTTACTTGGGGGAAACTGTGGAGAAACAACCTAAGGTTCATTCCCAGAGATGAGGCATGGAGGAATATGGCCATGTGTACCATCCCTGTTATACGAGCCACAAAACCACATTGTTTGTGGCCCACTCCCGACCCCATAACTCACATTGCTCTTTTAATGAAACTCGATTCACAATCTACTTCAACTTGGATTTCTAAGAATTACCCAAAATATGGGTGTTGCCAAGATTGTTATCATTTCCATTTCTCTTTGACACCGCAGTGCACATTATCTCCATAATCTTAGTATCAGCAAATGTTATCTAGGGGTTTATAGGTCTTGCTAAAATGATAAACTTTCCACTGCCACACCCTGGCTTGAAGTATGGTTGGTAAGCATTCTCTATAAGATCAGAGAGAATGCTTCTTGACAGAGTTAGTCCTAATTTGAATGATCCAGAATATAGGCAGAAAAAGCCAAAGGTTATTTTGTAATTATTAGCAATTTATGAATATGTAACGTACTGTTATGCTGGGCATGGATTGACTTTGCTGTTTTAAAAGTGCTTTCATGTACAAGTCTAGAATACATTTGGTCCACCTCTGGAAAATTTACATGAAGACATTAGAGCAGAAACCTCTGCAGTTGGCAGCATTTAAGTCCTGATTGAGAGAACAGGCCTACAGCTAGCAGGATCCCATATAGAAAGGTAATTGGGGATCTCTTCTGAGGGTTTCCCCAGAGGGCTCCCCCTTCCTCTGTGCATATTCCAGTGTCTTATGCTAACCTCTTAGGCTGGTAGTGAACACATTAGGAGAATGCTGTGCTTGGAAAATTCACTTTATCTACTTGTTTTGTTGTTTAAGTAGATAAAGCAATTAGGCTGTCTTTAGAGGTAACTGGCTTTCTCATTTCAATTTGTCGAAATTAATCTCTTTTGAGTAATCCAAACATACACACAGATACAAATCTGCTGAAAATATTTTTGACAAATTTAAAAATTAGTTAAACATTTTTTGACTACGTTTAAAGTCCCCTGAGAATGAAGGTAAGTTTGCAAATAGGTCTTGAAGAGGGTTTAAAGAAAAGTCTCAGTGAGGCCTCAAACCACAAGAAATAATTTTTTAACCCCCAAAATTCATTTAGCCTTCTAAGCACTTGGAAAAAAAAACAACCCACATTTTCCTTTGGGAATTTCCATACAAGACACTACAATTCTCCTATTGGATCTTGTCTATAGTTTTAGACATGGTATTGCAGATTTGGTGAAGTACGAAAGGAGCTAATGTTTTTAAATTTTTCATGGAAGGGGTGCCTGGGTGGCTCAGTGGGTTAAGCCTCTGCCTTCGGCTCAGGTCATGATCTCAGGGTCCTGGGGTCGAGCCCTGCTTTGGGCTCTCTGCTCAGCGGGGAGCCTGTTTCCCCCCCTCTCTCTGCCTGCCTCTCTGCCTACTTGTGATCTCTCTCTCTCTCTGTCAAATAAATAAATAAAATCTTAAAAAAATTTTTTTTCATGGAATTTTTTTTTCCCAGGAGGGGAGGGGATTTTTTTGCTTTTAAGACTGCTTTCAGATTTCCTTCCAACGCAGCTCCAAGATTATAGAGAGAAATGAACATGACTGGAAAATCAGAAAATGAGCTGCTCTTAACTTGGTGATAGACTACTCCATTCATGGAGGTCACCACCTCTCTCCCCACGGTAGGGCCCATTGGTTGCTAGCAACAGAGCCCACTCTTTTTTTTTTTTTTTTTT
>LNAC01000040.1:2757764-2807388 GCA_002007465.1 Ailurus styani
CACTACCTTTGTGTCTTTAGGATAAATACCCAGTAGTGCGATTGCTGGGTCGTAGGGTAGCTCCATTTTCAACTTTTTGAGGAATCTCCATACTGTTTTCCAGAGTGGCTGCACCAGTTTGCATTCCCACCAACAGTGTAGGAGGGTTCCCCTTTCTCCGCAACCTCGCCAACATCTGTCATTTCCTGACTTGTTGATTTTAGCCATTCTGACTGGTGTAAGGTGGTATCTCGCTGTGGTTTTAATTTGTATTTCTCTGATGCCGAGTGATGTTGAGCACTTTCTCATGTGTCTGTTGGCCATTTGGATGTCTTCTTTGGAGAAATGTCGAGCCCACTCTTTTTGACTTAAGCATAGAAGGACTTTGTAGGAATGGTTCTGGATAGCTTGCAGATGCTAAGGAATTGCTGAGTCACCAAGCCTGTGGAAGGACGGGAGCTGGACGGGCTCCAGGGAATTGTTACTATTCACTGCAGTGTCTTCTCTGGACAGTGCCCTTGGAAAAACTCAGCCCTAATGGCTTCCATCTGCCTTTCGTGATGTTAGAGATAGTTGCAGCCTCTCAGGGAGGCAAGTCCAATTGGTCCGGCCTGGGTCACACGCTGTCCCTTCAATACCCTTGAGAGAGTCCCTAGGGACCAGAAGAACTGGAAGGAGTAAGATCCTTCATGGGAAAAGCCAAGATTGTTGCCAAGAAGGGGGAAGGGAGACTACGCCAGCATCCCCTGTTCTGTGCCGAAGCAGAACTGTCAAATGGCATTTTATTTTCTGCTGTCCCTTGAACCTTATCATCTAGTGCAAAGTCAACAGGAATCCAGGTAGAAAGACAATATTCTGATCAAAAATCTGCGAATTTGACATGCTTTTAATGATCTTCTCCTGATGTTTTTGTATGGTGGAAAATTCTGGTAGGGAAAGCACTGAGCTGAAGGGAGGGCATAGATTAGGGAAGCAGTGTGGTCAAAGCAACACCTCTTTCTTCTTTCTTAGGCATGCATTCCTCATTGTAAAGGGGGTTTTTAAAAAACAAGCACGGTATACTTTCTGTTTATCTTACACTCATAATTACAATAATAACATGCTCTGTAATTCATGCAGATTATTCACAAGGCTTAATAAGAGTAACTGGAAACCAATGCAATCAACATTCTATATATACTTACTTTGACACTGGGAATTAACGTGTATTTAAATGTAATGACATAAACTGCTCCTGTCTGATTATAGTAACATAATGAGATGGTTTCTATATCAGACATGCATTTAATTAAAAGAATGTGTCAATGATGGGCATATAGGAAATGATTTAGATAGTAAATGATAAACATTGACTTTATAAATAGCTTTATTTTTATATATTCCCATCCTTTCTCCACTCTATCCAGAGTCTGAGGTTCTTGTCTTAAAAGAAGAAAAGTCTCAAACAATATTTGTATTTCTTTTAGGAAAAGTCCCCACAATTTGCCTGCCTCATAGGCAGGTTGATTTAGAAGCAAATGAAGCTTTGGTTTTGGTAACCCTCATTTGTATGGCCTACTTCCAAGCCCCTGTAGCTAAATTTTTATTTTTGTGGAATTTTTTTTTAAATGGTAATCTTCCTAATGTTACTGTAGGCCTCAGAAAAACTGCATCTGCCCTGCTGATAGATTCTGTGTATGAAGCTAGCCCAGCATCACCTACCTGCTCAGCCACATCCGGATTCTGCTGTAGGCTGCCTCAACCCAGATCTGGAACATGGTACATTCAGTGGTTTTGTCGAGAAATCCAATAAATATCAGGGATTTCTATATATGTATATATATATTTTTTTGGTAGTGTTTACTGAAGACATTGAGTGGGGAGAGACCTGGCAGGAGGGTGCGGGGAGGAGGGGGGTTGGGCAGACTAAGTAGGACTGGGAACTCTGTATTATGTAACAAAGCATTTAAAAAAAGTATCACACAAGATAATTTATGTTCTTTGGACTTCTTTCTTGGCCTTGCCTCTACCAAGTCTTTGTGGCTGCTACTTTCTTTTTTCTTACCCCCACCCTTGTCTGGATGCTCTTTGTTCTTCTGGATTTCCCCAGGGGTCTTCAAGCTCCTTTACTCTCTTTGCACAGTGCCATGTGGCTCTCTCCCTCCTTCTGCCCCCGGCTGGCTTCTCATCCATCACAGTACCTGGGAGCTTCCGACCACGTTTCACTGGGCTCTGCTCTTCAACGGAAGCCTTTTACTTTAGTGTCTCAAATCTCACTACAATGGCTGTCTGCAGCATTTTGTTCTGCAAAAGGGTACAATGCTTACACCAAGCAGAATCTTGGAAACTGAAAAATTCTCTACCTCCATTTCTTTACACACACATTTTCACATTTGAACCCTACTTACTGGAAAACCCTGGGGATTGCACAATTTGCTGCCAGACTGCTGACATGTCTCTGTAACTTCTGGCTCAGTGGTAGTAGCCCATACTAGAGGCTCAATAAAGGAATGTTGATGATTTATTAAATGAAATTAGCATTTTTATAAGAGGTGGCATATTGGTATCCGCATTGTTAATTTGGCTTGATACAGAAACTGCAAGAAGCATTCACTGACTGGAACTTTGCCCCAGAGGGTTTGCAGAATCTGTATAGACTGGAGGAACAAAGAAAGGAAAAAAAACCCCAAACCCACAAAACCCACCAAAACCCTAAAACCGAATGAACCTACCTATTGGCAACTTCAGTGAGTAATCATAGGGGTATTGTGAACTAAACAACTCCTACTATTGATATATGTATGCTTTCCCGTCATTTTAGAAGCGTGCTCTACAGACTTTGGGACTTTTATAAGAAGATAAATTCTATAGGAAAAATAATCTAACATTTAAAGTTTTCTTTGAAATTTTAGATATAAGAAAATAGAGAAACAGAATATGTAAAACGGTAAAGAATAGGCTTTATGATAAAGAAAAGAGTTAACAAGTCCCTTTGTTCATTTCAAATATTTTGAATCTTGCTGAATATAATGGTACAGGGAAAAGCAACATTCCAAAATTAGCAACAGAAGAAACAAAGTATTTTTCGGCCCCTGAAATGGTTTTCTACTTTGTAGGGCTCCCTGTTTGTAATAAAGTGGAACTTATCTTTCTCTTTAGTTAGTGCCAGTTCTCTTCTCAAAGAGGAGACATATTTTCTGATTGTATCAATGTGTGCCCTTAGTTTCATCTGCCATCGTGGTCTCCTCCTTGGAATTGGCTGGGGCCAACTCTTTGGCTCGGGAGGAAGAACGCACTGGTCACGGATGCAGCTTCTGGCTGATTCGCCACGACATTTTCTCAGATATGTCTTCTGTCTGGTTTTGTCACGTAGCCACTTGATTTGGGAGGGAGAGAATGAAGGCCATGAAGGTGTTATTGTCATGCTGCTAGAAGACCTCACCCGGTCCTTGGACGGGGGGTGCACTATTGTAGACACAATCTGACTATTAACCACTGGCTCAAATAACCTTCTAAGACTAGTTAGATCAACTCCTAGAGCCCGCTATCATTATTTCTGAGAGACAACATTAACACCGGAATGTTCCACAAGAAGTCATGACTTGAGCACTTTTTTTGGTTCAGCAGAACTTGTAAGGCATGAGATTTGAGAGAATGAAATAAAGATGAAAAGAAACCATACATATTTTTCTCCTATGACACTATTTATTGCAACTCCATCTTCCATTCCTCCTCAAGACGTTTAGTCATCAGACTTTTTCTCAGCAGAGACACGAACTGAGAATCTGAACTTAAAATATTTTTAGGGACAGATTGACAGGAACTTGATTTAGGATTAGAAGACATTGTTAGTTTGGGACAATATGTCGTTTTGAAAAGTACACGTAGCCTGGGACTTCTGGAAGAATTCATTGAACAAATTCAAAATAAATAAAGCAGATATAAGGAAAATTTCCCTTCACCTTGTTTTTCTTTCCTTGTTATTATAGTATTTTCTAAAAAAAAAATGACAGCAGCCTTCCATTTATTGCTTATTCTAGTCGTGTAACCATAGCAGTATCATTGATTTCCAATTTTATGGCAAACCGTTCTTGCTGGTCCAAGTCTATTCATTTATTATTGTGTGTCCTCAAGGGAGGGAGATGAGCCCATTGATCCAGTGGTGCACTGGCCGGTAAATATTTAATGTGTATTCCTATCACTGGAATTATTTCAAGTTTGGATATTGACAGTCATTCGAATGCACCGATCGGTATGGCCCACAATACATAACATAAACCCCGGCAGGCCACCGTTCCCTTCATCTCCGCAGGCCGCCTGCCGTGCCCGGCAGTAGATCCACAGCCGTGTTTTCCAGATGGATGTCCTGCAGTCCAGACTTGAATTTCAGTTAATCTCAATGTCTTTTGGTGGAAGGATTATGCAAAAGACACTTGGTCTCTGCTTTTTCTCAACGATCGAACATTATTAGAACTTTAGCATCCTCGAATGTACTTGAGGGTTATTGACCTTTATAATTATCGTAACACCTGTGTCTTCTTGTATTATTTCTCACCAGGGAGCCTTTGCTGCACAAGAGAAAAATTCTGCTTTCAGATTTTCGCTACAGCAACAAGTACTTTGTTTTATGCCATTGTAGTCATTCGTATTTAAGTGTTTAAAACCCGGTTTTGATTTTGAGATCCTTGGCCGCCTGCCCAACCCTAGTCTTTGAAGCCATTTTCATCTTTCCAAGCATCCTACACCTGCTGTCTCCTTCAAGGAAGCACGGATGCTCAGAAGTGGTGGAGACAGTTCTCCTGGAAAGCCATGTTTTGTTGGGCTGGTTCTAATTAGCTTGGATTTTGACTTACAAGTTCGTTTAGCTTTTTGGCCCTGGCTTTGACTCTTGCCTTTTACCCTTGGATTTGATACTTGGCTTCTGTCTCTTGGACCTTCAAATCTCTTCCCCCTACCCCTACCAGTAGTCTTTGGTCTGGTTGTGCTTCCAGCTCTGAGTATTCACAGCCTCTACTGTTCCCATTCAAGCCCAGGGAATCCAGTTCTGACCCCATCCAAATCCTTGGTCATCAACATGATTGAGTTAGCTCTGCAGTCCCTTCAAGAGGAAAAAAGTCATATATTGTTTGACCATTTCTATGTTCTTTAAGCAAAAGAGGTGTAAGACTCCTGCTTTCTGGTTAGAAGCTCCAGATGTTCTGTGCTATTATAGCAGTGTTTATATTTCCATTTTAAAATTATGATTTAATATTAAGTACAGCTTATTCATTAAAAATTATACAGTCCACTGGTTTCTCCACAAAGTTACTTGTATTATTTCTCACATCTTTTGGGGAAGATCATGAGAGTCTGAGGGAAGAAGCATGGGGTCTTGTTCATAAGAAGAACTAAATCAATGTGGTTAAGTATGTTACATCAGTTAGAGTCCTTTCATCTGAAAATAATAGAAACACCAACTCAAACTGGCCTACACCCTAATGAAGTTCACTTTCTTATAAAATAGGAAGACCAGCAGTAGGACACCAGTTACCACCCTTAAGGGATGGCTGTGTCCTACTTCAATGAGGTTATAGAGATCCACAGTCTTTCCACCTGTGATCTGCAATTCTTAGTGTTGGCTCTTCACATAGGTAGTAGTATTCCATAGCAGTTTCCAGACATGAAAAAGGCCAGAGCAAGAGATGCTATTCCATCTAGCAGCTCCCCTAGGCAGGCGTACTTCTCCCAGAAGCTCCCAAGAAGACATCTTCATACTTTGCCTTGGTCTGAGTTGAGTTACAAGCCTCTTCATGAAGCAGTCACTAACAAAGGAAGTGACATTTCCCTTAGACTAACTTTTATTAAAAGTTAATTTCCTCTTGACTTTTTGTGGCTACTTCATAGAATGTCTCACAAAAAAGACTGTATTTTAAAGACATGAAGCCATTAACATACCAGAAAATCTGAATATTATAAAGTTAGTCAAAGACAGATGCGAACAAAGCTAAAATCCAATGTAAATGAAACAAAGAAAAAGGAAAACCAGAAGCCATTCCTTGGAGGCAAACAGAATTACCAGCTTCCAAATAGGGCTTTTCCGGGAGAGAAGGGCACAATCAATTGGAGAGGGGTCAACCTAATATATGCAGTTCAGGATAAGACAACGGCATCAGCCTCAACAAAATCTATGACAATTCAATCGTTTAAGACATCTGAGATCAAACACTTTCTGTAGTAAATAAATTTATTTCTATTAAATTATGTTTTTGTAGTCTAAGAATAATATTCTAAATGAATTAAATCAAATGGCACTGAGTTTTCTTATGGCCTCCATTTGTGGCCAGTGCTCCACCGACTCCACTGGAAACATCTGTAGGTCCTTCTCCATCCATGGACTTGGTTGGGAAGATTCCTCAGTGAAGGGCCCAGGATGATGAACTAACATCTAGAAACTAAATCCAGATGGATAAAGACCTCGTATCAACATTTACCTGTTTGGAGTCATCGTAAAAATAGACCTTTTTTTTCTTCTATTTTCACCTTAAACTCTTTCTCATTCCAAAATTGTTTTGTTTTTTTATCAGTGCTTTGATTATAGTCAAAGTGAACAAGTTCTCCATGGACAGTTGCTGCAAAGGCTTTTTAGGTAGTAAATATCTTTATTCTATGGTGTGTGCTCTGCATGAATCCTTAGGAAGAAAAACACTGACATAAAATTCATCAGAGTAAGACACTTCCCAGGGCACCAGGGTGGCTCAGTGGGTTAAGCCTCTGCCTTTGGCTCAGGTCATGATCTCAGGGTCCTGGGATCGAGTCCCGCATTGGGCTCTCTACTCAGCAGGGAGCCTGCTTCCACCCCTCCACCCCCGCCTACCTCTCTGTCTACTTGTGATCTCTCTCTGTCAAATAAATAAATAAAATCTTTAAAAAAAAGACACTTCCCAGTAATGTAGGAATTAAAAAAGAATAGATGTTTCTTTTCAGCTATTAATTAAAATAGATCATTATTTAAATGTAGTTTTATATGTTTTTACGAATGCTATTTGTACACAAGACCCAAATTTTGTTATTGCTTTCATTTTGGTGAATGAAAGAAAAATTTAGGGACTCAGAAGTGTGTACTGTTTTTGTTGTGGCACTCATGTGTCTAGTTTCAATTTAAAAAGAACCAAGCATTTTTAAAACAAAAAAGTGGGCTATTTCTATTACAGTAAATGTTGCATTATTCAACATATGTGTGCTGAGCTCCTGAATTATCTTGGTTCCTTTCTCTCTCTCTTAAAACCTGCCTTCGTTTTTGTCACTTCACAAGTTAAAGATTAAAAAAGAATGAACTAACTGCGATGGCTAAATGACTAAATGATATCATGTTTGAAATGCAGTTTAGTCGCCCATCCTGGCCTTGTCTCCTCATTTGTGAAGGCCACCTCCACCCCTGATTGTCACTCAATTTTAATGACATGCCGAATGGCTTGTGTTAGCCTCTTGGCTGTTTTGGTTTGGCGGGGCACAGCAGACCCGTCTCAGCTGGCAGTGATTCTATCCCAATAAACTGCAAATGAAGCTGACCAAAGACTTTTCTGCCAGTACATTTTCATAAAATATTTCTTCACTCTAAAAGAAACCAAATTTGAAATCATACCTTAAGTAAAGAGAAAAGGTATTTGAAAGTCTTGATATAATTGCTGATTCCTTCTGGGAAACTGATTAGCTGTAGATTTAGCAAAACCTTCTATTATTAATCTCATAGCTAAATTATTAAAACATTTCTTAGGAAAATGGATTAATTCATTAAAGCTGACAAGTTCTACTGATTTTAAATGGTAGGTGAATCTGTAGGCACTAGAGGTTCGTTCAGTTATGTAGATCCTTGGTAGATATTGCCCTGAACTGGGAGAACTGGGAGATGTTTTGGGGGTGGGGGGGTGATGGACTCTTCTTTCATGAGGAAGGGTGTCGGAAGGAAGGAAAGCTGTTTGCTTGTGGTGGTTTGAATGGGTCCCGGTGCAATGGGGGAGATGGGCTCAATGACTCCAGAGATGTCTTCAAGACCAGAGTCTCAGTGACCTTTTCCCATAATGAATTCCAGCTGACCTTGTTCAGTGCCAGTGATTTCAGTCTCTGTATTCAGACCCCCTATGCTCTAGTGCTTATTTTGATGTGTAACCCAGATATGTAGTAAAACTTCTCATGCTCCTAATATCCAAATATTGTTTTTATGACTGTTGCGAAAATCATGGATTTGAGCATCTAAAGGTTGCCTCGTGATTTCTGTTAATTTTTGGAGCCTTTATCATATAGTCCTCTATTTTTCTGCCTCTCTATCCCACGTCGATCACAGAGTTCGAAATCATTTTCCTGCTTTTTGTAAAGCAATTCTCATCCCTCACTCCCATCCCTTCCCCCCCAAAAACTTGCATAACCTAAACTCATAAAAGTGCTTAGGAGAACAGAGGAGGCTTTACTTCCTTATATAGCAGTTGGGGACTGTAGCAAAAAAGAGAAATATACACAGGAATAGAGAAGCTAGGGGAGAATGGGAGGTCGCCAGGCTATCAGTGTTTCTCTCCTCAGATATTTTAGAACCAAAATTTATTTAAGTGATACTAGCCAGTGAAATGTTTTTCTAGCCCAATTCAGAGAGGATTACCTTCTAAAGTCACCTTTGGCAAGACGGTGACTTATTAAACGTATGTCATGTTTGACAACATTAGCTCTCCTTTCTGGAACATCAGCTGCAAACAAAATCCCTTCCTCTTTCTTTTTTATAGCTTCTGTCCCTTTAAAGTCATCTTAAAAACTTGGCTTCATGGCATAGTAACCCACGTGGAACTGTTGGGATGTTGCCTACTTGTCTATCTGTAGAATCACTTATGGATGGAATCTCTCTAACATCTCCATTTACAGAGGATATGGTCTGGGGAAATGGGGCCAAGGTAAGATTTGAACACAGTTCTGTCCAGTCAATGTTGATAAGCCCTGCTATTGCAGCCTGATCTCTGTCAGGGATAAATATGAAACTTTAGTTAAAAGGTAGCATATTGAGACAAATGAGAAAGGTAAGTGTCCAGAATGAAGGCATTTTCATTGCAGTTTTTCCCCCTGCGCTCATAATCAAATCCTCATTAAGCCTCTGAGACCACCTGGTACTTTACATTGAATGATAAATTCAGTACAGATAATGCATCTCGCTGGGAATATTGAAGAAAATGCAAAAGAATGCTTTTTGAAGTTTTTTAATAAAAGTAAGTTTTAATGCTCGAATGAAGAACTGTGCAAGATTTGGGTTTAATTGGATGCTGGTCTAAATTAGAATAAACCATACTTGAATATTTTTCTCGTAACTCGAGAAATGCTATTGAACGTCTTTTGATTGTTTTCAGGCCACAGCTGAGTGTAGCAGTTTTTTCCAAATGTATTTGAGAGTTTGCAAAACTTCGCTTACAATAGGAACTTAAACAATTATAGGTTTGAATTCATTTAGCAGGACCATGAAGCAATTGTGTATTTAAATCTATAGAGTGAAGCGCTGGTGTTTGGTTGGTTGTGAGTTTCAGTAATGTGGCAAATCTACTATAAGTTTATCTTTCTTCTTCTTAAGCTTGCATTTACCTGCATGATTTCCTCCCCTTTCCTCTTGGAGGGTGTCTGTTTCCATTATATTCTGAGATTTGTTTCTTTTTCCTTTAATTTTTTTTTCATTTAATCCGAGGATTAACTTTATTATTTCTTTTCTCTTCTTCTTCCCTAAGAGCGGCAAGATTTTCATGGTGTTCTAAATCTTCCAGCACTGAATAGAATACAAATGGCATTCCAAACAAGCAAATACATAATCTATCACCCTTTTCTGGGGCTGCCAGATATCAGAGGAAGTTAATTCTTTGCTTTCAGGGTTTTAACATATACATATTATTTTCACTTAGACATTTAAAATATTACCAAGCTTTAGTGTTTTCTGAGTCTCTTCTATTTTTATATAAACTGATATGTTGAATAAGTAGACCATTTCTCTCTTTCTATAGCTCTGTGATTGGGCTCTTCCAAAGCAATATATTTCTTCTGAGAAAAAAAGAGTACGAGTGTACTGGATTTAAAGTTATAGGAGTACCGGCAAATTATTCAACACTAGGGTTTCCAATGAAAGGACCAATATCCTCATTTAACAAAAAAGAAGCTGAGACACAGAAGAAAAGTGACTTATGTGAGTTAGTGGTAGAACTTAGTACTCTTTCTGGTACAACCTGCTGCCTCTCATCTAGAAATCCTCCCACATTCACTGAGTTCCTACTGCACACCAAGACTGAATAAGGGATTTTTTTTTTTTTTTTGAGAGAGAGCACAAGCAGGGGTGGGGGGAGGGGCAGAGGGAAAGAGAGAATCCTCAGCCGACCCCATGCCCATCATGGAGCCCAATGTGGGGCTCGATCTCATGACCCTGAAATCATGACCTGAGCCAAAATCAAGAGTTGGTCCCTTAACTGACTGAGCCACCGAGGCACCCCTGTATGGGAGATTTTTAAGATTAGAGTTTTTTCAGCTTTATTGAAATATAATTGACACATGACATTATATACATTTAAGGTGCACAATGTGATGGATAGATCATTCATCACCTCAGATAATTACAATATGTTTTGTGTGTGGTAAGAACATTTAAGACCTACTCTTTTAGCAACTTCCAGGTATATAATACAGTATTGTTAACTACAGTCACCATGCTGAATATAGAGTCCCAGAATTCATTTCTCTTATAATTAGAAGGTTATTCCCTTTGACCAACATCTCCTCATTTCTTCCACTCTCCATCTGCTGGAAACTACCACTCTACCCTGTTTCTATGAGGCTGGCTTTTTCTCCTAGATTCCTCATGTTAAGTGTGACCATACAGTGTTTGTTTTCTTGTCTTTCTGTGTCTGACTTGTCGTCCTTAGCATAATGCCCTCAACGTCCATCCATGTTATTGCAAATGGCAGAATTTTCTTCTTTTTTATGGCTATATATATATATATATATATATAACATTTTCTTTATCCATTCCTCTGTCTGATGACGGGCACTCAGGTTGTTTCCGTATCTTGGTCATTGTGAACAGTGCTGCAATGAACATGGCAGTACAGATATCTCTTTGAGATCCTGATTTCTTTTCCTTCAGATATGTACCCAGAAGTAGGGCTGCTAGATGATATGGTAGTTCTACTTCTAGTGTTTTATGGAACCTCTGTACTGTTTTCCATAATGGTTGTTCCAATTTACATTCCCTCCAACTGTATTCTAGGGTTGCCTTTTCTCCACAGTTGTTATCTCCTGTATTTTTGATAAATGTTGGGGGAGGTCATGAAGTAGATGTGACTGCTGGTTGACCCTCAGCTGGACCCAAGCAATCAGAGGATCCTCATCCCCTCTCTTGTCCTTGGAGTGTAGGCTCTGCCCACCTCTTCCGAAGTGGGAGGCGTTTTCAAGGACATTGCCTTGAGAGAACAATGTATTGTTTCGATCACCTGAATGGTACATGTGACTAAATCCAGTTAAGGCCTTCATATACTTTTAAGATTCTGATTGGCTGATCCAGAGGTCTACCTGTCTATGGCTGCACAAGACAGGCCTTGTGAGTAAGTTCCTTTGCTTCTTAAAACAGCTACCTACCGGGCGCCTGGGTGGCTCAGTGGGTTAAAGCCTCTGCTTTCGGCTCAGGTCATGATCTCAGGCTCCTGGGATCGAGGCCCGCATCGGGCTCTCTGCTCAGCAGGGAGCCTGCTTCCCCTTCTCTCTCTGCCTGNTGTGATCCCTCTCCCCCTGTGAAATAAATAAATAAATAAATCTTTAAAAAAAAAAAAAAAAACAGCTACCTACCAATCCGGGGTGGTTTGCCTCCTTCTTTGGTCTCTTCCTGCCCTCCATGGTAGAGGATAGAGTAGAGCCCGAAGGAGTCTTTGTACTGGAGAACGTAGCCCCCGCAGCTTTGCATAGAACATCTGAAGCCCTGGGTAGAAGAGGTTGGGATGAAAAGATCTGATTAATGGGGTGCATCTTATTTCCTTAACATAACTTATAATGCCTTTCTTATTCCAACTCTTAACAATTTAGTCTCGACTATTTCCATGACTGTTTTCAAAACAAACATTTTAGCCATAATAAACTGATTATTTACTTGTTTATGATCAAGCCATGCTTTCTCTTGCCTCTGGAACTGTGAACATGTTCTTCCTTCTGTTTTGAATAATTCTGCCCCCACTCCTTCCTGCATTATGAATACATATTTCCTGGCTAACTCCTGCTTATTCATTCTTTCTAGGTTAGATGTCACTTCCCTTGGGAAGTTGTTCCCAATTCCTAGGTCTAGGTAATGAGTCTTTCCCAGATACTTCTATAGAACACTATTTACCTTTGTTCTCATACAAAACGTATTTGAGTTATAATTTCTGATTTACCCTCTGTATTGCCCAAAAAAAGGTAGCTCATTAAGGACAGAGATTCTGTAATGTTGTCATTATTTTTTCAGACCCTGGCTCAGTGACTGAGACATGACAGGCACTCTCAAATATTTGTAGAATGTGTGAGTGGTTGACAATCTTCAATGAAGCAAATGATGGGCAGAGAAATATAGTGCTGCAAATCACTCCAAGTTAACCAGGGGGAGTCATTCATTCATTCCTTTGTTCCTACCTTTATTTATTTATTTTTATAGCCAAACTTGGAAGGCATGAAGTTTCATTTATGAAGAACTCAAAGGATTGTTTCAGATGCATTTGGCACTCTAGCAAATTATAGTTTCTAAATATGGGTTCACCAATATATATCCCATTTCAAATGGTCTTTAGAGAATATGACATTAACAATGTCCTCTCTCCATTAAAACTAGATGTGTGTTTGCATCTTCCATGACCAACAGAATGTGGCAGAAGTGATGCTGTGTGACTTTCAAGTCTAGGTTATAATTAGGGAGTATGATTCTACCTTGCTCTCTTTCTCTCTCTCTCAGCTTGCTCACTTTTAGAACTCAGTCAGCATGTTGTGCAGAAGCCCAGGCCACATGGTGAGGCCATGTGTACATCTCCTAACCAACTGCCCTAGCTCAGGTCTCAGCTAACAGCTGCAATCAAATGTCAGACTTGTGAGTGAGTAAGCCTTCAGATGATTCCAGGTGCTGGCCTTTAAATCTTCCAGCTGAAGCCCCAGACATATTGCAGTAGAGGCAAGCTGCCCTGAGGTGCCTTGTGTGAGTTCCTGAGCCTCAGAAATCATGAGAGATAAGCAATGACTCTTGTGTTTAAGCCACTGCATTTTGGGGTGATTACTAGGCAGCAGCAGATAATAGAGACAGTAGGGTAATTTCCCCACCTCTCAGGTTTGCTGGCTTTCCCATTGCAGTCAGAACATGCTTCTTTGGAAATACGGTCAATAGGTTAAGTTTGTATAAAAGAAGAGGAAATTGAAGTGGAGTTCCATGGGGGGAAATAAAAGGTTAAGAGTGGTGATTTAAAAAAATGAAGTGATTGATAATTAATGGTTAAAATATTAATGTTAGTTAAAACTACAAAGATTAAAAGTAAAAGAAAAGTTTTAAAAACTAGACTAAGAACTTTTAAAAAAGTTTTTATTTATTTATTAGTGGGAGAGAGAGTGCGCACACATGCATGAGCTAGGGGAGGGACAGAGAGAGAGGGAGAAGCAGACTACAAGCTGAGCAGGGCTGGGGCTCAATCCCAGGACCCCAGGATCATGACCTGAGCTGAAGGCAGACCCTTAACCAACTGAGGCCAGACCCAGGCGTCTCTAGAGTAAAAATTTTAAAGCAAACTAAGGAATGATATAAATAAAATGAATTAAACATGTTAAAATGAGAAATCCACTCTGTTTCACTGTACCTTATTCTTGTCTTCCTTCTTCCCTCCTTTCTTTCCTTTTTTCCCTTCTCCCATTTTCCCCCTTCCCTTTCACAAAGTACCAATTTTCAAAGAAAAGCTACCTTTGTAAACCAAGAATTAAACACATGAAAAAATATTCAGTTTCACTCACACATTCAAATTAAAATTCCAATACGTGAGGTTTCTTCTTTAGGAAAACAGGCTCCGCTCTTAAGAACTTTGAACTTATTGAATCAGCCCATTCATATTATTTAGGATAATCTCACTTACTTAAAGTCAACTGATTATGGACTTTAATCACATCTACAATACCTAGATTAGTGCTTGATTGACTAACTGAAGACCAGAGCTCCACCAAGTGGACACACATTTATTCATGCCCTCATTTGTTCCTTCACTGACTATCTTCCTTTCTTAATGTAGACTCAAGTTTCTGACCATATCCCTTTCCTTCACCTACAGTTCCGCTGGTAGTAAGTCCCATGTTTTCGTTTGTCTGAAAAAACTCTTAGAATGTCTTTTTGCTGTATTGGGGTTCTTCTTCAATACTTTACTGATTTCACTCCATTCTCTTCTTGCTTGCATGGTTCCAGCAAGACGTGCACTATAACTTTTATGTTCTCTCCTCTGGAGGTCAGATGTTTTCTCCCTTCTGGCTTCTTGTAAGATTTTTTTTCTCGTGTTTAGTTTTCTGCAGTTTGAAGGATAAGTGTAGGTTTAAGATGATTTTTTTTTTTTAATCCTGGTGTCCTCTGAGCTTCCTGAATGTGTGGTTTGGTATCTGTCACTAATTTTGGAAATTACTTGGACAATAATATTTAAAATATTTCTTCTGTTTCCTTTTTTTTTCTCATTTCCTTCTCATATTCCAATTAAGTGTACTTATATTTTTTATATTGTTTCAGAATTCTTAGATGTTCTGTTCTATTTTTTAAAATGCTTATTTTTCTTTGATTTCACTTTGGGAAGTTTCTGTTGACCTATATGCAAGCTCACTGAATCTTTCTTTACTGTATTCCAGCTTACTAATGAGCCCATCAAAGACATTCTTCATTTCTGCTAGTGTTTTTTTATTTGTAGTATTTCCTTTTAATTATTTCATATATTTTCTGTCTTTCTGCCCACCTTACCCATTTATTTTCACAGGTTGCTTACTCATTCCACTATATATATTAGTCATAGTTATCTTAAATTTCCTGTCTGATCATCTTAACATCTGTGCCATGTCTGTCTGTTCTGATTATTGCTTTGTCTAGCAAAGAGTAGGTTCTCAACTTTAAATGGAAAGAGTGAGTGAATGAAAAGTAGAATAAATAAGGATAACAGAAAGTTCTATTATTGAGGTGCAAAGGCTTAAAAACATACACAAGTAACTTGTTTAGTAAAACAAGTTAAAATATGGAAAGGAGGATAACAGACTATGATAGACTGAATGATGGCTCCAGAAGACATCCAAATCCTAATCCCTCAAATCGTGAACACTACCTTATATGATAAAAAAGACTTTTCAGATGTGATTAAATTAAGGATCTTGAGACAGAGTTATTCTGGATTATCTAGGGGGCCTTTAAATGCAATCATGAGTGTCCTCACAGAAGGGAGGCAAAGGGACATTTGATACAGACAAAGAAGGCAATGACCAGTGGAGCAAGATTCCCTGATGCTGGTTTTGAAGAAGAAAGATGGGGCCAGAGGCACAATGCAAGGAATAGAGCTCTAGAAACTGGGAAAGGCAAAGAGTGTGTTCCTGCCTATACCTTGGTTTTAGGTTAGTGAAAACATTTTGGACTTTTGGTCTCTGGAATTCTGAAAATAAATAGACATTGTTTAGGCCACCAGATGTGTACTACTTTGTGACAGCAGTTATAGGAAACTAATGTACATGGTGACATTCTTAAAAGGGGTCTGAGTGTCGTCAGGCTTCCTATAGAAAGGAAATCCTCTCTGGAGTGGAGCGTGGGACAAATGGAGAGCCTTGGGCAGAATACCTCAGATAGCTCTTCATCTCTGCCTCCACCTCACTGTTCAACAACTTGAGCTCCTTGCCGAAGCATCTATTTCAAGTTTACCTGCCAACTAATTCAAGATTATTAGACAAAAAGGAGTGACTCGTGTCTCTTTGGCTGTGTAGCTTCAAAGTTGAGCATCTTAGCACAGCCACATAACTAAATGCTCAGCAAAAATTTAAACAAAATGAAAGTTGTCTTAGTTAAATTAGATGAAAACAAATCCTTAATTTGATCAGAATAAGTAAGAGTACCTTTGAAGGGACATCGGAAAGGTCAGAGAGGCTGAAAACATGCTAGCATACATGAACGGCTGTGAGTCTATTGAAATTTTTTCTTTTTTTTTTTTTATTTATTTGACACAGAGAGAGAGAGATCACAAGTAGGCAGAGAGGCAGGCAGAGAGAGAGGAGGAAGTAGGCTCCCTGCTAAGCAGGGAGCCGGATGCAGGCCTCGATCCCAGGACGCTGAGATCATGACCTGAGCCGAAGGCAGAGGCTTTAACCCACTGAGCCACCCAGGCGCCCCAATTGAACTTTTTTTCGAAATAAGAAATTAAAATAGAATGTCTCCAGGTTGGTTAAAGATGGTTTTGAAGTTTGGTTTGTCAAAGTAGAAAACTAAAGGGATAGAAAAAAAAAATCTCAGGAGGAGTTATGCTGATCTAGTATAGATAAAAAATATATTACGAGAAAATGGGTTTTAGGTAAATGTGCCATTAAAGAGATTAAAAAGGAAATTAGTCCATATATATTCCCATGTGTGGTATGATGTAATTCTAATTTTTAAAAGACTGTGGATGTCTGTAGCACATATCATCCTAGTAAGTGGAACCAACAAGACCCCTGTTTTACTCCAGCTCATGACTAAAAAGCCTTCATCAGGAATGTATTCTGGCGGATCACCCAAATTCCTTCTGAAACTTCTACCCTTGCCACCCCAGTGATAGGCAGTATTGAGATCATTGTATACCATCCTTTCAATTCAATAAATATCCATTGAATATCTACTCTGTGTTAAGCACCACTAGAGTTTCTGCCCCAAGAAGCTCCACGAATCTGAGATTTTGTGAACAGTAACTGTACGTGTGTGATCTATCATCATCACTTCTAAGCAAATGGATCAGAGTGAAAGAACGATACTGTTTTCAAAGACTGCATCTGAATTAAGCTGCTGAAAATGTTTTGTCAATACACTAGATTTCTTGTCTAGCCATATATTTCTTTTTTTCCAGTTTTATTGATAAATAATCAACATATAGAACTGTGTACGTTTCAGGTATACAGTATGGTTCCCACGTATTTCTTAGTGGCAGCCTGAGGAGCCATTTTTTATTCTCCAAAAGTTTCCTCTCTTGTGTTGACTGAAAATTTAAGGATAGCTTAATCATTATATGAACATAACGGGGCCATGTCCTCTGTTCCCTGTCTTGGCTTTTATATGATATGCATCCCTGTGTTTCACATCTGTGTTGCTCTGTGGATACCTACTCTTTCTATTTATTTTTCACTTTTACAATGCTCTTTGGTTTTTGCTAAAAATCGGGAAGTTAGACCTAGATGCGGAATTCGTGTTATGTAAGAAATTTTGCAATGGGGATGGAGTGGCCTCGTTGTGTTACTCAATTGCCATGGCATCTGATTTGATTATTTTTTTTTTCCGGTCTATGTAACTGAAGTTGGCTAGCCAGAAAAACTATAATTCATAGAGTGTCAAGCCTGCTGAAGTGACACTACATGTATCGGATCTGTTGATGCACTGCCCTACAGAATTTCAGTTCCAGGAGTCAGATCATCTTTGTTTCTAAGGACACAGCAAGGACATGGCCAAGGCCCTGGACATTTAGCAAGCTCAGGTAGAGGCTCCTAGTCAGGCCAGCTTGGTTTCTGGTCCTCTCAGAACCTTGACCAAGTGAACTGGTCTTTCAGGGACTGTGCGTCGGGGTCACTTGTCCACACTGTCTTTACAACTGGGTGTCCAGCCTAGGATCCCAGTTCCTCCATGACCAGAGTTTTCCCTGGTTGTGCCAGTCTTGTCAGGTATGAACTCTTCTCTTGTCTCTGAAGCCCAGGCATCAGAACTGGACTTCAGCTCTTTGGTGTCAGACTTCTCTGCCCGATTTCTTTGATCTTTACTTCCTACTTGATAACTCCCTGAGTTTCTTCCCTGGACCAGGGTCCTTTCCAGTCTGCTGAGAATCTGCTCTTGGCTGTTCACACCACTGACTCTGCTGCTCTTGACTCTCCTGGATAGGCAGTGGTAAGACCCTTTCTTCATTACCTGCTACCTCCACCCCCATTGCCAAGTCCAAAACATGACATGGACAGCTATTTCTATGTCTATAAATAAGAGACAGAGGCCATCTTGAAAATGACATCACCTTCTTTCTCCTCTGATTTCATTCCTTGAAGAGACTAGAGTTAACAGTCTATGAGGCATAGTTTTCAACCCCACCTGTGTGTTAGAATGATCAGAGTTAAAAGAATAACTGGTACCTGGTCTCCATCCAGTTGTGTGCTGCTGTGTTCAACAAGCAGCTCTGTGGGTTGAGGATTGGGGGCTATGGCTGGTTCGTGAGCCAGCGTGAGCTGCCCCAGCACCCACTGCTCCCTCCCCTCCCCTACCCCACCCCACCAAAAATGATTCAGAATCTCTGAGGATCAATCCAAGGAGATCTCTCACACGGAGCCCTTGTAACACAGCACATGGCCCCTGGATTTATAACCTGTCTCTATCACTCAGTGTCTATGTAACTTTGGAAACATTATGCCTCAATTTTCTCTAGCTGTAATGTGACATTAATTGTGCTGCCTCATACAGTAATTATGAAGATTAAATGAATTTGTGTAAGACTTCAGATGAATGCAAGGCGGTGAGCTCTTATTAGTCTCTCTTAGTTTAGTTTCTTCCTCTTAAAGGGGCCTGCTGGAGAAGACTGTCCAGATATGAATGGAAATTTTTGTATGTACCCAGTTGTCCCCAGCAGCTCAGGCATCTGTGTTGGAAATAATTTAAGACAAGCCTGGATTAAGAATTTAGACGGAGGACAAAGAAGAATTTTAACTGAGAACGAAAATGCATAGAATACTATATTTCATTCCTTGCTGCCAGGCTGGAGCAAAGAGGAGAGAAGCTGTTTCATCGGCTGGAAACCTTTCTGTGGACTTCCCCCGATATTGTGCACCTAGGTTAAAAATGCATGTTGCTTGGGCGGTGCACATCACATAAAGGCACGTTCCCCTGAAGAAGCTCGCCTCCATGGAGTAAGTACAGGCTAGGGCTTTGATGAATTCTGAAAGCAGAAATCAGTCCCTTGAAATGAATTTCTGAAGAAGAGCTTAAGGGTTCAGATCTACTGCTCATATCATTAAAAAGCTTGCTCTCTTAAGGAAACCCTGTTCACTTTAAATCATAGAAATTTAGAGCTGGCAGGCACCTTAGAGATCATTCCTTATTCACCTAAAAGAGAAGAACTTACTGCTAACTAGGTCTGAGGTTTAATAAGCAAGTTCTGAACAAGCCCCTGACATTTTCTCAAATGTTCTTAGATTCTCAGTTTTTCCCTCCTTCAACGGAGACTTCTGAATGGATTTTTTAAAAATTGGCCGCAAGTTCCTGTTAGTCACACTTTGCCAGGTCACTCTGAACAAAGGGACACTTACTAAACAAGACGATAAAGGGAAATAATAGATGTTTATTTCTAAATAATGACACTGCACCAGCTTAGAAATATGTCCTTTTGTAGTAATGCGAGCTTTGCAAGTGTATGCAGGATTCGGAACTGAAGCAAGCTGGGGTCAGTGTTAAGTGATCATGAGAGACCCGTCCTGTAGAGATGACCCACATTCTCACAGCTCTTTGGACAGGGAAAACTGTTTACAGTGGAAGAAGTAAGATACCAGAAAGATCCACTTACTGTGTAGGCTGCCCGACACAGTAGTAATTATGCTTCTATGTTGGACAATTTCCTCTGTGGTTCAGAAATCTGGAATTTCATCTTTTTAACAGTATTATAAATTCTATATGTAATATGAACTATCAAGGAGGGGAGGGAAGAATGCAGCATTGTTTACCATTCTTATTCATGCAGGACATTGCATGCCGTGGTTTCTGTGAGGTCTCCCACGAAACCTCATGGCCATGGTGGAAGTTTGGTTTCGTGATGCGTTTAAGTGCTAATACTTATCAAAACTGTTTTGTGGGCACCTGGGTGGCTCAGTGGGTTAAAGCCTCTGTCTTCGGCTCAGGTCGTGATCTCAGGGTCCTGGGATCGAAGCCCGCATCGGGCTCCCTGCTCAGTGGGGAGCCTGCTTCCTCCTCTCCCTCTGCCTGCCTCTCTGCCTACTTGTGATCTCTCTCTCTCTGTGTCAAATAAATAAATAAAATCTTTAAAAAAAAACTGTTTTGTGCAGCTAGTTCTGAATCCAAACCTCTTGGTCAGTACCTTTTTTTTTTTAATTTTATTTTTTTATTTGACAGAGAGAGCACAAGCAAGGGGAGCAAGCAGGAAGAGGGAGATGGAGAGGCAGGCTTCCCACTGAGCAGGGAGCCCAGCTTGGGCCTCCACCCCAGAACCCTAAGATCATGACCTGAGCCGAAGTCCTCAGGTTAACCCACTAACCCATCCAGGTGCCCCCTCTTGGTCAGTATTATTAGACACATCCTGCTAATGAAGACACAGGAAGAAAGCGATAGCTTCCAAAGGGCATTACCTGTTGAGGTATTTGCTTTGCATATTCTTCTATAAACTCCCCTGAGAATAGAAACAGCATTTTATTCTTCTTTATCTATCACCAAGCAGGGTCCCCTGGTGTACAGAGGATACTATAGGTCTGTACCTGGAAGTAGTACAATATTAACATATGATTGTGTTATTATAGTTCCTATCAGGCTGGCTTTTCAAATGTTTTGTTGATAGGAAATCAAGTAAGATTTACTATGCTGCCCCATCTCAGCACTTCATAGTTGCTAGACAAACATTAGTTTCATTCTCCCCTTTTGTGCAGTTCTGGAGGTGGGCCAAGGAAGGCTGGGTGTGAGGCGGAGTTATGGCGGAGTATGTGATACGTTCTGGGGTTCTCTGGTATTCGTGGAGTTCGCTACAGTGGGTGGTACAATTAGAGTCAAGTGGAATCAGGTGTGCTAATGAGGATTGGTACCCTATCACTTAAGAATCTTTTATATCATTGTCTCTGTGAGGAAATTCACTACATTCTAAATAATTTACAAGAATCTTTTAGGCCCACACCAGTCTGTATTTTGTCTGAAATGCATAGGACTCATATAAGCATGTTCAAGTTAAGTATGTTGAAATTATTCAAGACATTAAGGTTTTCTGAGGAAATGCTGAATATTTTCCTTTTCCACCTTCATTATTTAGTATTCATGAGGTAGTATTTTCATGGCACAAGTTTACACAGAAAATATCACAATGAATCGCACTAAAGGAGAGACCAGATGATGTTTCAAAACATGACATCTTGTGTGAGAAGAAGGCCCAGAGAACTTCCCCTCAGATAAGACCTAAACTTAAGCCCTTGCTTAGAAAACTATGGAAATTCCTTGCCCAAGGATGTTATAGTTTAAAAAAAAAAGGGCATGAGGTAGCCAGACAAAAGTCCCAACCAAACAGGGAAGAATTAGCTTCTTCCACAGGAAAATCCCAGGCCATGTGTTCTCTTGGTTGGGCTGAAATCAGGAGCCTGGAGACAGCAGGTTCTACCTCAGAGCTTCGGCTGGGATATCACTGAGAAGCTAGAAAAGATGCTCTGTGAAGCCCCCCACTGACACTCCTTTGAAGTTGCAAGAATTTCTTCAAAGTATTTTAATGTTTAAAAGCCTCCTTTCAAGTGCCCACTGGAAGATTGGGACTGATTGAACCCAGATGAACCAGAGCCCTTACCTTTTTTCTACCCACTCAATTCTCCAGACAAAATTCATGGTGCTTTAAGTGTGGGTTGAAGTGGCTAAACGTGGCATTTGGATGATGAGAAAACTATAGTTTTCCTTTTGGGCGATCAAGATGTGGGAAGAAACTATTGGAGGCATGCAAAATAAAACAAAACAAAGCTCCAAAACAAACTGCAAATCAGGAGAAAAGGAAGCAGTCGACCTGTTGACCTTGGAGAACCCCCTGAAAATCCTCCCAGGAGACTTCGCTATTTTATTTAAAATCTTGTTTCTGCCCTGGGTTGATAGGTTCTTTTTCTGTCTCTTTCATCTTTATTTTTTGTCTGGTTTCATGTCCCCGAGTTTGCGATCTCTTCAGGGGGATGTCTTCTCTGTGCCAATGTTGGTTGTTGTTTGGGGTGGGAGCAGGAGATACTCTGGTCTACTCAAAGCAGTGATTGATTCTAGTGCCAGATTCTAAAGTTCATTCCAGCCACCGAGTGAATATTTAGAGATGAGAGCGAGGAATTATAGTCTGTAGGAACTGGAGAAACTCTCTTGTGGGAACAGCCAGGGGAAGAGGTCTTAGGACAGGCAAAGAAGTTAGGGACTAGATTAGGTATATGCATAAATATCTCAAAGAGCCCCCCCAGCTGAGGTAGACTGAGGCAGGCCTGTGGAAGGGGCAGAAATAGGTTGGAATTTGAAGGCGAATCCAAACACTTTGAGATGTTCAGGGAGGGAGGACCTAATTCCAGAATAGGGTAATCTTCAGTGGCCAAAGACAGTCACAACCAGAGTCTTGTTTTCCCCCATTAGTCACTTGGATTCTAATTTCCCATGTGTCTGTGAGTCATATACTTTACCCCATAGATGCATTTTAAGAACAACTTAAAAAAGTTTTGATCTCATGATAATACGTGTTACGAAGCGCTAACCACCTTCTAATGTAGTAAGTGAACTCTGTCTTCCTTCCACATGGGACTCTGTGCTCCAGGGCGCCAGCCAGGTTTCATTTGTCTGTGATGTTCAGTGGGTGCCACCCCCTGGGCACTGAAATATTTGTTGAACTAAAATGTTGCATCGGTGTGAGTGTGTTGTTATAGTCGAGGTACAAGCACTAAAAGGAAAAGCAACACTTGGATAAAGATAGAGAGGAAGGGAATATGCTGTGGCATGTTACATCTATTTTCCGAAATAGACGTAGTTTCGCTTCCCATCCTTTACAAACTTTGTGCCTTCTCTTAGACCATGACTGAATATTCTTCTCTTATTTGAGGTATGATTGCAAATATAATCATTGGAGATTGAAAAATGTAGTAGGGAAAGGTTGACAAGGACTATAAAGAAAGGCTCCAAAGTATTTATAGAACAATTTATTAGACACGAATGCCAAGTGCTCAGAAACAGGTGGTGCCCTGCAGCTGACAAAAAAAAAAGAAAAACATGTAATAACAAAAATTAAAATGCCAGGAAAGAAAGGTCTATAGGAGGGAGGCAGAGAAGCAAAAGGCAAGTCAGAATTAATAGAATTTCCTGGGGTGTGGAGTGAATAAATGTGCTGATCTTACTCTAACTGGACAATCTTGAGATTTCCTTTATTTTTTAAAAGCACTTGGGCACAAGGGGCACCTGGGTGGCTCAGCCGGTTAAGCGTCTGCCTTCAGCTCAGGTCATGGTCAAACCCTGGATTGGGCTTCCTGCTCAGAGGGGAGGCTGCTTCTCCTTCTCCTTCCTGCTCATCCTCTCTCTCTCTCGCTATCTGTCTCTCAAATAAATAAATGAAATCTTTTAAAAAAAGAAAACACTTGGGCACATTATCTAGTGGAACAGAAACATAAGACATTTCTCAGTAACTAACGGTGGAGTTGATAAGCTCATTGCAATGATTTTTCTCTAGCTATTGTGACAAGAGCATTGATTCTTCATTGATATGGTTAAAGAATATAATGCACTACTTCCTTTGGTCAGAAAAATACGGTATTACTGAAAAACTGAAACACAATATTGTTGAAAGGATATTTATTTCACTAAAAACAATTCATTTAAGTCTTATTTATTTATTTATTTATGTTTTTATGGGTTTTTTTATTATTACGTTCAGTTAGCCAACATATAATACATCATTAGTTTTTGATGTAGCGTTCAACGATTCACTAGTTGTGTATAACACCCAGTGTTCATCACAACATGTGCCCTCCTTAATACCCATCACCCGGTTACCCCACCCTCCACCCCCTCCCTTCTGTAACCTTCAGTTTGTTTCCCGGAGTCCAGAGTCTCATGGTTTGTCTCCCTCTCTGATTTCTTCCCATTCAGTTCTCCCTCCCTTTCCATATGGTCCTCTGCGTTCAGCTTCTTTTAACAGCAAATTTCCTTTGTGTATTTTTAAAAAGATTTTATTTATTTATTTGAGAGAGAGCGTGAGTGAGCAAAAGAGAGCATGAGCAGGGAGAGAGGTAGAGGCAGAGGGAGAGGGAGAAGCAGATTCCTCGCTGAGCAGGGATCCCATTGCAGGGCTCAATCCCAGAACTCTGGGATCATGACCTGAGCCGAAGGCAGACACTTAAATGATGGAGTCACCCAGGCATCTCTTTTCCTTGTGTATTTAAAGTAGCATTCCTACTGTAGAAATTTTCAAAAAGATCTTAATTCGTGTTTGTGGAAATTTAAGAAATATTTGCTTGCTTCTCATTCAAAGGACTTGCCTAAGGGATGTAGAATTATGGGGAGAAAAGACTCCTTAGTAGTTGTGAGATCTTGAACATCTTACTTAACTGCTCTGCTCTGACTCAATTAAAAAAAAAAAAAGAGCTGAGACAGATATTTCTAAGAGAGCTTCTGGTTATCTTCTCTGTAGGTGTACAATTCTGCTCCCCACAAGGCAAGTTCTTGAGATGGTAAACTTCTTTTCCATGCTGTTGAAGGAGTATATTTCTGTGTTCTGGAAGATGACGCAGCCAAAGAGCAGAAGAGGTGCGCTCACCCAGTTCTAACACGTCCTCCGCTGTCTATCCTTCCCATCCAGGTAGCAGTCATGTGCTGTGGCGTGATGAGAAGAGGAGAAATCAGTAGAGCTCTACCCAAATTCTTCCAGGTTCTTTTGTTCCAGGAGTGCCCTTGCAAGTAGCAGTCATGATCCTGTGCCTCCTTCCCCTCCCTCCCCATTTCAAACATGGTCCTTTCACCTTAAAGAAAAATGACCCCTGAACAAATCATGTGAATCAACATTATAACAAAATGTTTTATAATTAATTAATCAAACCAGGGACGACAAGTGTATGCATTACCACAACATCCTGTGCTCCTTTTCTGTTTGCACTCATCATACCTGCATGGCTCTGTGAAGCTAGGCACTGCCTCTGTCTTGTAGAAGGAGTAAAAATATAAATGCTGGCAACTTAGAGGAGAATAGGGTAGCATTTGCATGATTCTTATTTCTTCTGCTGAATTTGAATTCCAGATTGATACTTTGGTTGGCCTATTTTACTAGCCTGGCAACATCTTTATTTCTCTACATTTTTCAGAAAAGGAAATGTATTTTTAGCGCAATTTTAGTCCAATAGGCCGTCTTCTATAATTCATGTGGTTGATCTGAACATTGAATGTTGCTGGAGAAAAAGATAATCAGTGAATGGCAACACACACCCACTGTTTGTGACGTCAGGAAGGCCGGCCTATCTTTCCCCAGGATTTTGTTCTAAAGGCTCAACCCCAGGTAGCTGGTTACTTTTTGATGTTCCAAAACGGATTTCTGTGTACTTCGCTCTAGGGGTTCGATGTATGTTACCTCAAGAGATTATCTCAGCCTATTTTAATTTTCCGATTTCCTTATCTGTCTCCTACATTTCTCTGAATTTGTGGGGGGTTTGGGACCATGAGTAAGTTAAATAAAGACCATAAACACAGAGGAAAGGAATGGTTATGGGAAGGGGTGATCAGAAATGACTTATTTCAAGAATGAGTGAGGGAAAGGTGCTAACAAGGGAGCGAAGGAAGGGATAGAGAGAGGGCAAAAGCCAAGTCAAGAAAGAGGAGTGAGGGTCGCCTGGGTGGCTCAGTGGGTTAAGCCTCTGCCTTCAACTTAGGTCCATGATCTCAGGGTTCTGGGATCTAGCCCCGCATCAGGCTCTCTGCTCAGCAGGGAGCCTGCTTCCTCCTCTCTCTCTCTGCCTGCCTCTCTGCCTACTTGTGATCTCTCTCTCTGTCAAATAAATAAATAAAATCTAAAAAAAAAAAAAGAAAGAAAGAAAGAAAGAAAGAGGAGTGATAGAGACCTGAAGAGAAAGAATTTGTATTAATTAGAATGTGTGAGTTTATACTAGACTATGGTCAAATGTCTGTTTTCAGTTAGTTAACAAGTATTCCATAAGAGGTGATGAGTAAAAATCTGTAATTACAAAATATGTGTTCATTGAAATTAGTGAAACAATGCCAAGATGTATCAAGATATAATTTTTTCTCATTCCCTCTATCCCCAGGTGTTTCAAACTGATATATATGTTGGATGTTAAAGTTCCAGGACTTTCTCGGTGTTCATAGAAACATATACACATCTACAGGGTCTCACTTGCTCTTTTACAAAGATGTCATCATATTAAACGTATTTGCATGCAAATTAGCTATGCATCCTGGATATCCATAAGTGAAGAGATACTCATCTAAATGTTTTCCTTTCTTTTCTTAATTTAAAATTTTATTTTATTGCAGTAAGCACACTGAACAAGAGATATACCCTCTTAACAGATTTTTAGATGACAATACAATGTTATCTAAAGGCCTAGTGTTGTACAGCAGATCTCTAGAACTTACTCATCTTAACCACAACTTTATACCTGATTGCACCTCCCCATTTCGCCCTTCCTTTCTTTCTTGTTTCAAAAGCCACATTTGTAGAACAGATATTCCACAATGTATTTCACTATTTCTATATTGATGATATTCATTTGTTTTCAGGGTTTTTTATTTTTCCTTTTTTATTGCTACAAAAATTGTTGCAAAGTCATCCTTATATTTATCATCATGCATTGATGTTTTTGTTTCTGTAAAATAGGTTTTCCAAAGTAAAACTGTTTGGCCAAAAGGTATGTATATTTTGAAGTTTATAGCAATTGCCAGACCTCTTAACATTAGCTTACTGCGAGGAGCTTGTCCCAGCAAGAAAATGCGAGAGTGCTCCTTTCCCCACATCTTCATCAGCACTGAATGTGATACATCTTATTTTTACTGAATTGGGTGAAAAGTTCCACTTCAGTTGTGGTTTAGTTTCTACTTCTCTAGATATTCACAAAGCTAGGCATCTTTCCACATTTATTGGCCAATTGGGTTTCATCTTCTGTGAATGGCCTATTTATAGCTTCTGTCCATTTTTCTTTCATTTCTTCATTATTTTTCAAATTAGAGGCATTCTTTTTGCTTGTCAGATATATTAGTCCTTTGTTGCATGAGCTGCAAATGTTTTCCTAGTTTATCATTTTTTATTTTGACTTTGTTTATAGTGGATTTGACATTTATATGTTTTAATTTTGTGAAGTCAAAATATGCCTCTTATTTATGGCTTCAGACAATTATGTTTTGCATAGAAAGTTTTTCTCTACTTCAAGTTTCTGAAAATTTCTTCATTTTCTAATTTTTAGAAACTTCAAAAATATTTTGCATTAAAATTTTATCCATCTGGAATTCATTCTGGCATATGGTGCGAGGTAGATCTAGCTTGTTTTCCTGTAGACAGATAGCCAATTATGCCAGGATCATTTATTAATAAACCAGTTATTTCCCACCTAATTAAAATGTCATTTTTGTGGATTTATTTCTGGACTCTATTTTGTTCCACAGATATATTTACCTGTCAGTCCCAGAGATAATAGTGACTTTATAGTAAATTTAAATATCTGGTAAGGCATATATTCCCTTTTTCTGGTTTTCTTTGTTCACAATCTTCTTTTTTATCATTGACACTTTCTTATCTTATGAATCCTAAAAAAATTTTATCCATCTCCTCTCCCCAATAAAGCCCCAACAGAATCGTCAAAATTAGGATTCTAACTGAAATTGCATGAAATTAATATTGGCTGAATTAAATATTTGACAAAAGCTTCTACTTTTTTATAAGTATTGTTTAGGTATTTGCGCATTCATTAGAATATTTTTGTTTGCTCTTTTTTTTTTAAAGATTTTATTTATTTATTTGACAGAGAGAGAAATCACAAGTAGGCAGAGAGGCAGGCAGAGAGAGAGGAGGAAGCAGGCTCCCCACTGAGCAGGGAGCCTGATGCAGGCCTCGATCCCAGGACCCTGAGATCATGACCTGAGCCGAAGGCAGAGGCTTAACCCACTGAACCACCCAGGGGCCCTTGTTTGCTCTTTTAATTGATTTTCTAATATTGATCCCCCACCATTTATTTTTTTACTAGTTGTAAATTTTATTGTGGAGGACATTATACATGGAAATCAGAAATACATAAGTTAGTGAATTATCACCACCGTATTATCAGGATCTTAAATTTCTGTCATTCTGGTACAGTTATAGTGACACTGATTTATGACCTCAGGTTGTGTTTCCTTGGTTACTACTGAGGTTAGACAATTTTCATAACTTCACTGACCATGTGGTTATCCTTTTTGGAGCTTTTGGTTATCCTATTCAAGTGAGTAGAATTGTATCTTTAATGATGATTTATAGGAGCTCTGCAGTCTGTGTTTGGGCCCTTTGTTGGATGTAAGTGTAGCAAACATTGTCTCCAATCCTATAACTTGCCTATTGACTTTTTTTGTATTGGATCTTTCAATAGAGGTTCTTAATTTCACTATAATCTAATTTATCAATCTTATTTCCTATCATTAGGACTTTTATATTCAGATGAAACTACTTCTAGATCCTAAAGATATATGCAAACATTTTCATCTAGGAAATTTCTTTGGTATTTCACATTTAAGTCTTAAATCCACCTAAAATTGATGTTTCTATATAATATAAGGTAAGGATATAGTTTCATTTATTTAGAATTGAATGTCTAGTTGACCCAGAACCATTTATTGCAATAGTCTCTCTCCCCTTAGTCCTGTGCAGTGTTATCTTTATCATAAATCAGCTCATCAAATATGTGTAAGTTTCTTTCTGACCTCTTTAATAGTTGTATTGGTCTATTTGTCTGTCCTTGAGGCAGTACCATGCTGTTTCAGTTACTGCAGTTGTATGTCTAGGTAAGTAAGTACTCTCATTTTGTTCTTCATCTTGGCTGTTCTTGGTCTATTACTTATTTATTTGAGAGAAAGAGAGAGAACAAGAATTGAGGGCAGAGCGGGAGGGAGAGGGAGAAGCAGACTTGCCACTGAACAGGCTCAATCCCAGGTCCTTGAGATCATGACCTGAGCCAAAGGCAGAGGCTTAACGGACTTAGCCACCCAGGTACCTGGGTCTTTTGCATTTTAATATGCAAAAGCTATAGAAATTCTCAACCATAAACAAATTTTGAATCCATAGATAAATTTTATTTTATTTTATTTTATTTATTTATTTTTAAAGATTTTATTTATTTATTTGACACAGAGAGAGAGAGACCACAAGCAGGCAGAGAGGGAAAGGAGGAAGCAGGCTCCCTGCCGAGCAGAGAGCCTGATGCGGACCTCGATCCCAGGACTCTGAGATCATGACCTGAGCCGAAGGCAGAGGCTTTAACCCACTGAGCCACCCAGGCACCCCCAAAATTGATTTTTATATATTGATTTTTGTATCCAGAATTCCTACTAATATCACATTAATTCTAGTAGTTTTTCTGTTTGTTTATGCATTTTTCTATGTATTATAAGTTATAATCATAAATGGGATATGTATGACTGCTTTAGAGAAGGGAGCCAGGGAAGACTTCTTTGTAGAGGAAATATTTAGAAGAAAACTTGCTTATATGTTCTCAGCCTCTTCTTAAAACAGAAGCCAGAATGTCCTTTAAAAATAGGTCGGGTCATGTGATATGCTTGATTTTATGCCTTCTTGTTTGATATTTGCTATTTATTTTCCCCTCTCCATTTCCCTGCTTTTGTTGACTTGCTAAAATTTCCTTCTTTCTTTTTTATTTGCTTGTCAGTCTGGAAGTTCTATTATACTTCCAAGTTTTGACAGATGTATAAACCTATGCAACTGCTACCACAATACAAATACCAACATTTCCATCATCCTCCCGAATTCTGCTCACACTCCTTTACAGTCAAAAATTTGAGTTCTTGCCCCATGCAACCCCTATTTTTTTTCTGTCAGTATGGGTTAGTTTTTCACACTCTAAAATTTTATATAAATAGACTCCTGCAGTATGTATTGTTTGATTCTGGTTTCTTTTGCTTAGCATAATGATTCTAAGATTTTAGCTATGTTGTATGTATCAGTAGTTCGTTCCTTTTTATTGGTGAGCAGTACCTGATTGTATACTTAAACCATAGTTTGTTTATCCTTTTATCTTTTGATGGACATTTGGGTTGTTCCATTTATTGGCTATTATTAATAAAGCTTCTGTGAATATTTATGACAAGACTTTTTATAAATGTGTTTTCATTGCTTTTTGGTAAATATCTTTTTTTTTCTTTTTAGCGAGGGGACAAACCGAAAGAAAGAGAGAATCTTAAGCAGCCTCCATGCCCAACACCGAGCCCTATGTGGGGGCTCAATCTCACAACCCTGACATCATGATCTGAGCTAAAATCAAGAGATGGATGCTTACCCAACTGAGCCACCTAGGATCTCCTCTGGTGAGTATCCAAGAGTGCAATTTCTGGGTCAAAATATTCTCCAATATGAGTGCACCATTTACATTGCCATGAATAAAGAAGGTATGAGTATCAGTTGCTCTACGTTCATGTCAATAGTTGGTACTATCAGTGTTTTCAAGGTTAACAATTGTGGTGGGCTTGTGGCAGTATCTTGTTTTAATTATCATTTCCCTGATGACTAGGGATGTTGAACACCCTTCCATGTACTTATTAGCCATACATAAGTCTTTTTTTTGAAGTATCCAAATCTTCTGCTCACACTATTTTTAAAAAAGATTTTATTTATTTATTTGAGACAGAGAGAGAGAGAGTGAGAGAGAGAGGTGGGGAGGGTCAGAGGGAGAGGGAGCTGCCTACTCTCTGTTGAGTGCAGAGCCTGATGTGGGGCTCGATTCCAGGATCTGAAATCATGACCTGAGCTGAAGACAGATGATCAACTGACTGAGTCACCCAGGCCCCCCAGTGCTCACATTGGCTTTTTATTGGGATCTCATCCAGTTGAGTTGTAAGAGTTCCTTATTGTTCTAGACATTAGTCCTTTGCCAGGTATACATATTGCAAAAATCTTTCCTGGTCTTTGATTTGGCTTCTCCACTTTCTTAGTGGTATTTTTTGAGAAGCAAAAATCTTAAATTTTTCTAAAGTCCATTTAACCATTTCCTTAAAAATTACTCATTTTTATGTATTCTATTTATTAAATCTTTGCCTCCCTCAAGACTTCAAAGGGTTTTTCTATTTCTCATTTTATTACTTTTTAGTTTTATAATTTTAAAGTTTGTATTTAGGCTGATGATCCATTTGGAGTTGATTTTTGTTTGCAGTGTAAAGTAAGGGTCAAAGTTCATCCTTTTTTCCACAGCAATAATCCAACTGTTCAGTTCCATTTGTTGAAAAACACTTTTTTTCTCTCCAGATAACCTTGGGAACTTTTTTTTTAAAAGCCAAGCATCTCTCTTTTTTTTTTTTTTAAAGTTGGCTCCACGCCCATGCTCCTCTTGATCTCGGGATCATGAGTTACAGTTCCATGTTAGGGGAACTGGGGGAGACATTACTTAAATAAAATTTTTAAAAAGTCAAAAACCAGAAACCAAACCAAACCAAGAAAAAAATTAAAGACCCCAAACTGAGCAGATATCTGTGGAACTATATTTGGATTCACTATTTTGTTCCATTTTTTCATATGTCTATTTTTATGCTGTTATCACACTCTCTTGAAAACTGTTGCTTTATATAGAAAGTCTTCACATTAGGTATATTACATTTCCAAACTTTGTTCTTCATATTCAAAATTGTTTCAGGTATTTTTAGGTCCCTTCTATTTCCACATGATTTTTAGAGTCAGTTTGTCAAGTTAAAAAAGCTTCATGGCATTTTTATTGAAATTGCGTTGACTCTATAGATCAATATGGATAGAATTGATATTTTAACTTAGAATCAATCATTCCATGAACATGGTATGTTTCTCCACCTACTTAGGTCTCCATTAGCTTTCTTAGCAATACTTATGGTTTTCAGTGTGGAGATGTTGCATTTGTGTTTTAAGTTTATCCTCAGTATTTCATTTGTTAATATTCTTGTAATGGCATTTAGAATTTTTAAAATTTCCAATTGTTTATTGGAACATAAATATTGTTGTTGGTTTATAGAAATACGGTTGATTTTTCACATTTCCTTATATTCTGTGACTGTGTTACATTCACTTTTTAGATCTGATAGCTTATTTTCAGATTCATTAAGATTTACTGTGTATAAAATTATGTCATCTATTAACAAGGCAAATCTTACTTTTTCATTCCAATTGGAATGCCTTCTCCTTTTCGTGATTTACAGCAAGACTGGCTGGTACCTCCAATATAATATTATATAGAGATAGAGTGAGGAGACATCCTTGCCTTGTTCTCACTGCCTATCACTTGTAATTTCTTTTCATTGTCTTTTTGTTTATGCATCTATTTTCTACTTTTCTATAATAACACATTATTTCTTATGTAAGAAATTATTTAAAAACATAGGAATTACTGAACTCTGAATATGGGAACTGATATTCAGAGCTAACAATGTTGATTTTCAAGATTTTGGTGAATCGGATACAATCTTAGAGTTCTCTTTCTTGAGATAAAGTATATATTGAGTTTTAAATTTTCAGATATTGGTATAGGTCTTAGTTTTGTAGGTTGTGACCATGAGATTAAAATGTATACAGATCATTACAGAAGGTCTTACTGGCCCTCTCAGGGATATGTGTTGTTTATCCCACAATCATTTTGGCCAGGGATATTGTTATTGACCACTAAGAGACTGGGTTGGGGGGTTTCCTGGTGGCATTTGGTGCCTGAATACAGATAGTCATAGGCTCAATTTCTTTTATTATAGCCATCTTCCCACTGGATATTTAAATTTAGCAACTAGAATTCATGTTTTAAAATGTTTCTCAATATTTACATGAAAGATAATTTTTACTGTGGTGGAAGCATTGACTTTACAGCTATAACCTTTAAAGTACCATCATACTTGACATGATTTTGCTTATGAATCTTGTATGAATATAAAATCTTTTTCTCAGAAATGACAGACGACCTCATTGCAAACTGTCTTGCACACAATTTCCTTTTGTTTGTTCAAAGTGGTTTGATCAAATTGGACTTTGATGCCTAAATTCTTCCTGTTTGTAGAACATCTAGTCCTCAAACTCATTTTAGGTACATGAACTCTTGCCTGAAATTTCTCAAATTAGCATGGTTGCCCATTTATATTTGCTTTTGTTCCTCCTACTTCTTGGCATTTGTGGCTTCTTTCCAGATTGTTTAAGTCTAGAATTAAAAGATATAAGACATCTGTATATAGCTCTCATACAGTGTTAAAGTCCCCAGTAAGCCAAAACAAAGTAAATGGGGGGAAATTAAATATATTAACTGTTTAATAATTTTTTTCCTTTCTTCATTAGTCTGGCTTATTAATTTTCATTAATATCATCCTGACTTCATTAAGATTCTGACTGTTTGCTTACAGAGCTACCTCATACTTTACATAAAGATGTTTTTCAGAGGATCTATTATTTCTTGGAGTGGTCTATCTATTTTAAGTTGATCAACATCCCAGGTTTGAGCACCATCTGTGGAGTCAGAAGGTCTGGGTTTTTTTCTGTTTCTAACTAGTTGTGTGATCCTGTATAAAACACATTTGTCCTTCCTGGAATTCAGTTTCCTTATTTCTTAGATGAGGAGATTGGTCTTGATGGTCTCTGGGATCCTTTATAGTTCCAATGTCTTAGGATTATAAATTGATTAAAGTTATTCATTAGAAATTTCAGTCTCCAAATGGACTCCTGCAATAGAAAATTATATATAGTTATTTGGTTTTTATGTCAAATTTGTTTTGCATGTGCATATCACAAAAATAATGTCAAATGGGTTATTTAAAGGAGTATAAAATCAGTACATTTATAATAGAGGTTGGCATGGTAGATAAAAAAGATGCATATGTCATGTCAGTAAAGGAGAAAGAAATTCATGCAGTTGTATTAAATCACTGCATTGTATTTATTGTCTACCTAGAGTAAAACAAAAGCTATTTTGTCACATTACGGATTCCTAGATGGAATGTTCTGCAATGTGATCTGAGAAGCTGCAGAAGAAGAAATTATTTTTCTGGTTTCTGACAAATCTTTCAATAGTCTTCCGTTGGTTCCAGAAATCATTCCCTTAGAGCCAATAAACTTCACATCCACTAGAAATCCTAATCTTGTATTTTAGGACCCTTTGGAGCATGTTTTATATAGGCTGAGTTACTGAGTCATCACTGGTGCTGCCAGTTTACCAAGCAGAATTGTCTGTGATAGAGAAAAAGTGTTTATAGCCTTCCAGCTTCTCACCTTTTGTATCAGAAGGCTTCAGATGAAATGTTTACACAGGCTTCCTGGGAATTTGGATTCCTGCGTGTAGGATGCCACAACTAAGAATAGTCAAAACTTTGATGTGTGTAGCACCTGTTTCCTACCTCTTCACAAGACTCCTTGACTCTCTCCCTATATGACTCGCTTTCTATATTCTGTACTAATAGAACTGGGAACAGTTCAGCAGACAGGGTTCACTGCCCTGTTTATTACTGTCTGATAATAGCTGTCATCTCCTCAACTCTACTAAGTTCCAGGCACTGTACTATGTACTCTACAATATTCAACATCATTAAACTCTATGACATTTAGAATATTGCTCTTTTAGGGACATGGATGCTAAAAATCAGCAATTTATGTAGTTTGCTCAAGGCTACACAGTAAGGGGAGGAGCTAGAGGATGATCTCAGCTCTGTGACTACAGCCTTTGTTCTTTTACTGGGTCTTGGGTATGGTGTACAACACAGCTCTATCTGAATATGTTAACACTGAATATGAAAGTTGTCCATTATGCTTATTGTATTAGGTTGGTTATAGATGAAGTAGTGAGATTGTGGCTTTGTCCATCAAATTAAAAAAAGCTTCCCCTTTCCTAGTCATTTGCATCTATTTCCCCTACTGATCCTATATTCTGTTAGAGTTATTTGCATTATGGTTTTACTTGTGTTAAGCCCACCTCCTGAAAATAAGGCCACTTTTGAAAATGGCATAGACATATAGGATAAGGCCTTTAAATGGGCTTACTTTTTTTTTAAGTTTTTATTTAAAATACAGTATAGTTAACATACAGTATAATATTAGTTTCAGGTGTACAATATAGTGATTCAACGTTTCCATTTATCACCCAGTGCTCATCACAAGTGCCCTCCTTAATCCCTGTCACCTATTTAACCTATCCCCCCACCCATCTCCCCTCTGGTAACCATCAGTTTACTCTCCATAGTTAAGAGTCTGTTTTCTGGTTTGTCGCTCGCTCTTTCTTTTTCTCTCTTTGCTTGTTTGCTTCACATATGAGTGAAGTCATACAGTATCTGTCCTTATCTAACTGACTTATTTCACTAAACATAATTATCTAGCTTAATCCATGTAGTTGCAAATGGCAAGATTTCGTTTTTTTTGATAGCTGAGTAATATTCCATGGCAGATAGCTACCACATCTTCTTTACACATTCATCAGTTGATGGTCATTTGGACTCTTTCTGTAATTTGGCTATTGTTGATAATGTTGCTATAAACATCTGGGTGCATGTACTCCTTTGAATCAGTACTTCATCAAATAGTGCAATTGTTGGGTTGTAGGGTAGTTCTATTTTTAACTTTATGAGGAAATTCTACACTATTTTCCAGAGTGGCTGCACCAGTTTGCATTCCCACCAATAGTGTAAGAGGGTTCCTCCATCTCTGCATCCTCACCAGCATCTCTTGTTTCTTGTGTTGTTAATTTTAGCTATTCTGACAAGTGTTAGGTGGTATCTCACTATAGTTTTGATTTGCATTTCCCTGATGATGATTGATGTTGAACATCTTTTCATGTGTCTATAAGCCATCTGTACATCTTCTTTGGAAAAATGTCTGTTCATGTCTTCTGCCCATTTCTTAACTGGATTATTTGTTTTTTGGGTACGAACTCATTCTAGGAGGTCATCATTACCTTAATGCCAAAACCAGACAAAGACCTCACTAAAAAGAATTTAAGACCCATAACCCTGATGGACATGGATGCAAAAATTCTCTCAATAAAGTACTAGCAAATAAAATCCAACATCACATTAAAAGAATCATTTACCACAATCAAGTAAGATTTATTCCTGGGTTGCAAGGACGGTTCATTATTTGCAAATCAATCAACATAATACACTACGTTAATAAAAGAAAGGATAGGAACCATAGGATAATTTTTGAGGTTATGTGAGAGTAACCCTTCCTTCCACAGAGGAGGAAAATATGGCCCTAAAGTGTTTAATATTGCCCATATTTATGCAGCTTGGGAAAATTTTTCAGTTGCTTAAATCGCTGAAAGAAAAAAGACTCCCATTACTATGGTTAGGTCTACATAATGATATATAATCCAGTTAATTTAGTCCTTAAGTCTTTCAACTTCTTGGATATCCTATCTATAACAGTCTATATAATGGTTTTAAGATTATTTTTCTCCCAGAGCTTCTTATTATGACTTTTTTTCTGGTTACTAAAAATGTTTCTAATGTATGGTCGCTTCATATTTTGGTGAAAATAAACTAGTCTGTACAATAAGGGCATCTTTGTTTAAGACTGAATCTGTTTAATTTGACCAAGCTTAGTAGGGTTTGCAGAGCTTCACTTAGGGGTCTCAACACCAACGTTTAAAAAAGCACACATACTGTCAGTAGATAAAAATACTAATACCCTCCCACCTCTAGTTATCCCATATGAAGAAATAATTGAATGATGCAACTATTTATTTTGTAAGGAATTAAGAATGAACTCCCAGAGTAGAAGACACTCATAGTTTTTTATTGAAAACTCTTGGATTCTATTGCTTGGTTTGGTCAGGTTGGTCATTCTTGGCTTTGAGCAGATGCTCGTCCATACACAGACATTCTGTGGACTGAAAGAAAGCTGCATTGCTTGCTGTCATGTAGGTGATTAGCTAGGTGTGTTACACATCTACTCAGGGGAGAGTTAGCCACTCATTTCTGACCTGACCCAATGTTGTTTCCATAGTTCACCATCATAAATCCATAACTGTCCTAAAGTCCTTCATTTGCTCTGTTGTACTTGCCTCGTTACGCTCTGTTAGTCATCTACTCCAATGGTGGTGTCATAGAGGGCAGTCCTAATACACATCCCTTGCATATTTATTTTTCATTTTTCAAAGCCTCTCTCAAACTCTCCTTAAACTCTTACATACCCTACTCCCTCGCTGTTAGCTGATGACCTTGTCTCATGTTTCACTACTGAGACAGAAGCGATCAAACAGAAATCCTCTGAGATCCCCAACCACCAACCTACCTGCTTCTGTAGCCAGCTCTGATTTGTCCTCTCGCATTGTGGATGGAGTGTCCCTATGCCTATCAAGGGTCAAAGCCCTCAACTTGTGTGCTTCAAATCATGCTTTTCTTAAATTTTTAAGGTCTTGGCCCTATCAATTTTCCTCCTCTGTCTCTTGCATCTTCTGTATCCCTCCACTGGATAATTTTCCATCAATATCTAATCAAATCTTCCTTCTCTCTTTAAAAAGATGAAAAAGTGATTCCTTTGTGGCTATAGCTGTATTTCTCTGCTCCTCCTTGGAACAAAATTTATTCAAAATAACCCAATAATCCCCCCCCCATGTAATATTTATATTCTCTTCTCAACCCATTCTAATTTGGCTTCTTTGCCCTCAACTAAATGGTGGTGACTACTGTCAAAATCATAAATGATCTCTGGGTTGCCAGTACAATGATCTTTTCTCTGTTTTTGTCTTTGCTGACCTGTCAACAGCATTCAGTTTTGGAATGTTCTGGGCATCTTCTTTCTGTCTATATATGTTCCATTGGTAATTTCATCCAACCCGTTTTCTTTTTTTAACAATGTATATAACAATGACTCCCAAGTCTATATCTTAAGTCCTGATATTTGCCCATAACTCTAGATTCATTTATCCAATGCCAAATCTCCACATGCATATCTAATGGGCACTTTGAATTTAAATGGCCAAAACAGAATTTTTAATCTATCACATCTGAAGTCCACTGATTTTTTTTTTCATTCTTCTTTATCCTTGTAGTGGTATCATTATGTCTTCAATTGTTCAAGTAAAAAATCTAGGAGTTATCCCTAAGTTTACACTTTATCTCTCACTTGCTACATTTACTCTCCAAATGTGTTTCATTGCTCATATTTCAAATATATTGACTCCATTTATTTGTGATCATTTCCACTTCTACCTTCATGGTCCAATCAACTGTACTTTTTTTTTTCAACTGTACTTTTCATTGGACTTAGTGCATCAGCCTCCTCTTGGTCTCCTTGTTTCTGCTTTTGTCTCATGGCTGGTCAACTGTCTTTTTATTCTCTGATCTCTTGTTCAGCTCTGTGCCTCAGCGAACTAAATTTCCTAGCCTCCCTTGCCCCCTGGCTTGTGGGTAGATTTGCCTAGTAGAGAGAGAATTGGTGGAAGATTGCTGTGATGACTCCTATACTACATCTTCTCTGTGGCTCCCATCTTCTGTAGGCCTAAAGAAGGCTCCTACCATGATAACATATGAACATAAGAACTTTTTTTTTGAGCTTTTATACTTGAGTTTATTTTTCATTCAATTTTTAAAACACAACTATAGTTGAATATTAAAACAAAGACAATAGCAAGTAGTGAGCTATGATTATAGTCCTTCACTTATTCACTACCCCATATAAGATGCCAGCGGTGTTATTCATCAGCCGCTTTAAAGGTCTGACATTGAACAACCCCCTAGGGTGATGTTCATCATCTTCATATGCTTCCTCAGTATAATGGCGCCATCTTTTCTGATTTGGATCAGAGTCCACCAGTTCTACTTGGTCTATTTCATCAGTCTCTTCTATTTCCTTCTTCTCAGGTAGGAGTTTTTCCAGCAAAGATTTATCAGGAGAGAGAAAGCCATTCTCAGGAAAGTTTACCTTAAATTTGATGATTAGGGGATCATTCTCATGTGGTGTATCATAAATTGGCATACCTTCATTTAGCACACACTTGATATCTCCATGCTTGACAATTCAACCTGGACAAGAGGTGATGACGATGGTTCTGTTGTTGGAGGACTCCAGCGTCTGGGCCATTGTCACACTACCTCTCTTGGTTCCTTCAGTCCTGGAAGTAGTATAGGTTGTGGTGAATCTCAAGTTGTTTCATCATACCCTGTTTGAAATCTTAGGTCTTCTATCAGTTTTGTAACCAATTCCTTTTTTTTTAAATTAAATTAAATTAAATTTATTTGACAGAGAAAGAGAGCACAAGCAGGGGGAGCGGCAGGCAGAGAGAGAAGCAGGCTCCCCACTGAGGGGCTCCATCTCAGACCCTGGCATCATGACCTGAGCAGACGCTTAACCGACTGAGCCACCCAGGCCTCCCTGTAACCAATTCCTAGTACTATATAACCTTTGTTTAAAAGAGCCTAAGCAGGGATGCCTGGGTGTCTCAGTTGGTTAAACATTTGCCTTTGGATGAGGTCATGATCCCAGGGTCCTGGGATCAAGTCTCACATCTGTCTCCTTGCACAGTGTGGGGAGCCTGCTGCTCCCCCTGCTTGAGCTTTCTCTCTGACAAATAAATAAGTAAAATCTTAAGAAAAAAAAATAAAAGAGCCTAAGTAAATTTTTTAAGCATTTCTTTATTTAACACTAATTAATTTATCCCATACACAGCATAATCTCTACACGACAGCCAGAGAAATTGTTTTAAAAATGTAACTTAGATTCTGTCAACTCCACCTTCCCTCTCCCTTCCTAAACTCATTTAAATCTTCCGCAAAACTTATCACAGTGAGAATAAAATATCAACTCCTTATACTGGGTGACAAAGCCCACCCTAATCTGGGTCCAGTTTGTGACTCTTATCTCACTTACACCACCTTCCCTTTCACTCATTACACTCAGCCATACTGGCCTGTGTTCTGTTCTTTGAATAAATCAGGCTTATTCTGGCTCCAGAGCTTTTCACAAACTCTTCCCCTTTACCTAGAGAGCTCTTTTCTGACCTCCTACTGTGGCTCCTTCTTATCATTCAGATCTGAGCTTTAGTAGCAAGTCCTCAAGAAAGACTTTCATGATTCATATTATAAAGTGATCACTCTTTACTTTCTCACATCAATCTATATTAATTCTTCACATAATGTTTCTTAATATATAATCATTTTTATTCCACCCTCTGTCAATTTTCTGACTTATTCAAGTATTTGTTTTATCTATGTCTCCTAGGCAGAGCTCTTACCTGTCTTGTCCTAGTTCCTAGAAAAATGTTTGGCATGTAGAAACCATCAATAAATATTTGAATGAATGCATAAGCGGGCGCAAACCAGCATTTTGATTAGGCAAATGTTGAATGGATAAGCACTAGATTCCCCCAATTAAGTAGTTATATAATCAGTTAGTGTTTAGAAGGTAAGTTGAAAGTTAAGATGCGGTGGAGTGTTATATACTATGTCTAGAAGATTGTAGCCTAATATAAAAGAAGATAAAATACTGGGGTCAAGTTCACTACTCTATGTCTATATGCTGAGCCATGATTATATTCTCATGTTCTTTGTGGCTGAGTGGAAAGAGGTTAAAAAGAGTAACTGCAGGTTTCATCTGCCTGGGATTTCCACTTCTGGTATGGCTGATAAAGTAATTCAGTCCAACTACAACACGGGGAATACTTATGACAGGTGGAAAAATAAACTAAAAATATGTTCGAAAGCATTGTTGAGCTAACAAGGTGGTAAAGAATTATAGAGTCAAGATCTAGATGGAAAAGGAAGTCCAGAGGAGTAAGCCCAGTATTTGGGTCAGTTTTTCTCTAGGGATAGCTGCTGATTCTGAAAGAGGTAGCAAAGTGGCTGAGAAATACAGCCGCACTTCTGACATGGGACCAAGGGAACAGAACTGGTACCAAAGGGAAGTGCAGATCAGAACTAGAAGTCCAGATAGCAGTAATCTTTTGGGAGGAAGAAGGAAGTTACCGAGGGAGAGTATGAGAAGTATGTTCCACTTCTTGACTTAGTAGTGATTATGTAATTGTTCACTTTGTGATATTTTCTGGGTCTCAATTTTCTATTAGTGTATTATATTTGTGATAAAAAAATGTTTTAAAGAAATGACGCCCTAACGTTGGGCCACATACATTTTTTAAATAGTTGGAGATCATTAGGAAGATACTTTTTCCTTTCATTACATTCTAAGGTTTTGGTGAAACACTTTGAACTTTCTCATAGGTAACTTGGCTTTTACACAAAAATCAAAGTCTGCCTTAGAAAATCAGTAGTGTTTCTCTTAAAAGGACAAGTTATGGTGGTATATATATATTCTTTCTCTGGAATGTAATAATTTGAGTTGAAACTATATAATAGAACCGAAGTCCATTTGAAGGTGTAAAACATGGAAGAAAATAACATTTAAAAAATGAAGTGAAATGCTCTATGATGTTAGATGGCAGGCACTGATTTTAAGGAAACTAAGGACGCTGGCTCTGCACCCCTGGCACACAGTTGCACTGCTCATCACGATTGCTGCAGTCATGGCTCTGGAGGCAGAGACCCTGTGGACTTTGCCCTGAGAGCAGGAACCCGTCACTTCTTCTTCTGGTTACCCTACCATTCTGCTATTTCCACTTTTCTTTGTCTCTGCTTTTCCCTTCCTTCCACTCTCACACTTCCTTTATTTATTTTTCTTTTCCCGTGGCTTCTATTCAGTTATACCTTCCTCTGTGTCATGACTGAGGCTTAGCACCTCTGTCCCGGGTGACTCTTTCAGTTTCTGCTCCTGCCTGCAGTATGTTTTAAGTTCTGAGTCCCTGGAAAGACCTGTGCTCAGATGCTGTGCTTGCATACTGGTTCAGAACGGTGGGGTTTGGCAGGCTTCTCTGGCCCGATACCCCACAGAGGCTGCTGACTCTCTCCTCTCTTGCCTATTGGGGAAAGCTTTTGGGTCAAGGCTGATCTCTGCGCCCTGAGCCTACAGTAATTCATGCTTATGAATGGATATTATGGCTCTCAGAGAGCATGGTGCATTGTCTGCATATGGGGAAAATGTTTGGCAGAGACTCTCGTGGAGAAGGAAGAGAGAGCAGTGTTGTCGAGTGATAGAGAAGGTGTAGGAAGAGGAGCAACCTGTGTTTAGATAGGAAATGACAGGACAGAGAATCTAGAGATCAAGAAGAACCTCAAAAATCCCAGCTTTCTCAGACAAAGTCTGTGTTATTTACTCCAGGGGCTTAAGTGGCTGCAGGGAAATCACCCCTTCTTTGAGAGGGAGACGAGAGGGCTGGGCATTTGGAAGACAATGCTCAGACCTCAGATTTCTGTTCTAAACAAGTATGGTCAGTAAGAACAAATTGCTTTGATGAAAACACTGTGTTGGGCATTTGCAGCAGCTGTGCGTCTGGTAGACCATTTACAGAGGCAGCTCCCTAACTCGCTAGCTGCGCATGTGTCCCTCTCACGTAATCCAGAGTCATCCTTAGGGTTTTGTTTACAAAGCTACTTTCAGCACTTTGGAACGACCTAAAGTGCTCCTGGTATTTGAATTACATAAGTGTCTTTGCAACTTCTGGGGATGGAACCCCTGAAAAATAATTTAGGGGCCATTTCTGTGTCTTCTCTTGGGCTTTGCTGGGAGGGAGTAATAGTCCCAGTTCAGTCTACTGAAAGGAAGTCTGTGTAAGGAAATTAAAAAAATACTCTGAGCCAAGGAAGAACTTAATGGATATAAAATTTTGGTTATGTAAGATGAATATGTTCCAGAGATCTGCTGGATAGCATACTGTCTAGAGTTAACGAAACTGCATTGTGCCTTTAAAAATTTGTTAAGAAGGTAGATCTCATGTTAAATGTTTCTACAAGACACACAAAAGCAAGCAAAGGGACACAGGAAACTTTTGGAGATGATGGATATATCTATTACCGTGATTGTAATGAAGATTTCACAGGTATTTGCGTGTGTCCCAACTCATCAAGTGTATACGTGAAAAATGTATATAGTTTTTTTGCGTATCAGTTACATCTCAATCAAGGGTTGAAGAAAATCAGTGGATCTGTGTTCTGCCTTGGGAGGAGAAAGGAATGTGGTCTGAGAAGGGGATGCTGGGGAAACTCAGAACACAGAACCTTCACATTCTTTGAAAGAGCTATAGAGTAAGTATGGTAGAGAGGCTCTTGGAAAGTTCTTCAACATCACAAACTGTAATCCCAGGAACCTGTGAATGTGATGAGTTATCACTTCTTTGGATTGTGTTATGTTACACGGTAGTTTGCTAAGACTGCCATCACAAAGCACCACAGACTAGATGGCTTAAAGCAATAGAAACTCACAGTTCTGGAATCTGAGAAGTCTGAATCAAGGTGTGGGCAGGGCCACGTTCCCTTTGAAACTCTGGGTAGAATCCTTCTTTGTCTCTTCCTAGTTTCCGATGGGGGAGGGCAATCCTTGGAATCCTCCGACTGCAGTCTGCCTCTGTCTTTATGTGATGTTCTGTGTATCCTCACATCCTCGTCCTTCTGCGCCGGTCTGTATGTCTGCATTTTCCCTTTTCATAAGAACACCAGTTCTATTGGATTGGGGTAGACTCTAATTACCTCACTTTAACTTGATTACCTCTTTAAAGACACCGTTTCCAAAGACGGTCACGTCGTAGGGTGCTGAGTGATGGGAGTTGAACATACCTTTTTGAGGGGAGACACAACTGAACCCATAATACAGGCATAATCGACCTGAGCAAAGGGAGGTTTTCTGGGTGGGCCTAAATGTAATCACATGAGCCTTTAAAAGCAAAGAATTTTCTTTCCTTGGTGGCAGAAGTCAGAGAGATTTGAAGCACGAATAGGATTTGATGTGCCATTGTTGGCTTGAAGATGGAAACAGCCACGAGTCAAGGAATGTGGGTTCCTTCTAGGAGCTGAGGGTGGACTCTGGTCGGCAGCCAGCAGGGAAAGGGACCTCAGGCAGAGCGCTCCAGGGAAGGGAGAGTTCTGCCAACGACCTGAATGGTTCTGAAAGTGAATTCTTCCTCTGAGTCTTCTGATAAAAGTCAGTCCAGTCGACCTCCTGACTTTGGCTCCATGAAAGAACTAAGTCTATCTGGACTTCTGACCTACAGAACTGTTTTCTGTTTTGGATGCTGGTTTTGTTTGCTGAGTTTATGGTAATTTTTACACAGCAGTAAAAAGTAAAAATGCGGTAAGGTACAGAGTGCTATAAATTCCTTTCTGGAGTTCTGAAGAGAGCCACACTGGGATCCAGAACCATTCTTAAATGACATTTAGTTCTCACTACTTTAAAAGAGCTGTTGATACAATCAAATTTGGGGGACAGACTATGACTAACAATGCAAATAGATCCTGGAATCTGCTGGGAGCTAAGAGACGATTAAAGAACTTTCTGTCCTGTTAATGGGCACCTGAAACCACCGTTGAGCCCTGCTGAGGTTTACTTCCTGGGAGTGCCCAAATAAACATTGATGAAGCCATCACTGGAAGCAATGGAGACCGTTTTAACTGAAAACTTCTGGTCTTTTATATGATTGCTCTTGAAATAGGGGATTGCCACAAATCAGGTAAGTTTAGCCCCGGACAAGCAGACTGGAGTTCAGGGTAAAATTCAAGAGTCAGTAGGGGAACTCGAGTAGCAACTGGGAGTAAGGAAAGAAGCCCTATCATGTGAATGGTGCACACACAGTAGAGCTCAGACATAAACGTGAAGCTGGAAGGCAAACAGATCTCCAGGGGTTCACCTGGGGCAAAGTGGATAACATCCATAGGGCAGTCAAACTAAGGGTAGGGCTAACACTCTTACAAATGTCAGGGCTTGCTTATTGATTGAAAGGCCAGCTGGGGTTGAACAAGTAACATGGAAATCTTCAATCTTTACTTTTGGAGAGGAGCTTGGACACAGGGAGCTGACCTTATGTGGTTAGAGACCCAGAAATCCTGGACAAAATCTCCTACCAGTGCAGAATCCTTGAATTGAATCTTATATTCATATTCTCACTTTCTTGGGGGATTATTTGGGCTTGGAAAAGGAATACATGCATGCCTATTTCCTTAGATCTTTTATCTAACTTCAAAATCACTATTTTCCCTGAATGATGTATTTTTTATCCTGTACTTAATAGGAAGAATCTGGGGCACCTGGGTGGCTCAGTTGGTTAAATGTCCAACTCTTCATTTCAGCTGAGGTCATGATCTCAGGATCCTGGGGTGGAACCCCACGGCAGGCATCGAATAGGGCTCTGAGACAGGCTCTGCACTCAGCAGGGAGTCTGCATGAGGACTCTCTCCCTCTGCCCCTCCCCCTGCTCTCTCCCTCTCTGAAATAAAATAAACAAATCTTTAAAAAAATAGGAAGAACCCAGTGTGAGTAACTATTTCAATAGAAAGTGAAGATTCTACGTTGTATTGTGAGATGAGATTTGGCCTTTTATTTATATTCAGTTAAAAATTATGTACCAGTAACTTAGGCAGTTAGCATGATGTGAATGAAACAGCTTCTTCTTAACTGCTTCTTCTTGGCTTCATTGCAGCTTCCATAATTCTCTCCCTTCAGTGGGGCTCACTGGTCCCCTCAGCACAAGGAGCTTGGTTCCAGCATCTGAATGTAGCTCTGCACCACCTCACCGCAGTAGACAGGTTCAAACCGCCAGTTGCCCCATCCAGCTTCAATCCCTCAAGCCTGGTCTGCTTCGCATTCCTTCTGGGTGTCTTCTGCTGGGATTGACTTCTACCCTGAAGCTCCTTAATATCTATAGTTAGTCAACACTTAGCCTAAGTGACCTTGTCGAGATGTTTATGATTTTTAGAGTTATTAATTTTTATTTGAGTATAGTTGACACATAATGTGACATTAGTATCAGGTGAACCACAGTGGTTTGACAAGTTTATACATTATGCTATGTTCACCACAGGTGTAGGTAACCATCTGTCTCCTGACATCACTGTTACCATATTATTGACTGTATTTTTTACCCTCTGCTTTTTATTCCCATGACTTTAGATATTTATGTCTTTTAAATCTAAACTCACTGACATTTTAGAGCTATGAGTGGTCTAAGCAAGCATCTAGTCTAATCTCCCCATTTTCAGAATATGAAGGCGGCCTTGAGAGATTAAGTATTAGGCTAACATCAAATGGAAGAGCCGAGATTAGAATGATACGAAGTAACATTCCTTGTCTTCTGTTATTTTTCTTGTATAATGATGCCATGTATATAATTATGTAATTATATATATAATTATGTAATTATATATATACATGTATATAATTATGTAATTATATATACATATATATGTGTATATATAAATATAAATATTTATATATGTGTGTATATAATATGCATTGACTATGAGGCATTTTGACCCCACATTTACGGATGAATATAGCACGGCACAGTAGTGGACGTGCAAAATGTTCTCTTAATGAATCAGTAATATAAAACACTTGTGATTTGCTGTAGTCTGGTAATGAGGTGTATTAATAAATTTAGTCAGAAATCCAGATTTCATTGGTAGAGTTCAAATGACTGGTGCTCCTTGATTAGAAAGGTTATTTCCTGGTACCACAGTTAAGATAAAAAGGTAACAAGGTTGACACGCTTATTTATTTAAAGGAATTTGAGTTACCTGTGCGATAATCGAATACTTTTCTGGTAAGTTATTAGTGTCTGTTCTGCATCAAGGAACAGAATTTCAATCCACAGTTCCCTCTCCCTCTTACCTTTTAAAAATGAGGACCATTGTGCGGCAACTAACTATAGGGAACACATTAAGCATTTGTTCAATATTCTTCACTGAACTCGGCCACATACATTCAAGTGTTGAAGGATTTATTGTGCGATTTCTACTGACTCATCAGTTGGGTCATAGAATGAAAGACTGAGTAGAAAATTGGAATAAGCAGTAACCAAAAAGGAGCAGTGGGGATCAACCCAGGTACGTGCTGGGAGATAGAATAGAGTTTATGAAGTGTCCTTCAAGGTCCTTGCAGGTCTAGGTGTGGTGTGGGCGGTCACGGGCTTGAGGAGCCGGGGTGGGGGGGTGGCGGGGGGCAGTCTGTATAGCCACGTCAACCATCTAGACAACTGGTGAGCGGCGGTCGGACTGGACACCCCCCACCCCTCCACCCACAACAAAGTAAGTCAGTTGGCAAGATGGGCAGTGATGCAGAGCAGCAGATTTTTTTCTATGATGTTCAATCTACTCTAAACCAATGTTCTTTTTTTTTTAATTTCCTGGAAATGGCTTAATCAGCTATGTCATTTTAAAGTCAATTTAGCAATAGAATTAAACACCTGCAGTCGGCCACAACAGTGTCTGGGAAGGTGGGTGTCCCTTTCAGGTGTGTGGCCAGTACACTTGGCCTGAATCAGGTCTGTTAGCAGCAGCCGTGGTTACCCCTCCTCAGGGAAACTGTGGGCAGCTTTTCTTTGGGGCCACACAGGGCTTGGTGTTCCATGAAGCATAATTCTGGGGGAAAGAAGACAGAAAGCACAAACATCTTTGGAAAACAGTCTGTAACCACACCTAATAAACCACGGAAGAGTAGGAATTTCTTTCTAAGGAGGACACACACTTTTATGTTTCATTTTCTCTTTCTTTCTTTTTTTTTAATATTTTATTTATTTATTTGACAGAGAGAGAGATTACAAGTAGACAGCGAGGCAGGAAGAGAGAGAGGAGGATGCAGGCTTCCTGATGAGCAGAGAGCCCGATGTGGGGCTCGATCCCAGGACCCTGGGATCATGACCTGAGCCGAAGGCAGAGGCTTTAACCCACTGAACCACCCAGGTGCCCCTCATTTTCTCTTTCCTTTTCTTTCCTTTCTCCTTTCCTTTCCTTTCCTTTTTTCTTTTCCTTCCTTCCTTCTTTCCTTCCTTCCTTCCTTCCTTCCTTCCTTCCTTCCTTCCTTCCTTCCTTCCTTCCTTCCTTCCTTCCCTCCCTCCCTCTGAGTCCAGTAATTAAGTTGCCATGTGAGAAATATCTGTTGTAATTTACAAGTTCAGTAGAGTTATAAAAGGTGTAAAACATCAAGTTATAAATAAACTCTACTGTTCAGATTAACCGAGAAGTGTATGGACGGAAAGTGGTCCATTGGAAGGCAGGTGTGTGAGCTAGTGAGTGGGAATCTCCCAGGCGCACCCGGTTCTGCTCTCCCCGGGCAGAATTGGCTGCTGGGATTTTTCTTACATGTAGTTTTGCTACTGGGAGAGTTTCCTCACCCTTAATACCTTTCCGGTCAGTGGATGTTAACTTCTGTTCCTTACCGTTGATGTCCTTTACCCCACTCTGACTGCTTATGGATAGTTTCCCAGTGCTTGACACTTTGCTGATATTACATCAATCATGTTTGTTAGTTTTGCTTCCCAAGTTAAACTTGTGTCCTTGCATATTCTTGGAAACTGAAAAATGTCCTTTAAAAAGGGAGCCCACTGTGGGACTAAGACTCTTTGATAGAATGATTGGTGGAGCATGACATGGATAAATTGGCAGTCTGTGACTTACAGGACCTACCATGCTCACCGGGCCTCTGCTGGTCACAATATGGTCAATTGGAAAATTGTGTGCGAAAATGCTGGTTGTTTTCCTTTCCAAATATGAGTCATTAATGGGCTTAAAAGATTAAAAATTTTTCCCTGTTATCTTAGTTTCTCATTCTTCAAAATGAAAAAAAAAAAACAAGAAAGAAAGAAAACAATAAAATCCCCCACCAAACCTTGCTTGAAAGGCTCTGTGGAACAGGCCAAAATATTCTATGATACTAAATAAAATAATTGATAGCAGGTGGCCAGCTAAGTTCTACCAGATGTAATCATAAAGACAAAGAGAACTTTCATGGTCAAGGTCAGGGTATTGAACATACTTTTGATGTGAATGGAAGCTTTGTAAGGGTAAAGAATAAGAATACAACGGAATACTGTATTAGCAGAAAGACACCAAATGCTGGGAAAACTACAAACTACAGTCATTTTTAATTTTAAAAAAGTACCTTGCATTCCTTATAATAAATCTTTGTTTTATTTCCTACTTCTCACTCACAGATGTAAGGATTTACATAATTAAAGAGAAGAATCATTTTGTTTACTAAGTATGAGATGATTGATGGCCAGAGTTAAGGTAAAATTATTTGGGGAAGCATAATTTGTTCTCACTTAATGTAATAACATGTGCTGTTTAGATTAGTTATTCTGTAATGTTTCTCTGGATAGAGTGAATTGCTTTATTTACAAATCTATTATAATGCAATGATTACTTCTTGAAGCCATATTAGGGACAATGAGAAAGGATTATACTTGGTAGTTACTTGACTAACCAAGGTAAATAATCACAGAGAAGTAAAAATATACCTTAAGCGAATCATACCGATAGGCATTGACCTCCATGTTTTAAAAATGTCAGATTAGGAATGCCCAAAAGGATTTTGGTGGTGTTTTCCAGCACTGGACAAGAACTTTAGTTTCCATGTTACTAGTATTGATCTTGTAATGATCCATGAATTTGATATTCTTTTTTTTTTTTTAAGATTTTATTTATTTATTTGACACACAGAGAGAGATTACAAGTAGGCAGAGAGGCAGGCAGAGAGAGAGG
>LNAC01000040.1:2807429-2845550 GCA_002007465.1 Ailurus styani
GCCGAGCAGGGAGCCCGATGCGGGCCTCGATCCCAGGACCCTGAGATCATGACCTGAGCTGAAAGCAGAGGCTTTAACCCACTGAGCCACCCAGGAGCTCAAATTTGATATTCTTTTCCTTTACCTTTAGTATTGTTGTAGGGGAAAGTCAAAGGAAAAGTGCCTGTACTCTTCTTCCTACTGAAGATAGTGCCCTATTTCTCCCCTTCGATTTATTGCCACACTTCTTTAAAGATTAATATGCTTGGCCATGTATGTATTGCTTTCTGACTCTTTGAAATCTTATAATAATCAATAATAGCAGCAAACATCCTTGTAGAGCTCGTGTCAGGCACTGGTTTTAGCACTTTAAACGTGGTCACTCATGTGATCCTCACGTCAACTCTGCAGAGTAGGTGCTTTCTCCATGTCCATTTTATAAACATGGACATGGAAGCGAGAATAAATAATCTGCCCAAGGTCCCAGAGTTTCAGCTAGTATACGAACCCAGAAAATCCCACTCCAGGGTTAACTGGGCTGCCTCCCCCTCGAGGTTTACTTAATCTTTTAATGACCATATCTGATGATTCCTTTTTTTCCCCCCCAGTTCTTTTGTTGCTTTGCATCTTGGTATCACTTGACATTATTGATCCTTCCTGGGTTTCTGTGACCAAGAAGTCTTCTGGTTCTCCTATTTGCCTGCTTTCTTCATTTTGGGGGAATTTTATACTGTTTACATTTTTGGGGTGCCCTATTTTCATACATTTACCAAGGTGCTGTCCTCATTCATCTTATTTATTTTCTCCCTCTACTATCATTCCTTTGGAAATCGCTTCATCTATCACTGCTTTAATGATTCTCATGTATCTATCACCTCCCCAAACTCTGCCTGAATTATTTGCTACATAGCTCTCTTCTGAAATGTTTTATAGATACTTTAAAGACACAACAGGTCCCCAAGTTTATTATCTCCACTATCTCCTTCCCTCCCAGACCTGTTCCCAACTGCGTCTGCATCTCAGTTCACTTAATGGCACCAAGTTCCTTCCATCCAGCTGGCCTGGGCACCACTGGAAAAAGTTCTCTTTTGCTTATTTCTCAGATATAGTTAGTCATAAGGAACTCCAGACAGAAAGAACAATTTGAGGAAAAGATAGAGATATGACTGTTCTTAGCATATTAGGGGAATGGTGAGTAGTCTTGAGGGTAGAAGAAAGAAAGGGTGAAGCAAGGAAGAAGGAGATTATAAAACGTTGATTGAACACAGTTCATTGACCTTTGAACAAAAGTGTTCTATGAGGCCAGAGTGTGTTATTGACCAACAGGCTCTACACCAGTAGGCTTCTTTTCTTTACAGTATCCCAGCCTTAGTGAAGATATTGAAATCAGATCTGATCTTTATTTCTGCAGCTCAAAGACCTTGACATTACTAGTACTTCCAAAGACCAAAAGACTCTCAGAGATGGACTAATACCAATCAAAACACCATCAGCCATGGGGACTAGCTGTAGAAATTAGGCCTCAGAGAGGGAAGCATTCCTTTCCAGTACTTATGACCCTCATTTGGGACACTATCCCAAGCACCAAGCTGCTTTGGAAGACAATTAAGTCTGCAAATTCTATTCTGTATCCTTGTTCTGGTCATCTTCCTTTAAGCAAACATTCTTCGGTAATAAGTTAATATCATTGGTAAGCTACAGGAAAGGAGAAAATTCCTTATGATATGGGAAGCATTTTAACTGCTTTTATTGTAAGAGCAAGTCTGTCTTCTGTTAGGGGAGCTGGGGTTTGGACAAATAAAGTTTTAGCAAGTCAGGATAGGCAAGTACTTAATCTTGAACAGAGAATCTCATAATCTTCAATTAGGGCAGGGACTTGGCCTTAGGGCAGGGGCCTCTAGCTGATGGCAGATTTAACAGGACAGTCAAAAGAGCCTCAAATGAAAGGTACTGGCTTACTACTTTCATAAGATCCTATTTAGACATGTAGATACTAGGGCAGACTGGGGAGTTTCCTGCGGTTTTCTAATTCAAGATGTTTTCTTTTTATTTCGATAAAGTCAGAGTAAGAAAATGTGCCCTCTAAAAATGCTCAGTAACATCTCAGTTCCTTTGCCCTTGTTTTAGGAAGCTGGCTTGTTTGTAAATTGAACAAGTATCATTCCCACATTCCCCACCCCAGCCAAACAGATATAAAACATAGAATATCATAGTCAGGTCACCTCTGAGTAGTGTTTGCTCCCCATGAGTGTTTTAGGGGCTCAAAGATTGAAAACAGATCATACCTCTGTGATGGGAAATATTTTGGTCTATTACTTCTTTTTCCTTTTTTCCCTTTGTTTTTGTCTCCTCACTATGGTGACTTTACACTTAGTCTGTTTTATAAATTAAGAATTGGCAATTTGTCAATGAAAAGGAACCATAAACTGCTAAAGAAAGGTGGGGAGGGAATAGAATTAGGAAAACATAGAAACCTGAACAGATGGTGACCATATTTCTTGCATGGCCAGTCAGTACACATGGTCTGACCTGTATGTGTTTATCTGGGGACAGTAATGCCAAATAGATTATGCTCCCGACCGCTTGGCTTGCATCATGATTTCTAGTTTCACAGAAGCCTTAGAAGGAGGAATCTGTTTAGGCAGCTCCCACTGCCTGCCGCCGAGGGCACAAATGGATCCTTGGAGACACGGAACCCTCCGCTTCCACTCTTGCTAAGGGATCCTGGCAGAGAAGAGATTTATTCCCCGATTCCTGTGAAGCTGCAGCAAGCCTGGAAGAGCAAACTCTCCCCACAAAGTTGAGATGTCTGTGACTGGGTTTTCTAATGTAAGAATGTCAGGAAAGTATTCATAAGTCTACCAGGAGCTTACAACTGCTTATCCTCTTAAGCTTACTGTGCATTAGAAAGTTGATGCAAATCAGGTTTGATTCTATCATATCATGGTGCTCTTTCTATTTGAAAGGGATTCTCTTTGAGAGGCGTGTGTTTTTCTAGAGGTAGATCTCCTCTTAACTGTAGGTGCTCGGAGCCTTTTATAGCTTTTTTGTATCTGTGCACTTTTTTGTGTTCTAGTGGTTTGAAACATTTCTGTGACAATAAAAAATATTTCCATAAAGAACAGTCCTGTAGAAGGGTTCTTTATCTATTTTAATATGCATGACACCTTCAACTTTTATTCTGTCCCTCCTGGATAAGACTAGAGTGATAATGAAAGATTAAGGATTGTGTTTTAGATTACATATATTATACATATATAATATATATTAGATCTAATGTATTATATATAAAATCTAAATCTATAGAATCTTATAATACATATAATCTAAAATACGATCTAAAAACAAAATGTGCTCACAATTTTACTTTTTCTTTGAAGTCATTACAAGTTGCTAAAACACATAAAAACATACAATACTATGGAGATGGGGAGCTTAGGTTTTGTGACTATGAAGAAAAACATTTCTTGAGATGTCTTCCTTTAAACTTATCGTTCCTGGGGGAATATTTTGGCTTTGATGTTTTAATCGGTCTGGAAGTCATTTTAGAAGTGTCAGCTTCCTCCATTCTTTTTCTTGATTTTATACCCTCCTCCACAGTCATAACACTGATGAAAATTAAAAGATAACATTGGTCTATGGGGAGGAAAAAGTCCTCTCCCACGTTTTGATCCCTGTCTTTCATTCCGTCATCCTCCTCAGGGGGGGAGCTCACATCCTATCTCTGCCAGCGGAGCTTGGAAGGCAAAGAGGAACATTAGTAATAAGACTTAGAAGTTGTCCCAAGCTGAAGCCGGAAACTATAAAGGACATCTTGGTCTCCAGGGTGAGGAATTCATTTCACTTTTAATTCAGGCCAGCCCCCTGAGAACTATCATAAATAGGGAGCAAAAGATTCAATCCCCACAAGATGTTCCTCAGCTGCCCGTTTTCAGCTGAGAAATTCCACATGCTCCCTGTCCCACTGCCTCCTGCCCACGTTCCCAAATTTCTGCCAAGGTTTGGGCTGCCAATGTCAAATACAGCCACAGATGCACTTAATGCCAGAAAGTAAGCGTTGTAGTGTCCCTACTCCATCTATTACCAAAGAGATGGATTCAGGAGCCCTGTTTTGTTAAGTATCAATGTCTGGCCTTGTCTCAAAAAAAGCTCTCTTTGCTACACTCTAACAGCTGTGCTCAAAGGGAAGCAATTGTCCCTTCCTTATAAAGAGCTTCCAAAATGCCTTGCCTGTAGGTCAGCACATACTGTACTATCTTCAGACCTTCTCCATAAAAGCATCAAGACATGAGAATTCTTTGGTCTTATTTCTACTGTCCCCCCTTGTGTTATATGCTCAGAAAGTCCCTGATATAAAAATGGGCTTTCCATTGATTCAGAGGGTGGACATACCAAGAACTTTGAGAATCTTGGCCGAGATGGTTAAATTCACATGTCAACTTACCTGGGCTCAGAGATGCTCAGATAACTGGTAAAACATTATTTCCAGATGGTTCTATGAGGGTGTTTCAATAATAGATTAGCATTTGCTTAGTGAAGATGAGCATCTGAGAGGGTGTTTCAGTAGTAGATTAGCGTTTGCCTAAATGAAGAAGATGGCCCTGGGCGATGCTAGTGGGCATGATCCCATCTAGGGAGGGCTTGAGTAGAACCAAAAGGCAGAGTGAAAGGGGAGATTTGCTCTCTGCTTAAGCTGGGACATCCATCCTCTTCTGTTCTCAGACATTGTTTCTCCTGGTCCTTGGGCCTTTGGATTTGGACTGACACTTTACACCATTGGCTCCCTAGGTTCTGAGGCCTTCAGGTTTGCACTGGAACTATACCCTTGACTTTCCTGGACCACCAGCTTGCAGATGGCAGATCACGGGGCTTCTCAGCCTCCATAATCATGTGAGCCAATCCTGTATAATAAATCCTTTTAAATGTACCTATATATACCCTACTGGTTCTGTGTCTTGGGAGAACCCTAAGTAATACATTGGCTAAATGTCACAAAGTTCAAGACAGCCATGTGATTGAAGGACTGAAAGAGCCTTTTGGGGACAGTCATTAAGAGAAGGCTCTGCAGTCAGGCTGTTGGAGTATGGATCTTGGCTTTTGCCACTCACATTACCTGTACATCTTGGGGAAGTTACTTAACATTGATTTGCTTCCAATTTCTCAGCTGTAAACCGAGGGTATGAATAGTTGTGCCTGATAAGATTATCGTGAACACCACATGAGACACACATGCAAGGTCTTTAGAGTAGTCCTTAGAACAATCGCATTAGCCATTATTTAAAATTTTCCCATCTTCCCACCTGCGGCCATTTCTCCTTGTCCCTATTTCTTTTTTCCTTTCTCCCTTCCTTCCTTCCTTCTTCCTTCCTCCCACTTTCTTTCTCTCTCTCTCTTTCTTTCTTTCTTTCAGATTTTATTTATTTATTTGACACACAGAGAGAGAGAGCATAAGCAGGGAGCAGCAGGCAGAGGGAGGGAGAATCGGGCTCCCCGCTGAGCAGAGAGCCCAATGTGGACCCTGAGATCATGACCTGAGCTGAAGGCAGAGGCTTAACCGACTGAACCACCAAGGAGCCCCTTCCCTTTGTCTTTCTTGACCACATGTTCTGGGTCTTCATACTCTTGACTGGGCAGGTCCCATACATGCCTGATAACAATGCCATGTTCTCTGGACCTACCCTTCCTCTTACCCACAAAAGAAAACCTTGTCGAGTAGGTAGGTCCTCCATTTAGCGTATAATGAAATAATTCATCCTAAGTTGTTAATGACTGAAAATATGCCTGCCTGTTTTTCCTTCCCTGCCTTTATATTTTAATAGGTACAAGATCCGAATTCAAAGGCATGAATTCCTAAAGGGCAAGGTTTAAGAGGGGGTATACTTCCATTGGTGGTTAGTGCTAAGATTTTTCTGATATACTTCAAGTTATGCATAGAAGATAGTGGTCAACTCTAGCTGTTTCAAGGTCTAAAGATTATCTTCCTTCCCCATTTAAGACTTATCACCACCACCATCCTCATCACTGTTGTCATTGTCTTCACTTGAATAAGAACTGTTACTTGAGCACTTGCCTTGGTATTCTCCAAGATTATCTGAATCCTAAAAGTCTCTGTGAAGAAGGTATTACTATCCCCCCTCCTTTTTTTTACATATAAGAGAACCAAGTCTCAGAGAAATTAAGTGACTTGCCCAAAGGCACACGAGTGGTAAGTATTTGCGAGTTGAGCCCAGATTGTGCTCCACATCTGTCTGGCTCTGAGGTCATGCTGTGATTACTGTAGAAACAGAAAGGGCAGGTGCCAGGCTCATGCCATTCCTCCTGTGGACAGCCACAGAACAGCAGGCTCAGTGTCTGCCTCTTCTCATGATCATCCTTATTTCCTAGAACAGCGCCTTGTTCATTCCGTCCCATTATATGTTTGTGGGGAAAAATAAATGGATGTGCGAATGCATATGTCATGTCTGTACCTTCCTCAAGGAATGAGATGTGACCAATGACTCTGTTGGCTGTATTTGTTAGTTGTCATATAATGGCCTCAGAAGTATCAGGGGGCTAAACTACCTCATCCACTATTCACAGACCATCTTGGCGACGCTGGTAAATCAGAAATACCAGGTATCTGAATCACATTCATTTGCACCTTTCGCAAACAGCACTGTCTATACTTGCGAACAATATCTGACAATTATAAAATTAATTTTACCATTGAGAAGAGTCATTCCTAGACCCACAGTACGACTGAAATGATTTTGCTTGGGTGGTATCCCTTGTCCGAATTAACTGATCTCTGCCAAATCTTCGACTCCTTTTGTGTTTTACCTGCCCAGCCAGAGATGGCATAGCCTATTGGTCTCAGTTTTACTCTCTTCTGAGTGCAGTCCTTCTGGCAACAATTTCAGCGTTGGGGAGTGGAAATGTATTTCTCATTGCACAGTAAGGCTATTATTGCAAGTTGCATGGTGAAACCCTGTAACTGCTTGCTGTGCTGAAAATGGGTCTCGTGGTGTCCTATTTTGCTGTCCTACGAACCAATTACTGAGCAATAATGAAAATAATAATAACCAAAAGCAGAGATCTGGTGTCACTACAAATTCCCGCTCCAAAGATTAGCTTTCCGTTTTTAACCAAAGGAGTGGCGTGTGGTGCCTATCTAAGAGATTTCCTTTTGATGTTTTGGACTTTCTATTTTCAAAAGAACTCAAAAACATTATATAATATTGATAACGTTCAAATACAGTACATAGCTGAGCCACTCAAAGGAAGAGTGCTGCTGTGTCTCTCTTGAGTGATTTCTAACTTCAAAACAACAAAACATAACCACGGACTAAAACTTGAGGGCAAAGATTGACTATTTCAAAGCATGGCATAATTTTTTAAAGAGCTCAAATAAAACATATATTTGGGATTGAAATAAGTTAAAAAATGAGACAGTAAGCTAAATTTTAAAGTCAGTTTAGAATTTAAAAATAGTTTTGTCACTGAATCAAAATTACACAAGAAGTAACTCATAATGTGTGCAATTGCTTGGAGACATGCAGAAAAATCCAACCAAATTAAAAAACATTAATTACATTGTAATTTGCATGGTATTTTATATCTTCAGTTTGTTTTCTTTTAGGAACTTGTTGTTTTCCTGATGAAAAGGTTCTACTGCTTTTTTAGTAAGTCAGTCTGGTGCATTCATGTAACAGATTAAAATTGCTCCTAAAAAGGCAATTAAAGTCAAATAGATCTACAACCAGACAGTAAAGGTGGATATCCTCAAATGGTATTTTCTTTTGCTGAGGAATTGGGAGAAAAAAAATTGCCGTAACTTATTTGAATAGTAACTTATCTGAATAGTAAAAAAAAAAAAAAAAAAAAAAATGCTTACTTTACTAGTCTCTGCTCTGTGCCCTGCTGATTGTGCTGATACATGAATTACTTTCCATATATTGATTTTCTGTTGAAATGAGAATCTGCAAGGTCCTCTAAAATGGATGGGCAGGGTCTTAATGTCTATAAAGTGGTGTGCTGGTACCGATTCAGAGAATCTCCCGTTTTCAAGCTGCGCGAGCCTCATGGGTGCCTCATGGAAGGAAATGAGTTCACCCTGCCGATGGGGTGTTCATGGTAACTGAGGATTTTATGAGCACCCTGAACGGCAACTCTTGTTACACTGGGTATTCCTCAAATGAGAAAACACTACCCAGGGACAACGCACCTGGCACCATTGTGATGGCTCAGACCAGCTAGATGCTGAGTCTGGTCCATTTATAATCCAACATAGCCACAAGGTCACCACAATGCCACAAAGGGACGTGATGTTTATCAGTAAAATAAAACCTAGGACCTCTTGGGTCAAGCCCTGGAAGAGAATCTCCAAAGGGGAGTAGTCAGCATCCAGTGCTCTAACTTTTCTCTTTTCTTTTAGAGTCTTCTCACTTTAATTCCTATTTCCATTAGGGATACACGCAATCCTTTAAAGGGACTTTGATTTTCTCGTAGAACACATGGTTCCTTTGCTACAGGGTCAAGAAAGTGTGTTTTAACTCTGATCCTTTCCTGAAGACTTCTCATTATTTTTGGTTTCTAATCTGAGGGACAAGCCATTACCTAGGAGAATGCCAGAACAGGGTACATTATCAGGTGAAAATTGACTCTATGTTTAGGAAATATCTTGGTCTCTAGAGCCACAAATATACTATTTCCTAAAACTAGCGTCATCGCCATATATGTCGATTCAGTTGGTTTTGGTCACAAATAGCAGAAATGGAACTGGCTTAGTTGTTGAGGAAATGTATGGGGGAACTTAGCAGAAGCCGGGCTGGCCTCGGGGTAGGTTGGTCCAACAGCTTAGGGTGAAATTAGGATCCAGATTTTTTTCATTTTGTATGCCGTTCACTGCTAAAGCTGGATCCCTGACAGGCATAAAGGTCCTGCCGGTAGCAAATGAAGCTCTCTGTTTTCTCAACAATTTTAGCAGAAGAGCAAGAAAGCATTTCTACCTGTGACCCTCTCTGAAAACTTGCCCCTGATGGCTCTTTGACCTGACTTGAGTCACATACCTATTCCTGAACTGATGGCTATTTCCTGGGAAATGCCGTGAGCTGTTGGCTTGGGAGGACTTCCTGATGCTTGTGTGGGTGAAGAGATTTCCATTTTTGGTGTAGACTACTTAGTGCTCAGCTGGAGCAGGGACAAGTCTCCAAACTGTGTTGATGATGCATAGTGAGGAATGGTAGAGTAAGCCTGGGACAGTCAATCGAATGTGTATCCATCCACAAGAATTAATTGTCAACAAATGCTGATTAAAAGCCTACTCCATTATGCTCTACTTTTTCAAAATAGCACTTGACTTTTTAATCAAGAGACTCAGTAAGGATTATAAATGTGTGTATGGTATGGTAATCTCTGATCTAACGGACGTCTTGGAAGTTTGGGATCCTCAAGGATATTTGGAGGAGAATGGGAATTCTGTTTATTTTTTCCTCATTAATTCTTTTTTTTTTTTAAGATTTGATTAATTTATTTGTCAGAAAGAGTACAAGTAGGGGGAGAAGCAGGCTCCCCACTGAGCAAGGAGCCTGATGCGGGACTTGATCCAAGGACCCTGGGATCATGACCTGAGCCAACGGCAGATGGTTAACCACCTAAGCCACCCAGGCATCCCTTTTTCTCATTAATTTTGCATACACATTTTCCCAGAGACGGGGATCTTAGGTTGGGTCTGTTCAGTATCAGCTAATGTGGAGTTTCTCTAGCACTCTGACTGCTTCACCAGATGTCATGCTTCACATCCCCATATAGACCTGGGGCTTATGAATTCCTTGGGACAAGGGGATTTCCCATCGAGGTCAGATTGATGGAGACCAAGCAGAGTCTTGGGCTCTAATGGATGTCACTTATGCTGGCTGGTCAGTGGCCATTGATCAATGGGCACTGCTATCAAAGGAAAGTCCTCATTGAACTCCAATGGGGAGGATAGTTGGTATACCTTCTTGGTGCAGGCATGGGGAGATGGGCTGATTTATGGGCTCTGACTGTACCCATGGCGCTTCTGGGTGTTAGCAATGGCCTGGATTGCTGGGCGGCGGCTGGGCCATCTCTGCATTTGACTTGACTTTAGTCTGCGTGGTCCCTTCACAGTGGGACCTCTTCTCCCAACCTCTACCATGTGTTGTCTCCATGTGTTCTATTTTTGCTTCCTCAAGACAGCCCAGTGAATTTCATTTAGACCCTTGCTCATCGCATGTTCTTTCAAATCCATCTTCTATTCATTGAGCTTTTTCTTTTCTTCCTTAAGATTTTGCACCTTAAGAGCCAGGGAGAAACTCCTACTTCCAATTCTCTGTTGATACATGCATATCGATTGAACTACTTACGTAACTCGCTTTCACAGAATTTAGCCATTTTCTGTGCCTTTAATTTTGAGTTAGTCTCACTATTTATTCTTCTTTGAAAATTACATGCTCTCAGAGCCCTAAGGACTAGAATATTTTTTACAAGATGAAATAATAAATCAATATGATACTGTGGGTCATTTATTTTACATTAATGGCTTTGAGCCAGTTAGATAGTAGCTGAGATGACTCTCAGAGAATCTTTTTAACTTTCCTGAGGTAAACATCTTATATAAACTTGCTATGAATTTTAGAGGATTTTTAGAAATCAAAAACATTCTATGCCTAATTTAAAGGGATGTCCTAATATGATTAATTTATTTTTTACATCATTATCCTTCTTTCTCTCTCTCTTTTTTTTTTTTTTAAGATTTATTTATTTACTGGGTGCCTGGGTGGCTCAGTGGGTTAAAGCCTCTGCCTTCAGCTCAGGTCATGATCTCAGAGTCCTGGGATCGAGGCCCGCATTGGGCTCCCTGCTCGGCGGGAAGCCTGCTTCCTCCTCTCTCTCTGCCTGCCTCTCTGCCTACTTGTGATCTCTCTCTTCTGTGTCAAATAAATAAATAAAATCTTAAAAAAAAAGATTTATTTATTTACTTTAGAGAGAGAGAGAGAGTGCACAAGTGGGAGGGGGAGGGCAGAGGGAGGATAAACAGAATCTCCGGCAGACTCCCTGCCGCGCACAGAGCCCCACATGGGGCTCTGTCTCACAAACCTGAGATCATGACCTGAGCTGGAATCAAGAGTCGGACACTTAACTGACTGAGCCACTCAGGCACCCCTCATTATCCTTATTTCTAAGACATCAATGATGCATTTAAAACAAGTAGCACAGTATTTTATAGATGTAGTAACAATATGACCAGTATTTAGAATGCTTTTAGAGATTATACAGTGTTTTCTTATTTTTTATCTCAATTATCTTTAATGTGTGATGGCGGGTATAATTATTATGTCTGTTTTACAGAAAGCTTAAGTGACAAGCTCAAGGTCATGCATGCAATGTGGTCTATCCACTGCTTAGACAAAGATAATCTAATTCCAAAACCCACACTCTTTCCACTGTATTTGCCACTGGGAAACCCCTCTGCTAAAATCTAAATGTTCCCTTGACTTCCACGATCTCTTTCTTTTTTTGCCTTGGAAAGACTCAGTGGACACTAAGAAAACATTTAGATGCATTGGATAACATTAAAAATGATTTTGTAATCTCTGTGCCAAGGAAGAACACTGAAAGGGATTTTGTTTTTTTTTGAAAGGGCACCCACAGCTACATAATATATAGCTTGTTGATTCAGGGAGTGATCTATCTCATTTTTGTTAAAGGACAGCACTATTCCCTTACGATTATATGCTAATTAGTTTCTTAGACTCTCCATCTGAATGGCAACTCAATGCCAATTACCTAACTGATATATTGCAAACTTCATTTTCCCAGGCCTATATTTTATGAGTACATAAAGAAAGGTTTAAGTTGTGAAAGAGAAAAGCAGCCTCAGCCAGCTCAAGACTGGCCTGGTGCTGTCAGCTGCATTGCTGTTGATAGGAGCTGACTTGAACTTGACTGCCAGGCGTTGGTGCCATCCTGTTGAACAAGAACCTCCCAGGGGACCATCAGACGAGGTCGCTTTGTGACCATGCAGAAGTGAGACACAAAACAAGCCCGCTCCGCAATCTAGTGCACACACAAACCAAACAAGATCACTGTGCAAACCACGAAAATACGAAAACCCCCTTATCCCGTCTGCTACGAGTGACTGCTACTTCTTTCCAATTACAGCTCGAGTCTGACTTTGTACTCCTCTGCTAGCTAAGATATGATTCTAGAATTATAGAGTTCCTCCTGCTTCCTGAGAGTATCCAGTCCTGAGCAAAGCTTTACTCCCTGAAACTTCCCCGAAGTCACTGAACCAAGCCTGAAACCTGTTATGAGTTCTTTCTGACATCCTCTTACTGAGATGTACGTGGTGCCTCATGGTATGTGGTCTCCCTTACTGCAGTGAGCCAGAAGTCTAACCTGTTTAAATATGGATGTGTTCCTCATTGATTTTGGCTGGAGGGCAGGGACAAGGTTTAGTTATTTGACTGGAGGGAAGATTTAAGTACCCTGTATTCTACCATTAACCTCTGTTAGTTATGCACTTTATTATCGGGGAGAAATCTTCTGGAAATCATAGGTTATTTGTGGCTTTCGTTGATAGGAATAGTTTATGGATTAACCCTATGATCTCCATAGAGACCACTCCCACACAGGTATTGACACTTATTTAGAACTTGCACCTTAATTCAGGGTCAATAATAAAGATTTTGGTTCTTATGTCAGTTTGCAGTGGGTGAATGAGGGCTACACCTTGGAGTTCTTTTTAGTGTCTCGTCTATACCCTACACCTACTATGACTAGCTGGGTGACTTTGGAAAGATATTCCACTATTTGTGAAATGGGAATGATGATAGCAACTTAATTTATAAGGATATTGTGAGGATTGAGTGAAATGATAAGTCGTGTCTTAAGCACTCAGTATATGTTACCAATTATAATGATCTTTACTCTTGTCATGATCTAGGAGTGGTGTGTTAGTCAGCTCAGGTTGCCTCAAAAAATACCACAGACTGAGTGGTTTAAACAGATTAATATCTCACAGTTCTGGGGACCGGAAGTCTGAGATCAAGGTGTCAACACTTTTGGAGTCTGGCGAGAGCCCACTTCCTGACTTCTTTCTCACTGTGTCCCTCAAATGACAGAGAGAGAAAAAGAGAGAGAGAGAAGCAGCAGCAGCTTTGGTGTCTTCTCTTATAAGGGCACTAATCCCATCATGGCAGACTTCATCTAAACCTAATTACTTCCCAAAGGCCCATCTCTAAATACCATCACATTGGGAGTTAGGACTTCAACATATGAATTTTGTGTGTGTGTGTGGGGGGGTGCATAAAATTCAGTTCATACTAGTAGCCTTACCTTTTATAAATTACAAATCAATGATTTAAAAACCCAAAACCCAAATAATAATTTTTGGTGGTCATTTCCTAATACTGAGCTGTAATATGGTTCAATGTTTGATACAGTAAGTTCTGTGGGATATACCTAAAATTTATATGGTTTCTGAGTCCCTTATGGAGATTTTTCATGACCTTTCCCATCTCCACTTCCCCCAGCCTCTCTGGGTTGAGGCAGAGTGGCTTTCTACCAGGGCTGGAGCACTTATCAGACTTCTCAGCTTTTGTTAAGTGGTTCCACCCCCAGCTGGGCTGACTCAAAAATCAAGTGGCCCTGGATTTAACTGAAAAGATAGAATAATGCACTCCAGGTACTTAGCAGGGATATTATCTCAAACTCCCTGCCACTTACTGTTTATTAAAAGCTCGCTTGGGAGAACTAATACTTACATATTACAACCCATTTATTCCTCTACATCTTCTAAAATCCATCCTCAATTTAAGTCAGAGAACAGGAGAGCTGAGTTCCAGGACTGTATGATTTCAGCTCGTGTAGGCTTACTTTTACAATTTGTGTTTTGTCCTTGTGCCCTCGGCCTGCCCTGGCCATGTTTCAAACTGCAGTCTTACAATACACATTGCTGAAGCTGGTGACTCATAGTGTCTAGAAAAGTAGCAGGTGCTCAGTAAGAATTTGTTGAGTGAATGAATAAATAAACTTGTGAATAAATAACAGGCTCTCCCTCAGGATATCTGGTGTTCATTACTGTTCGTTACACTACCTTTATTAGGATGATGAGGGAAATTTCACACAGGACTCAGTACGAAGAGTAGGGACATTTTACCAGTATTTTTTACACCTTTAAAAAAATTAACACATAGTAAAATATACTTCTGGGGGGGTGTATGGTCAGTAGGATGTGTGGTCAGTAAGCGTACAGTTACATTTTAACATCTATTTGCAGGTAAGCATCACCCCAGTTGGATACAGAATACGTCCATCACCCCCCAAACTCCGTGAGGCTTTCGTGTTATGGTCATACATCTCCCCTGTCTCCCTAATCCCCAACCGCTGATCTTGTTCTCAGTCACTACAGTTTTGTCTTTTGGACAAGGTCATATAAATAGAATCGTACAATATGGAACCTACCGAGACTGGCTTCTTTCCATCAGCATCGTGCCTTTGGGGCCATCCAGGTTGCTCTGTGCAACATTCCTTTCTTTCTTTCTTCTGGCTGAGTAGTATTCCATGACGTGGAGGGGAGTGACATTGTTTATCTCCTCACCCACTGAAGGCCGTCTGGCTTGTTTTCAGTTTTTAGCTATGAGCGGTCAAGCTGCTGTGACCATTGCTGTACCATTTTTTGTGTGGATATATTTTTGTTTCTTGTAGGAAATAGCTGGGAGTGAGGATATGGGCACCACACGGGCAGGGTATGTTTACCTTCCTCATAAACAGCCCAACTGCTTTCGAGAGTGAGTGCGCCGTTTTGCATTCCCATCAGCAATGTCTGACTTCCGGTTGCCTGCGTGCTCGCCAGCCCTTCACGTTGTCAGTAAGTTTTGTATTGGGCACTCTAATAAACATGTTCCAAATCTCATCACCGTTCCCACTGGCGGCTCCTAACAGCTAACCATGTCCGGGGTCTTCTCAGGTGCTGATGGCCTGCTGTAGGAACGCCCTTACGAGGGGCTCAGATCTTCTGCTCATTTTAAAAAACCCGGGATTGTGTATTTTCCTAACGTTGAGTTTTGAGAGTTCTTGACATCTTTTGGATAAAGTTCTTTGTTGAAAATGTGACGTGCAGATATTTCCTCCCCGTCTGTGGCTTGTCTTTCCTTGTGTTAACAGCCTCTTTCAGAGAGCAAACACTTATTGCCGATTTGGTCCAGTTTACTATTTTTTTCTATTATGTCACAGAACTTTTGCCCCTTTTTGTTTTTGCCATAAATTCCACCATACATTTTCTTATTTTTGCCTGAAAGTTTTATAGTTTTGACTCTATGTTTAAGTCTGAAATCTGTCTTGAGTTAAATTCTGCATAAGGGGTAAAGGTTTGGTTGAGATTCTTTTTTCTTTTTTTCCTATGAATGACCAACTGCTCTGTACCATTTGTTGAAAAGACTATCATTCCTCCATGGAGGAACGTTTGCATGTGTCAAAAATGAACTGGCCATATTTGTGTGATTTTATTTATGAACTCTCTATTCTGCTCCATTGCTCTCTCTGTCTGTCCTTTCCCCAGTATCACACTGCCTGGGTACCATAACTTTATAGCAAGACTTAAAATTGTGTCGTGGGATTACTCCAACTTTATTCTTAGTTTTCAAAATTGCATCATTTTAATTCCCTTGCTTTTCATATAAATTTTAGAATTAACTTGTCTGTGTCCACCAAAAATCCTGCAAAAATTTTGATTCTAATTATGTTAAATCTAGTTTGCAGAGAATTGGCATCTTAAAGTCTTAAAGATATGGTGTTCTCAAGTCCATAAACACGATATGGCTATCAAGGTCTTCTTTGCTGTATTTCGTCAGCATTTTGTAACTTTTGGGATACAGATTCTGTATATGTTTGGTTAGATTTATGCCTAAATATTTCATATTTGTGGAGCTATTACAAATGGTATCTCTAAGAGATTTCACTCTCTAATTGTTTGTTACTAATATAAATATGATTGATTTTAGTCTATTGACTTTGTATCCTACATCCTTGCTAAACTCATATATTTGTCTTAGGAGACTTATTGTAGATTCCTTGGGATTTTCTATGTAGACAGTCATGCCATCTATCAATAGAGAGAATATTATCTCTTTCCTGGGTGTATGCATTTTAGTTTTTGTTCTTGCCTCATTGTCCTAAGAATTCCAGTGCAATTTGGAATGGAAGTGATAAGATGATCTTTCTGTGTTGTTCCTTATCTTGGGAGGGAAGTATTTAGACTTTGATTACTTGGTATGGTGTTAGGTGTGGGTTTCTTGTTGATGTCGTTTATCAGTCTGAGGAAGTTCTCTTCTGTTCCTGTGTTGCTTGGAGTTTTTATCACCATGGGTGCAGAATTTTGTCAAATGTCTTCTCTGCATCAGTTGATATGAACTTGTTTTTCTTCCATAGGGAGTGACAATATTGTAGATACCTTGACTGATTTTCAAATGTTAAATCAGCTCTGCATTTGTTGTGATGTGTCACACTTCTTATATATTGCTGGATTTGATTTGCTGATATTTTGTTGAGGAGTTTTGCACCCATGGTTGTCTCTCTTATTCAGTCTTTGGCTTTTGGTTTGAGAGTAATGCTGGCTTTATGAAATGATTTGTGTTTCTTTCTCTTCTGTTATCTGGAAAAGATTGTTTAGAATTGATGTTATTTCTTTTTTAAATGTTTGACAGAATTCACCCATATAACCATATGAACTTGGAGATAGTTTTCTGGAGGACTCTAGAATGAACTAAATTCTTTTAAATTTGTTGAAGATTTTATGATCCAGGATATGGTCTATCTTGCTATATCTGTGGGCTTTTAAAAATAATGTGTATTCTGCTGTTACCAGGAGGAGTATTCTATAAATGTGTTTCCATCTTTTGGCCTCCATGGTTTCTAATGAGAAATACATAGTAATTAAAATCATTGTTCTCATATAAGCAATGCATCATTTTTCTCTGGATGCTTTCAAGATATCTTCTTTGTGCTTAGTGTTCAGCAGTTTGATTATAATGTGCCTGGGCATGAATTTATTTATATTTATCCTATTTGGGGTTCACTGTACTTTATGTATTTCATAAAATTTAGACAGTTCTCATCCATTGTTCTATTTTAAATATTTTGTTCTACATTATGTTCTTTCCTTTTATTCTCAACTTCTTAGGACATAAATATTAGACCTTTTGTTATTGTCCCATAGGTCCTTTAGGTTCTATTCGTTTTTTAAAAAACAGCTTTCCTCTGTGTTATTCAAACTGGGTAATTTCTACTGATCTATTTCCAAGTTCATTGAATCTTCCCTCTGTTATCTCCATTTTGCTATTAAGCCCATACGGTAACTTTTTTATTTTGGGTGCTATATTTTTTCAGTCCTAAAATTTCTGTCTGGTTCTTCTTTCAATCTTCCATTTCTTTGCCAAAATTTTCTAAATCTCTGTTTCAACTGTGTTTGCAATTTCTTATTGGTGCATTTTTATAGTAGCTGCTTTCAAGTCTTTGTCAGATAATTTCAGCGTGTATGCCACCTTGGTAGTGACATCTGTTTATTTCCTTTTCCCATGTGAGTTGAGATTTTCTTCATTCTTCATATATTGAGTAGATTTGTACTGTAATCTGGACACTTTGAATATTGTGAAACTGTACATATTGCTTAAACCTAAGGGATAGTGTTGGCATTTTTGTTTTAGCAGAGAATCAGCCCAGTTGGGTTTAGGCTGCCCATTTTCACCAATTCTCTGTTGGACGTGCTTAAATATTCTTCCATTTTCAAAGTCTTTTCAGTGCTATTCATATCTGTCTCCCATGTGTATCACCCAGTCGCTAATTCTGGGTCCTGGGTGGTGGTCTATATCTTGGTTCAGTTCTTAAAGTCTTTGCTGTGCTGTTGAGGGTTAGATCCATCCATGTCCAGCTCAAGGTGAGTCTCAGTGGTCATAAATTACCTTATGGAATCACTTCCCTGAGTTCTTCATCTCATCAACCTCCCTGGTACTTTCCACTTCTTTAGAGATATTCTTTTCGATCTTTCAGTCAGGAACTTAGGGCTGTATTTACCGCACGCTTCCATGCACTCCCATGACCGCGTTTGTGTCTGGGGCCAAGATGTGGAAGGAAAGGAAGAGAAAAGAAGCAACAGAGGTTTACCCCATTCTTTTGGGACCACAGCTCCTCCCATCAGGGAAGAAATTTCCTTCTACAGAGTTTTAGATGTGTGCTCTTCCAGATACTGCTGCTGTTGGTACCAGCAGACTTCCTTCCCGCTCACTGAGCTGAGCAAGTGGCCTCTTCTGGGGCTCCCTCTCATTGATACCTGCCTCCTCCAGTGTTTCCTTCAAGTCCTGGCTGCATTCAGTGGGAGAGACAGGGTGAGAGTTACTCCATTTTACCCAGAACTGAACCCTCTTGTGGTTTCTTTTTCTATTCTGAACATAGTGACCCATGTAAGTAACAGTTTCTCTTTCCTTATTTTCAGAACCTTTAGTGCCAAGTTTGGGCTAAGCTATACCCACCCTCCCATTACTCTGTGGTGTTTTGAATCCTTAGCCACTTTGTCATGTCTCAGAGGTTTGAGGAAGTTTTAGGGAATCTAAGTAAAAAACACCATTTCCTAAACCTCACCTTTCTCCTGTGATCTTCCTTGAATCTTAAGTGTGCATATGTGTATGTATGTTTTATACTCTGAAAAATCTTTTTATCTAGCTAGGATGAAAGGAAAACAAATATGATTCATTCTTACAAGGTTACTCACAATTTTCTGAATACAATACATTATTTAATGTGTTCATGCTAATGCTCATGGTGTTTTTCCTATGTAGAATGCTTTTTCAGTCTTTTAAGACTGGAAAACTCCTATTCACCCTGCAACTTGCCTTGGAGCAAGTTTTTATGTTTTTCACTTTCTTTAACTGATCTGCCCCAGGTACAACTGATTGCCTTTTTTTATGCTTCGAGAAAGTATCATTAACCTACCAGCATTTTTATGCTGTGGTGTGTTTCACTATTGTTTCCAACTACCTAGTCCTCCTTCTGTAAGAATAACATACATCACCATCCTTGCCGTGACTCCAAACAGATGGTGCTTTTACGTCCCACACTCAGGACGAACCACGTATGTGACCTTCTTTGGCTGATAGAATGTGGGTGGACATGATTTATGCCCTTGCAAACAACTACGCATGTCTGCTGTGTGGTTTGGTTCAGTCTTTCGTGCTTGTAGTCTGCCGTGCGAACAGGACCTTGATAGGGGCTGCCCTGTCAGCCTGTGTCATGTCTCAGAATGAGAACATGCACAGAACGAAGGCAGAGTCCCAGCTGACCTGTAGACTCAGAAGTGAGAAAAAAATACTTCTTTTCAAGTAAGCTGCCAGGATTTTCAGGTTTTCCTAAAAAAAAAAAAATACATCATTACTTAACCAAATCTGGCTAGCAATGTCTGATTTCACTAGCTGGACTACCCTACAGGGTCAGAAGCTCCATGGGCAGAGCTTGAAATGAAAAAGACACTTGTGGAAAACAGCTGACCAAAAGACCAAAGAAGACAATGGAACCGATGAAGATTTCACAATCGGAGTCCCTGGGACCCTTGGAGCTTCCAGCCTGGACCTCCTGGGGCAGGTTTAGACCAGATAAACTGGGTTAAGTCCAGTCTGAGTATATACTTTGGAGTGGCAGACTGATTTTTGTTTGTTTGTTTTTTCATTCTTTCCTTTTTTTTTTTTCGGATTCCAACTGAATCCAGAAGTAGCCAAGTATAATTCACAAAGGCATCTACAAATATAACCTATACTTTAGTGGGATTTGATCTAGGAATCAGATGGCTTAAATTAACTCAGATTCTGATAAGCTGGATGACCTTGAGCAAATCATTAATTTCTCTTCTCATTCTCATATTTATTATCCATAAAAAGGAAGAGGGATAAGGGTGGATAAGAGTTGGATTACCCATTTTCTAAGGTCTCTTAGTGTAATCACGTTCTGATCTCTTTCTTTTTTTTTTCCTTTTTTATATTTTTTCTTAGTTTGCATGCCTATATAGTTTAGATGTACTCATAGAAGGGCCCAAGTCATTATATGGAAGGCTCCCGCATAAAAATCCCATTTCAAGTATTTAGCATTTTATTAGAGTGAAGCTGCCTTCTCAGCTTCCTCCCCAACTTTCCCAGCCCCTGCATGCCAGCAGCTCCCAACTCAATGGTTCCTTTGCCCTGGCCCTGGCAAGGACAAATCGTGATTCACTCTTCTTTGCTCCCTGCTGCTGCTTCTACTTGGGAAGGAAGGCGAAGAGACTGTATCTTTGGCTTCCTGTACACCACTGATGAAAAGTTCTGTGGTTCCTCACTGTCCACGGGCCTCAGAGTTGTGCACAAGGCTCACAGGACCACTGAGCTGGAATGGACATGGCTCACTTCAATCAATTCAGACAGAAGGCTTCAAAACCCGGAGACTGTCAATCTTACTTATTCAATCCAGTCCCAGAGTGAACTAGAGGAAGGGCTGGGGAGTAAAACGGGCTCTCTGGCTCCCCACACCATGTTAATGTGCTAAAGATTGGAGCTTCAGGAATCAGAGGAAAAAATAAACTCTATGATAAAATGCAAAATGTTTCCTAAATTTTACCAGGTTAGAAGCAGAAAACTGATCTGATAGTTGGGTTTCTGTCTGCCTAGTTCTTATTCTTTTCTGCCCTTAAATATGTAATTTTGGTCAGAGCACTCAATAACAAGCCATCTTTAAAAAGGCTTTTGTGGGTAATCAGATTTTAAACAGCAACAACTAAGTACTACTACTACTAGTAGTATGAAGAAGGAGAAAGAGGAGGAGGAGGGAGGAGAGGAGGAAGAGAGAAGGAAGAAGAAGAGGAAGAAAAAAGAAAGAAGAGTTAAAAAAAAAAAAACCTAGTAGGCTGCTGGTTTTATGAGGATCACAAGACAACCGACAAATCACTCAGCCCCTAAGCCTCAGCTGCTCTTCGTTATCAATTACGTATCATAATTCATGCTTGTAACATCCTTTGAAATATTCAGATAAAAGACTCTGAAGGGACAAAATAATTAAGATGATTACTTACAGCAGAAAAAAAGTTGAAATTGATGTTCCGTGTAGTGTCTTTCATACTACGTTATTTTCAGTTCCTATCCTCCGGACTGCAGATACGTGAGGGACGAAGAGACGTAGATAGGGCGGGATTCAGCAGCAGGGGTCAAAAACCTCCCCCTTGCTCAGCATCTGTCCTGTGCTTTTCCTGCCCCGCCTTCTTCGAGGTTTCTAACAAGCCCCTCAAAGAAGGAAAGGTAAGGAAACTGAGCTTAGCAAGGAAACATTTCTCAAAGTCATATGCAACCTAGACTTGCACACAGACCTTCCTAACTTCAAAATCTGTGCTCCTGAGATAGCTCAATTTCTTCTCTTGCTTTGTGTACGTATCTTAAAGGATGGTCAGTTGGCTCTAAATATCCCCACCTCCAAACAGTCCCACCTCTTTCTGTATCCGTCTTCTGTTGCAAACGGCTAGAAAGCTTAAGTCTAATTTCCCCAGACTCTCTTGAAGCTGATATTCTCCGTGTAAAATAGGTTCTACCTATTGAGACTTGGAAAGGAGAGGCTGAAGCCATGTACCCATCAGCGAGGTTCAGAACAGTGAAGGTTGAAAGGCAGTTACAGCAGCTTAGATCAATCTGTCCCTTCTTTGTGGGATTCATAAGACACTTCCGTGTCTGGAGCAGTGGGGTTGAAGGCCGTGTCTGCCTGATTCCTATGGTAGAGTGTTCTCGAACCCCATAGTTCCAAGGCCCCCTGTCTCCTTCTTCTTCCAATAATTTTATGAGCACTTAATTCTTGTAATCAATCCCTTTCTCATTTATACACATAGAATAGGATCTATTTCCTGCCCTTGTGCCTGACAGATATCAAAAGGTTTAGGGAGAAGAACTGGTTCCTTTGAACACATTCCTCTGAACTTACCTGGAGAAGTTGTTTGCCTGGCAAGCTCTCTGGGTTTCTGTAATACTGCGTTTATTTTGATTGGCTTAGGGCGGAGAAGCACATCAACTTTGAGAGACTGTAAAAGCCATTCCAAACAATCCCGTGCTATCTATCTGTTGAGTCTCTGTAAGCGACAGAGAACAATAGAGGAACTGGTAAGGTAACAATGAGTCTGGTCTATGAGATGTGGATTGGGAGGTAGGGAGGCTCATCAGGGAAGCCTCTATGGAGGATGCAATCTCGAGTTGGGGCCTGGGAGCTGGTGGCCCTTTGCTAGCAGATGTGGGGAAGGGCAGGGTATTTTGGGTAGAGGAGCGCAAGGCTCAGAAGCCTGAGATAAAAGAAAACATTGGGAATCTTCAGAACTGCATGTCGCTCGGTGTGATGAGAGCACAAGGGGTTGGCAGGGGGATACCTGGACGGGTCCTCCCTGGTCCAAACCCTCAGGGCCAGGTACACCTCCCTTCAGAGTTTGTATTGCATCCTGCAGGCAGTGGGGAAATTTTGATGGGTTGTCAGCTGGGAAGTGACATGGTCGGTTTGAATTTGGGGAGGAACATTCTGGCAGCAGCCATGAGGATGGAGAATGAGACTGGGGGCAGGAGGACACTGGGGAGCTCCAGAGAAAGAAGATGTGAGATGGCAGAAGCCTTGTTCCCATGGGCCAAGGAGTGCAAACTGAGGTGTTACCTGGAGCTCAGGCTAGTGCCCAGAGTGGCTCAGCTGGGAAGAAAAGGTGGGGGGCAGTAACTAGAAAGCTGCAGGGTTGGGCACCTGGGTGGCTCAGTGGATTAAGTCTCTGCCTTCGGCTCAGGTCATGGTCTCAGGGTCCTGGGATCGAGCCCCGCATCGGGCTCTCTGCTCAGCAGGGAGCCTGCTTCCTCCTGTCTCTCTGCCTGCCTCTCTGCCTGCTTGTGATCTCTCTCTCTGTCAAATAGATAAATAAAATATTAAAAAAAAAAAAGAAAGCTGCAGGGTCAAGAGCACTATCCTTTATTTGTTTGTCCAGTGTGTGGGACTTTAGCAAGCTTATAGGTTAAATAGAAGAAAGAAAGAAAGCACCAGAAATACCAGAGAGGCAAGTTTATTTGTATAATTTTTAAGAAGCTTATTTATTTTTAATTTTTTTAAAGTAGGCTCTGTGCCCAGTGTGGGGCTCGAACTCACCACCCTGAGATCGAGAGTCACATGCTCTACTGACTAAGCCAGTCAGATGCCCCTTTTATGAGGTTTAAAGAAATGTCCATACTATACTTGAATAAAGCCTAGATTTTTCTAATTATAAAAAATCAAAATCATAACATAGTAGACGATAATACAGGGAGTAATGTTTATAATCCTTTGATGGAGAAGTATGGTAGACAGAGTAAAAGCCCACAATAAAAGATGTCCATGTCCCACTTTTTGAAGCCTACTAACATGTTACCTTATGAACTAGAGGATTCTGCAGGTTGATTAAAGTGGATGTTTAATTAATTGAGATGCATAGATTTTTCTGGGTTATCTGGTGGGTGCAATGTAATGACAAGGGTCTTAATCAGAGGGAAGTGGGGGGTCAGCATCAGAGACAGAGATGGGAGGTATGATGAAGGAAGTAGATGAGGGAGACAGAGATTTGAAAACGCTCCACCACTAGATTTACGCACAGGGTGCTGAGCCAAATAATACAGGCAGCCTCTAGAAGCTGGAAAAGGAGAGGTAATGGATTCTCCCCTAGGACCTGCGGAAGGAATGCAGCCCCGCCAACACCTCAAGTGTAAGACTTTTGAGCACTAGAACAGCACGCTAATAATTGTGTGTTGACTTAAACCACAAGTTTCTGGTGATTTGTTATAGCAGCATAGAAAACTAATGCAAGAAGATATGAGGCGGACACCAGGAAACAAAGGGGGAAAAAAAGGATGTTCTTGATTACATCAAGTATTTAACTTTTTGTATTAGTTTCAAATCATAGGCCTACTGAAAGGCAATTGAAAACCTGAGAACGGTTATACAAAAGGCAATGGATGTGCAGGCAACACAGGGTTAACAGCAATGCTATCTAAAGCACACTCAAATCAGTATAAAAAGACTAATCCAATAGAAAGGGAGCAAAGACACATAAATCAGTAGTGTCCGAAGAAATCCCCAAAACATAGGTAAATACGTGTTGCTAAGAAATGCAAATTAAAACATCGAAATAACCTTTCTGCACCTGGACAAGTAGCAGTAATTTATTAGACACAGCACTGGCCAGGGTGTAGAGAACAGGCATCGCCATGAATTCTAGGCGAGGTTATAATTTGGTAAAAGCTTTCTGGAAAGCAATTTGGCAGCTATTACTTAAATGGTAACTGTATATACTCTTTGATGTAGTGCTTTCATTTCTAGGATTTCATTCTTTGGAAATGCTGACTCAAGGGAACAAAGATATGCAGATAAGAATGTTTGTTGTAGCAACGTTCATATGAAAAAAAGTGGAAATAACCTTGGAAATAACCTACAATGAATATAATTAGGAGATAGTTTGAAAGATACTTGCCGTATTCAAATAATGGATTACTATGTTGCCTTTTAAAAGGTCGAGGTAGATAAGGGCAAATAGTTATATACACTGACAAGTGACCAAAGCCAGTTGCAGAATAGTATTTTTCATTTTTCATTTGTTATAAAAATGTGCATATGTGTCTAATGTGCATTTATATATTTGTTAATTACATGCATATATAATTTGTATCAGTGTATGAGTAGGAAAAAATCGATCAGAATTTACAAGCAAACTGTTTATCAGAGAAAGGGATGTGATTACAGGCGATTTTTTTAACTGCTTTATTTATTTCTCTATCCTTTGAATTTTTTTCACATGTGCTTCTTTACCCTGGAATAAAAAAACTTATAAAACTGCAAAAATGTATTTCTGGTAGATGTTTAATGAGTCTTCAGTGACTCATAATTGGGCATAGTGAAGCACATTTTCTCTTGGTAACAAATGACCAATCTGGTTACATGTGGAAAAAAGAATCTAGCAAATTATTTTTGCAGAGTAGACAGCAAATAACTACTTGCTGGGTGAATAAATGAGTAAGTAGAAATAAATTGATATGTTTTATTAGCTAAGAAAGGAAAGGCTCTATAAACCTCTCACAGGAACTAACAATCATTTCTTTGATACTCCTTGAGGAAAGAAGTATTCAAATATCTCTGGCCATTTCTTTCTTCCTTCTTGCAATTCTTGAAGCTATCCTCAGTGTCCTAACGTCAATTTGGAATTTCTATACAATGCAAGCGATAAACATAACCTATCGGGGAACTCAAGTATAATGTTTTGTATTGACTAAGGAAATTATTTCAAGAAGAAATTCCAGAGGATGTCATCTTTGGAGTCAAATATTCTGAATTATGTGAACCAAGTAACAGTAACTAAATAAAGTGAGTTTTTGAAAGGCATTTAAAAAGCTCTCATTTCAAATATGATAACTGGTAATTGCATAGCACTACTTAAAAAAATAATATTGCTCTCAACAGTTTAAAAACTATTTTGGCCATTAGCTACATCATGAAGGTGAGTGAGGTTTAACATTCATAGAACAAATTTCAAATTGTGCTGTAAGTCTGAGGGGGGCTTAACAAGATTAGACCTTACAGCTGAGGTTTTGGAACTGTTGTCTATTCACATGGCCCCCAGAGTACCCCCGACCCTGATCCCTGCCAAGTTTTTGGCCACAGTTGGAAAAGCATAGATGCCTGGTTTATTCAGAACCTCTGTCCAGGGAAATTGGAAGTGGATTCAGAAGTGGATTCTTCTCAAAATATGAGGAGGACTGTAACATCTAAAGTTAGGAGCAGTGGTTCCTATTTCTCTATGTGGATGGAGAGTAGAGAAAGCTTACTGGGAGGAATAAGGGGAGGACAAAAAGAAGAATGGGGAGGGGAAGGAGCAGGGAGAAGAGGAAGTAGAGGGGGGGGAGGAAGAAGAGGAGAGCTGTGGGGGGTGTGGGGGAGGGGGACCAGATATGTAGGAGGAAGCAGTGACTAGAAACCTTAAGCAAGAGACTACTTCCTGGGTTCCTGAAGGATTCACCGTTCCAGTTTTTTCCTAGGTCAAGATTTTATTTATACAATCATTTCCACCTTTTTCCTCAAGCTACTCTGGTATGATTCCTTACAGCCTGCAAGGAGAGAATACTAATTAGCACTAGAGAGAAAGCAGGAGTGTCTTTTGTCCGCTATTATTTCAAATAAGTCTGGAACTCAAGCTCCCTAGATTGCCAGAGCCTGTCTGCACCTGCTGAGTCCTGTGTCTCATTTCTGGACTCTTCACTTGAGTAACTGTGGGGTCGCTTCGGTTGTTCCACTTTAGCATTTGGGTTTCTGCTGGCAGCAGGTGATGATGGCGGACGGCCCTCGGAGAGCCCCCTCATCACACAAGCTCTACCTTCCTCCATCACTCCCGACCATAAATGCACACACGGTAGAACTGGAGCTGGAGGGGGCTTCAGAAAGGATCTGATGCAACCCCCTCATTTAATAGATAAGAAAACAGAGGTTCTGAGGGATGAAGCGACTTATTCGACATTACATGATAAATTTGTAGCAAAACCAGGACCAGAACCTCCCAACATTAGACTGTTCCCCAAGCACTAGCAGCTGAATTGAGCATCTGTATTGGGCCACAGCCAAGGGGAAAAAAAAACCAACAACACAATGCTGTGGGGAAATGGTGATAAATTTCAAGACAAAAGGCAATTTTCATCAGTTCTTGTCTTCTTGGGAGGTGGCTGAGAGTTCTTGTTCTCTCTCACAGACTGCTCAGCCCTGCTCCCACAGCAAAAATAGCATTCAACTTTCCGTGGCCTTCATTTTTAGGGCCAGGATAGTAAATAAGGGGAGAGCTTTGAGCTTAATTGGAACTTCTTTTGTAAAACAGAATGGAAGGGTCACTTAAATGTCAAAACATTTTCTAGTGATCTGGGCAACTTACCTTCCTGAAAGCAATTGCCAAATTCTCCACTGTGACATTTGCATTGTAGAAGGGCTTACAGGGAATTAGAAATCACAGCAGGCAGGGTTTTTATCCTCTGCAGGAGCAGAAGTAGGGAATTCCCACAGAGGTTATGGAAAAATTTTTTTTTCTTTCAATCATGTTCGGCCTTAATCTTGGTTTCCAAGCTATTTCATGAGCCATACCTTTTCTTTTTTCTTTTCTTTTTTTTTTTTTTTTTAAAGATTTTATTTATTTATTTCACAGAGGGAGAGAGATCACAAGGAGGCAGAGAGGCAGGCAGAGAGAGAAGGGGAAGCAGGCTCCCTGCCCAGCAGAGAGCCCGATGCGGGCCTTGATCCCAGGACCCTGAGATCATGACCTGAGCTGAAAGCAGAGGCTTTAACCCACTGAGCCACCCAGGCGCCCGAGCCATACCTTTTCTATCTAGAAATTGCTGTCACCAAATCACTTCGGAGTCCAAATTCCAACAAATTACTGAGACAAATTTATTAATCTGAAAGCATTCAAATGAATATTCGCTCTCGATAAAATTAATAATCTAACATCGAAGCCGTATTCGCAGAGATATTTCGGTGGATGGTAACATACGCACTATTCATTTGTTATTTTAATTGGTGGTCACTGGCATGCACTTTTAATCACTCCCTGTCTTGTGTGTTGAAAGAGAACAGTGAATGTAGTTGAACTCTGTCTTGGAACTTAATTATTCAGGGCTATGGTATCTTGAGATCTGAAGTTTAGTTCGCTTGGTTAAAAAAAAAAATCTCATACTTAGAGTGAATTTATAGAGCATTCCGGTGTCAGAAAAACAGGTAACATGCTTCCCCCATTCCCCCATTCCCCCATTTCCTCGTCAGGGCAGCCCTGTGTGGTAGGCCTTATTTCCCACTGTTATGCTCCTTTCATAGTTGAGACAAGAGGGCCTCAGAGTGGTTGAGAAAGTTAAGATGGTGCAGCTTCCCTTTGGATGAGCTGGAATGTGAACCTAAGTGTTTTTGACTCTATAGCCTATGCTGTTTTCTCTGCCAAGATGTATCCAACAACCATTCCGCAGCAGTTTATTTATTCATTCATTAATTTACTCATTGAACATTCACTGAGTCCCCGTAATACTTGGATCAGATAGGTTCTGACAGAACCAAGATGAATAAGACCCAGACCCCACCCTGGGGTGAGAGGTGGAGGTGCTTAGACAGGGAAACAGATGATCACAGTGGGGCCACCTCTGTCACAGGGTAATAGACAAAAAGCAACCCTTAAAAGGACCATTTTATTTGCTAATAATAAAATTTACTTATTTCTCCACTAAAGCCGTATTTGAGTTGCTTTGTGTAGTTCAAAATAGTAGAACTGACTTTATTTCTTTAATAGCCATTTGCCACGTAACCCAACATTAGTTAGGTTTTACCTTATTTACCTCGTTGATTTCTGAGCCAGGGACATTGTAAAAGATACAGCCAGGCTGACATGTCATCCCAGGGACGACTTAGGTGACGAAGATGAGTCAAGAGACTTTTTCAGGAAGTTGCATCACTATTTTACCATATGTGTTATTCTTGCAAACATTTTCCTTTGGAATCCCTTAAGATATAACTTGGAAAACCAATATTTTCTTGAGTTTTATGTTTCTTTTCCGCCAGAACATTTATTGAGTTCCTACTGGCTTTAAGCTACTTCTAGAAGCTTTGGTATATGCAAAGGAGGAACATTTATGTGAAGGAAGCCCATTTTCACTCATTGGAACAAGTGATTTCACCCTCTATAAATTGGAGATAAGAGCCCCTGGGCATATTCATCAGGGTCACACATGAGATCTCACACAAATGAGATAATAATATGCAAAATTATTTTGGGAATTCTATCTGATAAATGTTACCGCTCTTGTAAAGAGAAACTTATGTGCTCCAAAGTACATAGTTCATAAATTACAAAGTATGTGTGTGTGGTTTGGGCGGACCAAAGATTTCATTTTTGGCAAATTCTAATTGCTTAGATATCCTGATGTGAATGACTTCCTCAAATACATTTGTTTTGTGAGTCTAGGTATTGAACTTCCTCATAGCAATTTTTAAAGCACATCTACCTTTTTTTTTTTTTAAGATTTTATTTATTCATTTGACAGAGAGAGTGGGCGAGAGTAGGAACACAGTAGGGTGAGTGGAAGACGGAGAAGCAGGCTCCTCGCTGAGCAGGGAGCCCGATGTGGGGCTCGATCTCAGGACCCTGGGATCATGACCTGAGCCAAAGGCAGATGTTTAACGACTGAGCCACCCAGGTGCCCCTAAAGCACAACTATTTGAATGGGCTTTTGTTTCTGTAATGCTTCTGATTTAATGCACCTAGAAACCAGTTTGATTATTGTTGATTTGGTCTTCCTAGAACTCTAGGACACATTGGATGACAACAAAAACAAGCGAAAGCTTTCAGCAACCCCAAATTAAAAGTGTAAAAGCTTTGAAAAGCCAGGAATTTAACTTTTCACAAAGATGAACCCCTGGCTGTGGGAAAAGCTCTGATTAACAGGGTTGTCACAGTCCCAGACCTGTCATGGTGTACTTAAATGCTGCTACAATGAGTTAAAGAAAGTGCACCAGAATCAAGTGATTAAATCTGAGCCTTGGCTGCTGAGAAAGTTTCAAAGAACCATATAAAAGGAGATGGGCTTGTGTTGTCAGCACCTACATAGAGCGCAAATGTGCTGACGGAGTGGGTAATTAATGATCTCAGAGATTGGAGGGCTGAACGAAGAATGGTTCAGAATGGGGCTGCTTCCCCCTCTGATGGAGCTGGCTGGTGTGAGTGGAAGTTACGGCTGGAGCTGTGGATTGCCTCTGGGAGCATGTCAGTGCCTCTTTCTAATTCAGGTTACGATTTCCAAAGGCAATAAAGGAGAGTCCATTTTGTGTGGGCTGCCTGGAAAAATAAAATAGAACACCCAGTGGGCAACTGGTATTATAAAATTATTGCATAGAATGCATTTAAGAATGAAGAGAGAAACAGGGGGCAGGGGAAACCTATTCTTCTATTTCCAGATAAATGGCAGAATCTGGCAATAAAGTTTTATTGCTTGTGAAGTGAGAGCTTTGATATAGCAGTTCTAAGGGAGGTTTAGAATGCTACAGATGAATTCTTTAAACCACGGCCGCCATCCATGAGAACACATGGGGGCAGGCATTGATGGAAGGAAGGGAGAGGAATAGTGGGAAGTTAGGTTTGAGGATCAGCTCTACCACTCATCCTGCAACAGTTAACTTTGCTTCCAAACCTTTTTGTTTGAGATTTTCATTTTGCTATCATATTACTTGTAAAGTGCAAAGATCTTTTTTCCCCCATAATATTCTTAGATTTATGACACTGTGTTTTTGGGTTTTTTTTTTTTGAGGGTGAAATTTATTTTACTTTATTTTCTTTTTCTAAATTTTATTTTTTTTAATTTAAATTCAACTAATAAACATATAAACATATTATTAGTTTCAGAGGTAGAGTTCAATGATTCATCAGTTACACATAACAGCCAGTGCTCATTACATCACAAACCTTCCTTAATGCCCATCACCCAGTTACCCCATCCCCCTCCTCCCTCCCCTCCAGCAACCCTCAGTTTGTTTTCTGTAGTTAAGAGTCTCTTATGGTTTGTCTCTCTCTCTCTGATTTTGTCTTGTTTTATTTTTTCCCTGCCTTCCCTTATGATCCTCTGTGTTGTTTCTTAAATTCAACATATGAGTGAGATCATATGATAATTGTCTTTCTCTGATTGACTTACTTTGCTTACTCTAGTTCCATCCACATCATTATAAATGGAATGATTTCTTTTCTTTTTTTTTTTTGATGGCTGAGTTGCACTACTAGGTATTTACCCCAAAGATACAAATGTAGTGAACTGAAGGGACACCTGCCCCCTAATGTTTATAGCAGCAGTGTCTACAATAGCCAAACTGTGGAAAGATCCCAGATGTCCATTGACAGATGAATGGATGAAGAAGATGTAGTAGAAATATTCAATGGAATACTACTCAGCCATCAAAAATTGAAATCTAGCCTTGTGTTTTGATTCTGTGGATTAAGGATACTACCTTAACCTTTCTGAAGGTTTCAATTACAGTTTTTTCAAAGTTTCTGTTCACTGCAATATTTTTATTTTATTTTTATTTTATACTTTTATTTTTATTTGGTTCACTCTTTTTTTAGAGAATAAACTGTCTTCTGTTGGAGTGGGAGAGACTTCTGGGGTTCTAAATAAATTCTGTGCAGATTTTCCATTGATCATCTAGTTTTTATAGCCTATTTGTATTCCTGCTCTTACATAATTGGGTTCTTCCAATTCCTGAGCTTTCCTATGTATGGATCAGCCTGACTTCCCCATGCTGCTGGTAGTAAGGTCGTTTTTCTCAGCTCTACATCATTAATGACTTCTTATCCACCAGCTTCCTAGTTTCCAAAATTGTGTTGCTGTTGTCCCCATTCTTATTCTTTTTATATCCTTAAAAAAATCTCAACCGTCATTTCATGTGGTTTTGGGAAGAAACTGATTAACATCATGTGTAAGTAGTCTCAGTGTTTTATTTTTAGTGTTGTTCCTTAAAATCTGGTTGTAAAAGTAATGTGTGCTGTTGCCACAAATTAAGAATTTGTTAATTAAATTATGAAGTACAATAAAAAGAGTCCAGAACACTCCTTTCCGTGCATAATTAATATTTTGATCATTTCCATGAAGTCATGTTTTTTCCCCCTAGAATTAGTTTTTACACAGGTGGGACCATTTTATAGTTATAATTTTGTACCATATATCTTTTATTTTTTATTCAAAGTCATAACGATTTTCTGTGTTATAAAACAACTTTTAAACATTGTTTTCATAAGCTCTGTTACGTTGATTTCAATATACCACAGTTTATTTAGTCACCTGTCACTGGCCATTTGGGATGCTTACTTATTATTATCTTAAAACATGGGGGGGATGAACATCTGTATATAATGCCTCTTCTATATTTTGAAATATTTTCAAGGACTGAATTTTAGGAAGTAAAATTATTGAGTCAAAAAGCATGAACACTATTAAGACCATTAATATATTAAAGCAAGCATTATATATTTTTAGCATTTGGTAGATATTAAACCAGCAGAGTAGTTGCTTGGTTATGCAGAGTGACCTGGGATTCTCTGGGATTCATCATCATGATGAAGCCAAGAGCAGTTCCAGCTATGCCTGATTTTGCCCTAATCCCCATCCTCACCACCAGGTCCACCTTGGACATTTTCAGGGCTTTGGGTCAGAGAATGAATAGATGCTCTCAGTCCATAGGCCTCCCACCTTCACGTCCCATACCTGGCTCTGGCCTGGAGTGCATGTGTGTAGATGTCCCAGTCTCTTCATCCAAGTGAATCCACACCTGAAATAGCTTCATTTTGGGTATCTCTCAGGGCTGGGAGTGTCCATTACCGGCAGTTCAGTCCTTCCTTGGGAGGAAAGACATAGGGGCTCTTCGGGCAGGGAATTTTGAGATTGCAGGTTCCCAGAATGTGACCTAGAATGGGAGCAGGAGGGCATGAGCTCTAGGTCTGCACTTCTCCTTGAACCATGGACTCTTTGCATTGTGGGGAGGGGTACAGCCATAGCGAGGCCAGAGTGAGGGCCTCCACAGTACAAGACCCACAGCAGGTGTCCTAGGAGCCAAAGCCACATGGTTTGTGATAATCTGTTATAGCAGCCACAAAAAACCAGAAACCGATCCCTCTCAATATGATCCAATCAGCAGGGGTTGAAGGTGGTGTGGGGGATGATAGGGACTGGGGACGGTGGTAGGGATATGGGGAGAAAAACGGATCAAGAGTAGTATCATGCCTATTGTGTCCAAAGAAGCCAAGGTAGATTGACAATCTAACTACCACTACATGTAGTTCTCCTGTACATGAATGAAAAATAGGTTTCACCAAGTATAATATTATAGTAGGTTGAATCATGACGACCCAAAGAGAATAAGTACCAGTCCTTGGAACTTATAATTGGTTTAATTGGAAAAAGGGTATTTGCAGATGGATTTAAGTTAAGGATTTTGAGAGATGCCAATAATCTGGATTATCTGGGTTGTCCCGGAATGTCATCACAAATATCCTTATAATAGAGAGGCAAAGAAAAATGATACAAACAGAGGAGAAGACTACATGGAGACAGAGATGTGGCTACAAGTCAAGGAAAGCCCACAGCTGCCAGAAGCTGGAAGAGCCAAGGAAAGAACCCTCGCTAGAGCCTCTAGAGGGAGCACGGCCCTGCCGACACCTTGATTTTGAACTTCTGTCCCCAGAATTGTGAGAAAATAAATTTCTGTTGTTTTAAGCCACATGGTTTGTGATAATCTGTTATAGCAGCCACAAAAAACTAATAAAAGTCCTAGTAAAAGTACTCTCAAAGTCACCTTTCTGTTAATATCTAATACAGGGGTTTTAAGAAACAGAAAATGAAATCCTTAGATCATGCTTTGGCCAAAGACTTTTACCAAAGACCAGTTAACACTGTCATAGACTACGGTAGCTGTCATTCAGGACAAAAACATGCCACAATGCTGACATCGTGGCTTATTACCAGAGGTCGATCCCTCATTTCTAACCCGCTGAGCAACACAATATATGAAAAAGACTTGAATCTCGAAATTAGATCTTGGCTCAACTCAGCTCCACTGTTTACTAGTGGTGTGATCTTGGGTATATTACCTAACATCTTACCTTGCTATGTGGAGATAAACGCGTGCTGGTACTATCTTCAGACACCCATCGGGGTGCCTGGGTGGAACAGTTGGTTAAGCAAGCGTCTGACCGTTGGTTTCAGCTCAAGTCATGATCTCAGGGTCCTGAAAGTGAGTCCCAAATTGGGTTTGGTGCTCAGCCCGGAGTCTGCTGGAGATTATCTCCCTCTCTCTCTTCCTCTGTTCCTCCCTCTGCGGTTTAATACTTTAATTTTTTAAACCAAAGGAATGAATCTCTAATGGTAGAAATGTATACATTATGGCTGACTGTTGAAGGTGATTCTTTTAGTCAGAATAGCATTATGTGTAAATTTCAGGAATAATCTATTGATAAATCTGCACTTTTTTATCAGTATTTTTTTCTGTCTCATTAGGCACAAAAAAACATAAGGGAGAGGGCAGGAGGAGCACAGTTATAAAAATAATGAAAGAATAGGATTCATCATCTTATGTTATTATTGCAGTCTAGAAGGGTTTACTGTTAGAACAAGGCTTATTTCCCCTTCTGTGGGAGAGAAATCAATTGCAAACCGCAAGGGATAAACAATCCCCGTTATAGATCTTAAAGAGTGGAGTTGTGAACATTAAAATTTCCATGAACAGCCGTAGACCATCTCTAACTTATCAAGCTGGATTGAAGCCGAAATTCACAGCTGCTCTTTCTTCTCAACTTTGCAGAAGCAGCTCGTCTGAGGAATTAGTCTTACGCTGGATTTCTTGTGGGGGATGTGCTCCTTTTGACTTAATCTGAAATTAAAATATTTGCCACACAATATTTTCAAATGCCCACTTTTATTTATTTCTTTCATTGATGTATAGTTGATACACAATGTTAGTTTCATCAATTGCTCGCATTTAAATTTAATCTCTTAAAAGTATTTTATCCATCCTTTTGGAGGATTTATAGGTGGCAGGGTTGGATCACAGAATGATCACGGTGATAACAGCTGTTATTGCTGTAGGAGTATCGTGAGTGATTCTGAGATGGATTCTCTGATGTGTGGACCAGATGTGTTTTTGCTGGGAGGAATAACAGCTGATTTCCTTCCTCTCTTGTTCTGTGGCAAGGAGAGGATAATTAAACAGGTAGATTCCCAAATGGAAGGCATTGAGAGGCTGGAAGCTGGTGGTCAAGTGGCTGGACAGTTCGAGATGGACTACCTGATTAGAACATAAGGACATTTTGGCTGGTGCAGTGAGGCAGGAACAGGGTCAGTGGTGTTCTAGTAAATGTTTAACATCAGTAAGAAGAAGAAAGATCCGGATTTGTGGTATTTGCTGATGTTTGTGAAATTATTAAATATACCCAATAAGGCTGATTTTAAACTACAATGTGATATCAATTGGCTCACAAAATTTCTGAAAGTGTGACATTTAGTGATGACAAGCTGGTATATGCCAGATCTAGCAGGTCACAGCAGTAGCAGGATAGGGGCTAAAATAGGGTTTTTTGTTTTCTGGGTTTGCTGTTGCTTTTGTTGTTGTTGTTGTTTTATGATGGAGTCTTCCATTGTAAATGGAAGTGGTTTAGGTCTGAACTGCAATCGAATGGCACAGGGTCCTGGAGATATTTGGACATTGGGAGGCCAGGGCACTGTGACAGTTCTGGTCTGTCTTTGACCTTATACAGGAATTATTGCAATTAGTAACATTCTAAGCATGTATTGGTGGGTTCAAGGCCATTGTGACTTTGTGGATCGTACGAGTGGCTCTGAGAATTGGCCAGGATGACATCATGTTGCAGCTTTCTGTGGCCAGTGACAGTGTATATTGGGTCCTGTCCTTATAGAATGGGGTACCAATTTCTTTTTTGCCTCTAAGGTCATGAGGGGGCATTCACATACACTCTACTGTCATTAAGCATTTGTTCCGTGGTGACATCAGATTGCATTTATTGGCTGCTGTGGGGCTGTGGGCCTGTACTGGTTTCTGCATCTAAGTATACTTGCTGTAAGAATTTCTTTTGCTTGACATGCTACCATTGTTCCTGAGAAAGACTATTTGTATGGCACTATGTCAACAAATGGTACAGTGTGACCACCGACAGACACTGAAATTCTAAGGGTTTCTCAATTGTCCCAAGTGGCAGAGGAAGTTCATAACACATCTTCAAGGAGCACCAGGTTCCTGTGGGTAATGCCTTGAAACCACTATCATTGGCTGCATGTGTTCCCATACGCTGTAACTGACTATAGCTGGGACCCATCTTTGGAGAAACAGGGAAGAGGTCATTGGAGGCATTGTCCCCCAGATATAATAGTGTACACATCCATGCTGGGTGCTGACCAATGAAGAACCTCATCAGAAACCACAGGTGTTTCCATTGATGCTCTAGAATAGAGTTGGCAAACCATGGCCTGCAGGCCAAATCCAATCCTTGTTCCTACTTTTTTTTGGTAAAGTTTTGCTGTCATAGGGCTATGCCCATTCATTTGCTTGTTATCTAGCATAGCTTTTGGGCTAAAATTTGCAGCCTGCAAAGTCAACAACCTTTATTATTGGGCCCTTCACAGAGCTATTTCAAGGTCCTTCCTGCTTCTCTTCTCCATTGCCCCACATCTTCACTTTCCTGATTTCTCTACTACCATGTTAGCGTGACGGAGGTATTAGCTAATGCTTCCATGGTAATCATATTACAATGTATAAATGTATCAAATAGACACATTGTACACCTTAAACTTACACAAGGTTATATATCAATTACATTTCAATACAAAAAAAAATAATAGGGACTAACTGAAATACTTTGGATAGCACATTGTGGCTGTTTCTGTCTTGGGCTTTATTTCAGGTTATAGTACCTTCCATGATCCTAATGAGAACAGAAGAATTAAAAAAAAATAAAAGAATGATGGTCCATGTTAAGTATGGAATCTTTCCTATATTTAGATTCTCTCTTGAAAAATATGAGAACTTGGCTAGAGGGGAGGAAAAAAGACATTTTCAAAGCACTTCATTCGTTTCAGTTGTAAAAGAAAGAACTGATTTTTCTTCCTTTTGAGAATTTTTCCAGAAATTTCAAAATAAACCATGCACGTCTGAAAAAAAGAACAGATCCTCCCCTTGCTTTTTGAGAAGATTTTTATTAGTAATAGTCACCAGGTTTGTCCTTTGCAAGAGATATGGACATCAGCTATTTACTTCCCACAAGCTCAGTTAAAATGCAAAAGTTTCATACTTTGGACATATGACACTCTCCCAATATTTGGATCAAGGTTGGACAATTTACTAAGGAGAGTGTGTTAGTTTTCTAGGGCTGCTGTAATGAAATCCCACAAACTGAGTGGCTTCAAATAACAGAAATACGTTCCCTCACAATTCTGGAGACTGGAAGTCCAAAATTGGTGTCAGCAGGGAGCCTATAACAGGGAATCCTTCCTTATCTCTTCCTCCTTCTGGTAGCCCCAGTGTTCCTTCCTTTATGGAAGCATTACCCCAATCTTTGCTTTAGTCTTTATGGGGCCATCTGCCGTCCATGTCTGTGTCCAAATTTCGCTCTTCTTCTGAGGACACCAGTCATCATGGATTAGGGGCCACCCCAATGACTGCATCTTAATTTGATCACATCTGCAGAGACCTTATCTCCAAATAAGGTAACATTCACAAGTACTAGGAGGGTAAGGGCATCCATATATCTTTTGAGGGGACACAATTCAAGCCATAACAGTGACCAAATATTTATGAACTATGACCAGACACAAAAGAATGAGTGGAGCCAACCACAATCTCCATCTTGGAAATCTGAGATCAAAGCAAAATAGAGTTTTCTTTTTTGAGAGGATGTCACGAATGAGGACTGTGACTAGCCAAAGCCGTGAACAAACTGAAATTATGAAGGAGCAGAAAAGATCTAAATAGGTGTTGGATGTCAAAGAGAGCTGATGTGCTTAGTGGACCTGAGATGATGAGAGCCATCAGAGCCAGAAGAAAGGGAAGGAATAGTTTGCACCTCAGCTTCAATTTTTCAGATGAGCTACCCTATAGTCCAGCCCCCTTTTCTCCCAGATGAGATAACCCAGGTGGCTTTTTGTTCTTTGAAAACAAAAGAACAAACCCCTAACATCTGTTGTCTGTAGGTCGGTCCACAAGAGTCAGGCAGGAAGGCTCAGGTTGATAGGTGGGAAGAGGGTCAAGGGAGATGGAGTGAGAGGTGCTCACTCCTTCATTTCCCATTTTGATTGTGCCTTGTTGCTAATCTCTCTTTTCTGCCATGGATTCTCATAGGCAGCGTTTGTTGGTAAAATCACGCTGACCTTCAAATCCAGCTAGAACAAAGGATGAAGAAAAGCCCTTATTGATATTACATCCCTTTATTAAGTCATGTATCTCTCGTTCTCCTGGGCTCAGCTAGACAAACAGAAAGATAAGCAGAGTAACACACAGACACACACACTCCTTTTTTTTTTTTTTTTTTTTTTT
>LNAC01000040.1:2846900-2879196 GCA_002007465.1 Ailurus styani
CTCCTTCCTCCTCCTTCCTCCTCCTTCCTCCTCCTTCTTCTCCTCCTCCTCCTCCTTCTTCTTCTTAATTCTTAAAAGCTTTTAGGATGGGAATGTTCATCCTTGCTCTCCAAAGATAATGTCTTTACTCACGTTTGTGACTTGCATTTTCAGGTGCAAAACCAAGCTGCATTCTACTTTTGAGTTCGCCAAGCAAATTCTATCCAAACGTCTTTATCTTTCAATCTTTCACTGAGCTATTTGAGATGTAAGTGTGTTCCATTTTATTGAGAAGCCTTTTACCAATTGCTGGGATTTCTTTTATATGAACCTTGGCATGCTTCAGTACCTCGGTTGTAAACTCTTTACAATCAGGTTATCTGTCAGCATCTGAGAATGATGTATGGACATTGTCAAGTAGAAGATACATCTTATGGGAAAAAAACCACTATATTATGTGGTCGCCTGGCACATTTAAATCAGCTTTGTTTTAACTCCAGGATAATAGTTTCTGTGTTTGATAAAACTGAATTATGTTTTAAAAATTCTGTAAAACACACTTAGAAATGTTCTCTCATATCCCTGAAAAATTTACCTTAATTGAACATTATCATATAAGTTAAAAAAACAAAACAAAACACCAGAAAGAGCACCATCAGGAAGCACCTGAATAAAACCAATAGAAAAATAAGCGTAGGAGTGATTCCCTTCCTTTTAGGATATTTTGTCAGTTCTTTATAAATACAGATTTTCGTGTATTTCATTTCTATCATTTATTGACTTTCACTGCTATAGTAAAGGCAAGGAAACATAGGGCAAAAGAAAGCTCATACCCTTCTTTCACTGCATTCCATTCAAAAAAGTAAAAATGGAGAGTAGAGTATGATAACCCTCTCTAAAGAAAGCTGGTTTCTTTCTTTTTGTGTGTGCAGATTTGATATGATATTAAGAGGAAAGGAATACTTGCTACATGATTAAATTTGCTCTCTCAAATGCCACTGTCAATTCCTTTTGTTTTATATTTTTACGAGTTACTAGAAAATACATCCAGTGCTTGCTTTTGAAAGACCCAGCCTCGATAATAAATCAAGTGCCCACCCAAATATTTCCTTCATTGCAGGTTTTTGTCCTGGTTATTATTTTCTCTATCTGAAAAGCAGACAAGCCCAGATTCTGGAGGCAGACTGCCTGCTTTCAAGTCTTGGCTCTGCCACTTATGAGCATTATGACCAAGGGCAAGGCACCTAATCTCCCTTTAACTCAGCTTCGTCATGTGTAAACTGAGATAATAAAATTATCTTGCCCACGGGCTTAGAAGAGTGCCGGGTACAAGTCCGTGCTATATAGGTGCTAGCCTTCTATCATCTGCGTGATGTAGAGACAACCTGTTCTGCCCACAAATATTTGCTCATGCACACGTACCTGACAAACTCATTTGTCATCTGCTCTCCATAGGGCCGTCATGTTGCACAACAGAGAACGTAGTATGAATGACGCCACCTGGGACGCAGTCCGGCGTTCTGCAAGAATGATGTGTTCCGTTGCTGTGTAATTTGAAGAACTTAATCCATCTGCTTCCATTTTATACCTATCAAAGCAGTCCATCAAGTTTTCTGCAGAACTTCCAAACCATATTAAGCCCACGAGTTTCCTCTCTGCATTCCAGAAAAGGAGAGGGGGAAAAAACTTACATTGTAGAAAACAACAAATCAAACAAATATTGTATCTGTAGAGCTGTGACCAAACTGGACTAAGGATGCAGTCAGTTGGATATTCTGTAATTCGTCTAAACCAGGCAGATGATCCTGGGGAGACCTCAGTGTACTGTGTGCGCTGCGTGGGTGACGTAATGTTGCTCTTAGGGAATCGATATAACCAAATGTTTTGGTTCTTTGATCCCTTCAGTATTTCCGAGGTGGGGCGCAGGGGGCACCGGGGATGTTGCTTTGAGAAATGTGTCTCTTCTAGGCTAAGGGGGGATTAAGTTACTCTGTTTTTTCTGTATTTAGGACTTTGAATATGTGGTCCAGAGTGACGAAGACACTCATTGTGTTAGCAGTTCAGAGCTCACCCACAGACATTGGTACTCAGGAGACAATACTCAGTTGGATTAAGTTTCACAAGAACATTTTGAACTTTAAGGTATGGGAATTTGCATTTATTTTTTTGGTTCAAAACGATAACCACCTGCTGCCTTGCCAGAGTTGTTTCTTCCAGTCAAAATAATCCAGCTCCTAAGAATTCATTTTCTCTACTAAGAAGCAGAACATTAGGAGAAAATGTTCTTTTCTGTTTTTTCAGTTTTTGTTTGTTCTCCAAGTTGATCACCAAACCCTGGGGGTAACAAAATTTAATTCAATCATCATAAATATAGCATGAGGCACATTTAGGAATTTTCTAGTCTATAATCCAATCACATCATCCTCCTTTTCTGGCCAAAAAGAGACTGTTGCCAACAGCACAGAGAAGGCATCTGAAGTTTCCTTTTTATAACTTCACATTGATAACAACCGCTTGCAAAAATAGACTGTGCTCAAAAGATGAAGTGCTTCTTCGTATCTCCTCAAAGAATTGTGAAATTACTATGTGCAAATGTTTATAAAGGCTTTAATTATCACCTTAGGATTTCACATACAGATCTGTAATAAATGGTGGATTGAAATTGGAGAAGTATTTTTTGAAACCCTCACTGTACACAATACTTTTCATTAAGGCTCAATGCCTCATCCTGACTATATTATTTCTAGGAACTTCTGTAACCCCATATCCAGAGTCTGCAATTCCTTTCCGTCTACATCTTTTTCCTTCCTACCTTTCCAAGTGCCTTATTGTGCCTCGGCTTGTCATGTTATAACTGACCGTGACTTCTCTCCTAGAGTCTGAATTCTCTGTCTGTATCGGACCATGTCATCAGCCTTATCAGTAACACTTTTGTATATCAAATGCCCTGACTCTCCATCGTATTTGGCACCTATTTTTTATGTGTTTATTTACTTACTTTTATTTCAGTTTGCTTTAGAACCTGAATTTTCTATGTTCTCCGCTCTTGGGTTGCTGGAGAAACTCCTGCTGATTAGATGCTCTAAAAATTCATGGCACATAAATTTGATGAGCCCTCAGCAAAGCCTGTGAGCCAACTGCTATGATTCGGAGTCATGGTCCTCAGAGGTGCCATTCCACATAATTTTTTTGCCCCTCTCTTCACACCTAAAGACCCATCTCTAGCTCCTTTCATCTTCATGTAGATAAATTACACCATCTGGGAAGAGCTCAACTCCTATTCTCTCAGGTTATTTCCCACATTACATTTTCTTTGTATTTTCATCTGTCACCTTATTATTTTTTTTTAAGATTCATTTATTTATTTTAGTGAGAGGGGGAGAGAGAAAGAGCGTGTCAGTGGGGGTGAGGCAGAGGGAGAGGGAGAGAATCTCAAGCAGACTCTGATGCAGGGCTTGATCCCAGGTCCCTGAATTCATGACCTGAGCCAAGCTCAAGAGTACGACGCTTAACCAACCGAGACACCCAGGCGCCCCTGCCACCCTGTTCTTAATTCTTATACATTCTCACTTCTTATAAAGTTAAAAGAAGGTCCATTTTCCTTCTCAAGGCCAGTGGTTTATTCTACACTCACAATCCCATCCCTTTTGCAGGACTCACTTTATTAATTACTCCCTTTATTTTACATAATAAAACTCAATGTGGGGCTCCATCCCAGAACCCTGGAATCTAGACCTGAGCTGAAGGCAGACACTTAACCCACTGAGCCACCCAGATGTCCCCACTCTGCATTTTATTTTATTATTATTTTTTAAGATTTTATTTATTTATTTGAGAGAGAGATCACAAGTAGGCAGAGAGGCAGGGGAGGGAGAAGGGGAAGCAGACTCCCCACAAGCAGAGAACCAGATGCGGGGCTCGATCCCAGGACCTGAGATCATGATGTGAGCTGAAGGCAGCGGCTTAACTCACTAAGCCACCCAGGTGCCGCTATTTTATTATTTTTTAAAGATTTTATTCACTCGACAGAGAGAGGGAGAGAGAGAGAGAAAGAGAGCACAAGCAGGGGGAGCAGCAGGCAGAGGGGGATGGAGAAGCAGGGTCCCTGCTAAGCAGGGAACCTGACGTGGGGCTTTATCCCAGGATCCTGGGATCATGGCCTGAGTCGAAGGCAGACCCTTAATGGATTGAACCACCCAGGTGCCCCCACTCTTCATTTTAGATGTTAACTTACTCTCACATGTGTGTTGCCCTTTGGAGTTTCATACTGCTAGCTTAAATTATTTCAAAAAATTTCAGAATGAGCATTGGGTAGAGATATTTGAAATAGGTGATGAATTATTTTCGTGGCCTTCCAACTTAATCAACTGAGATCTAAACTAGAGAGATTAGCATTTCAGAAATGTTATGGAAAGTATTCATTTTTCATTCACATTGAAAGTTTCATGAACCAGAGAGTTTTATGAAGTTTCATTTCCCTTTCTCTAATTAATTATGAATTCAAACTCCTTGTCAAGTGAAAGGCAAGGGATGATAAAAGGAGGTAATATTTTTCTGATTATGAAATAACACATGTTCATTACATGGAATTTTATATACGTAGAAGATTGTTAAGAAGAAATGAAGAATCAATTACTGCTAAATCTGCCAAGAAAAAAAAAAACCCAGAATTAATATTTTGGTTCATAAATCTTCAAAACCGGTGTGCATATATAGGTATATAAATAATATTTACACATGTGTCAAATATAGAAAACTGTATATACACATGTGTATATGGGTGTTCTATGAGCGTGTATACTTTCAAAATTAACATACTTTTTAAAATGAGTGCTTTTTATACTTAGCTTATTTTACTATTAAGTTTTTCAAAACACAGTATTTAATGTCCAGACAATATTCATCCTATGGATAAAGCATAACTTCCTATTGTGCAGCAGTAAGACCTGTGTGGAGCAGATCTGTTTTTCAGCCACTCATACATGTACTTACATGTATGTATCTGGAGTATATTTCTAGAAGTGTCTTCTTTGCAGCTGATATTAAAGCTCACAGCAATGACGGCAAAGTTTAATGAGTTCCTCTGTATCCTACATCATTTCAGTATAATGCTGCTTTTTCTTTTCTCTCTCTCTCCCTTGATAGATTGATGATAGATATATAGATGATAGAGCGATAAGATAGATTAGATAGATAGATAGATTAGATAGATAGATAGATAGATAGATAGATAGATAGATAGATAGATAACTTTTGTTTTTATTTTTTTGGTTGAGGTTAATTTACCTTCGAGTTTGCAGACTCTGAGGACCGCTGAGGATATGCCTGGGTGGATGGCCTTGACAGGAGACAGGGCTTGTTAGCAACACAGGCAATCTGGGTGATCTTAAGGCATCTGACACATAAATAAAATCAAGATACTTTCTCCACTATTTGTATAAAATTGTGCCTTCAGAAAACACATTGGTGCTGAAAGCCCCTCTGGGAACACTTTGCAGTATACCAGGACTGACTGGTGAGCCCAAGAACCAGTGCTCATTGGTGAAAGCTGAATGTGTTGTTCTGCACCTCATTTCCCAGCCTGCCAGGCAGAATGTGATGGTCTGGGTGACGGCTGACACCACGGGATGGCAGTGAGATTTCATTTACTTGGAAAATGCGGCCACAGAAGTGCTCAGTTTGGCTGTGAGAGACAGTGCTTTTAACGACCCCTGCGGAAAAGGAAGGATCTTTTAAGCCGTTACAGAATTCTGCTTTCAGACCTCTAAGTTCTAATTATGTGCTCTCCGTGACCGTGAGCTCAGCAGAGTATCAGAGTCTTTGACAGACCCTAAGGATGTCTCACGCCCATCTGTAGACCACCCCTCTTCTCCAATCCTGGCAGAGGAGAGTGGAGATGGCTTCTCTGATAGTTGAATCCCTGGAGAAACATGTCTTCCAGCACCGTCAACATCCTCCCAATTTCCCTACCTTGTGTTCCCGCTCATTGAGGCATATCTCTTCCCCCTCATCAAGATGTGTCACAAAATTCAATGTGTTTATATGGCTATTTGCTGATCTTTCTGGAAATCTCTCTTTTGGGGACACTGTAGCAGCAACTTCTTACCTAGTGTGTGGCCTGGTTTCACATGCCGTAGGGATCTTGTGATTTTTGGCGTTAAGTTGACACCTTTCTTAGCTCATGAGGTACCACAGTAATAGTATTCTTTCTCAAAAGTAACACAACATTACGCTGAAGCTCCATGAAGAGAGGCACTATTTTGCTCATGGCTCTATCTTTAGCAACCTATATACTCCTTCCACTATGGTAAGTCTTTAGTAATGAACAAGTGAGTGGTCTCCTTGGCAACCTCCCGAAGACTTTTTACTTCCTACTGCTGCTCCCTGCCCAGCTCTGCCCGTGTTTTATCTCAAGTGCAGTGGAAGTGGAAAGAATAGGTCATCTGCAAGTGCTAAGCAAGTTCTTTCATTGTGCTTTCTGGCATCTCTCTTAAGCTGCCCTCTGTCCTGTAAGTGCTCAGGCACCAATTATCTCGACACTGTGATTTCTTCTCTTTGCCCATCTTCTGCTCTTTAGATCTGTATTATACAAAAACCACTTCGTTTTTGGTTATTAGAATCCAAATTTGAATTAAATTAAACAAAAATGTAGAAATTGATGGCTCCTATAACCAGTGAGTACAGCTGGACTCCGGGACAACTGGGATCAGGATTCAAATGCTATCACTAATCTCTTCATGTGCTATGGACTCTGCTTCTGTCTGGAGGAAGCTTCATCTAGGATGCTTCTACATAGAATGACTTTCTCCCCATTGTGTAGAAGTTAGCTGTCAACAGCTTTTAAGTCTCTCAGAATCTCTATTCTGAAGCTCAGTATGAAAAAATCATAAGCAGAGACTTCGGTTGGCTTGGCCTGGATCACATGATGACCCATGGACCTACCTGTGGCCAGAGGACTGGAGTATAGGGATCAGAAATCCCTTTTAGTGAGAGAATAAAATGATATCCCACATAAATAAATATAATTTCCAGAAAGAGTGTTATTACACAGTACCTGATAATAGACTAAGGGAAGATAGTGATTATTTCCTAACATATCTATGAAAGCCAAGTTTGTGTAAAACTTGATGATTCTTTTGTGTGTGTGTGTGTAAAACGATGATTGTTACATCATCCTTCACGTTCTTGAGCATAGCTATAATAGCTCTTGTTTGCTGATTCTAGCTTCTGGGTCATCTTGAAGTGAGTCTCTGTTGATTATATATTCTCTTGAGAATGGGTCACATTTTTCTATTTTTCCATATGTCTAGTAATTTTGGATTATATCCTAGACTTAGTGAACACTGTGTTAGAGTCTCTGGATTCTGTTGTATTCTTCTAAACAGTACTGATTTCATTGTTTTAGTGGGCAATTAAATGAAGGGTCTAAAACTGAAAATTTTGTATCTTAGGCAGTAACTCTACTATCAGTTTAGTTATTTTATCTTTAGTTTGAATCTCTTTGTATGAATGCTTCTGGGATCAGGTAGAGATTTGGGCAAAATTTATAAGCAAAATTTGGGATTCTCTTCTTTTAGCTTTCCCCTTTCCAGGATTCATACCTCCCCACCCTCCCACCTGCCACACACACATGCACACTTTTCAGTGGTTGTGATTTTCCCAAACTCTGTCCCCAAGTTCTTTAGGCCAGAAAGATTATGGTTTGCCCATTAGAGTTTTAGATGCCCTTCATCTAAACTAGGACCTATGTTAGTCTACATTTAAATCACACACCCAATTGGAAATGTTTCACAGTGGTACTCAGGCATCATCCAGATAGATAAAGGATATCTCAGGAAGAACTTCTGGGTGCACCCAATACCCACAGCTGACCAGAGAGCCAATGCATCACTCTCCACAAGCTCCCTGAGAGCAGACTCTAAGACTTGTTCCCCATCATGTCCTCGGCACTCGGCATACAGAAGTGTTTGATAATACTTGCAGGGTAAGTGAATAAAAACCTAAATTAACGCCTGGATGGCTGGATGGCTGGATGACAGAGGAGTGAATGAATTTTCACAGAATTCTTTACAGATAATAAACACTCAAACAAAAGAATTTGCACAAGATTAGAGGTGGAACAAAACCAAAATAAGGCCACCATACAGATTAATGACTGACGGGTTCTTTCTTAGGAATAAATTCCAATATCACAAAATGCCACTTCTTATAAGAGCACCTGAGTCTGAGGATGGCAGAGATATTTCCAGTTCAGAGGTAAACATCTCAGGTAACTGTTGCAGGAAATTATCTTGTTCTTCTGCAGAAGGAAGTGAGGAGAGTATTAACTTTCTATATAAACAATATTCTCAGACTATAGTTGATGAACGCTTTTCTCAGCAGACATGCCTTTGGCACTTCAAGATGATAGGTTTGGAAATCCTGAAATATCTTCCTCTTTTTCTGATGTGAGATTTGAAGGGGAATATTCTGATGTGATTTCCTGCACTAAATGGTACCTGAACATTTGAAGACCACAACGCTATTAGAATATTGCTAGATCCTAATAGGGTATGGGTTATCAAGAACTAGGCCAATTCGATGTGGGAAAATAAATTTAAAAAAGTATGAATGAACAAAGCATAGTAAACAAAGTTGTTAGCAAAGTTCCTTTTGCTTCTAAAAGAACAATGAAACATGAAGAAAAAAAAAGCGGGGGGAATATCTAAACAGAACAAAAGTCCAAGTGGCTTCTGCTCTGGACTTGTAAAGCCACATATAATGGTAAGGACAGTTCTCAAAAGCCAAACAGACTGTCAGTAGTGGAAGGTCAGGTTATTCCTCTCGTAAGCAGAAACAGGCTGTGTTGAAGCATGGTGTTTTTGTTTGCAGTTATTTTTAACAATATTGTTGAGCTCAATGAAGGAGATACAATAGCTGTAACAGTTGAGTTATTTGAAGAATCTGAAATGTCTGAGATTATAAATGTCCAATTAAAATTATGCGGGGGCATTTTTATTATTAAAGTGCTACATAGTCATTGTTGTAAATCTTGAAACTATAGAAATGCAACGATTGCATCTTGATGATTAGTATTTTGTCATATAGGCTTTTAGTATTTTTTCTTTATTTGTTTTCATGCATTTGTCTTAATTATATAAGGAATACAAAATTAATTTCAAGTTAAAAAATATAACAGAAAGATATACCAAAAAGGAGAAAGTACTTCCTCACCCAGATAATCACTGCCAAGAGTTTCCTGTCAAGCTCCATTTGTTTATAAATATATATGTATATATATGATTCTATATCTATGATTCATATATATATGATTCTATTGTACACTCTGTTTTAGACCTACTATTTGTCTGATCATAGATTAATTCTATAAATATTCTTTTATATATCATTTCACGTTTTTATGGAATGGACTTAATGATTTAATTTCTTAATCCCTTATTAATATTTAAGTTGTTCTAATGTTATGATCATCCTGATACATAAATGTGTGTGTGTATCCATAATTAGTTCCTTAGGATAAATTTTCAGAGGGGTATGTTGGATTAAATGTTTTCTGAACTTTCAAGTTTTCTCTCAAGATTTAAAAAAAAAAATGTCCTCTAGGAGAGTTTTGTAAATTTAGATTTCTAGCAGCAGAGTATGAGAAAGCCTCTTTCCCTTATTGTTGCCAGTGCTGGGTATTATGTTTTTAATCTTCTCTAATCTGATTCTAAGAATATCTTATTATTATAATTTATATTTCTCTGATTTCTAGTAGGATATGAATATGCAACTTCACAGTATAGAAGAATCTGTTAGGTGAATGTGTTTAGTATGGTACTCGGGGCTTATCTGGGTAACTTAGGTCAAGGTGACTCCAAGTGGGTAAGTTGGGATTTATATTTTGTAGGGTGAAGTGGGATGTGTGGCAGGAATGAACTCAGGGATAAGAAGTGGCAACAGGATGAGATGAGCTGGGAGCAAAGACTGAAGCAATGAAAGCCCTCATGGGGCCATGTTTTATTTTCCTGTGGGAGAGTTTCTTGGCCTTGGGTTCTCTGGTGTCTCTCCCTTGGACGGGCCATCTGACTTGAAAGTGTGACAACCTGTTTGAGTGCTTTTCTTCTTTCTGTAGGAGTTGTTGGCACCAACCCGTTTTGGAGGGCCGGTCTATGCGCTCGGGCCTCATTTTGAATAACCATTCCCCTTTCCTCTGCCTAACTCAGTCGTTCTCAACCCTGGACTGCACATTAGCCCCACCTGTGAAGCTTCTGTAAGTCATGCTCCTCTCCCTTCTCCATCTTCTCAGGCCAATTACATGACAATCTCTGGGAGACGGGATCTAGGCATGGTGGGATTTTGTTAAAAGCTCCACATATGACACTAGTATAAATCCAGGATAAAGAGCCACTGAACTCATTTATTTCCACCCTTCCGTTATCACAGGAAACACATCTCTTCACACCTTTTCCCTCCCTGTCTGTACATGTGTTTTCTCTATCCAGCTGCAATTTGGATTTTAACTGAGAAGAATCAGAACAACAATATAGGTGAACAATATACAGATTTACTATGTAAACATAATTGTGGTAAGTATTCAAGGATGCCTTCTTATTTAAACTGCAATCTCTCCTGCAAGAGAAAGTTTAGTATGTTACACCTAAGTAATCAATTTCATATATATAATAGCACCAGCAAATAAACCATTCCCTTAGCTTCGAGGCTGTGATGCTTCATGGCTAGACACTCAGCCAGGGGACAAGCAATGGATCTGGTGTTCTGAAGCAGTCTTTGAGCCTACAGAAACTGTCCTATCCAAAGCCCACCTGTCTTGTCCTGACCTTTGGCAACCAGGCCACAGTTTTATTTCTTTTGTTTTCTTCTTTGCACCTTGGCTATAGATATCACCAATCACACCGGCTAGCCTGACCAAGGCTCCCATGATGGCTCTGACACAGGACTTTGTGGTTTCCCTCCAGTCTCTAAGGGCTGGTCCAAAATGTTTATCTCTCCCTCATGTTTCTGATGAACCCCAGGAAAGACCAGCTCCCGGCCAAACAAGGAAGCCCCATCCCCTAGAACAATAGTCTCCTTTCTCTAGGGCCTTCTCAAGTTCCCTCCTTGCAAAGCTTCCTCCTATTCTAGAAGAGCAGGTAAGAGACAGAAGTGGACATTTGATAAGCAAAGACTGCGCTTCGTATTCAAATACTGTTATCCCAGCAGCAAAGTTCTTCTCAGCACTTTAGAATCCATGAACTCGTTCTATTTCAGTGCTTGTGGTCCTGCTCCCACTTGCTGCTGAGGGGAATGAAAATGCAGCATAATAAAGAAATGAAACAGTGGCCAGAGGCCGACAGGCACTCAGGAGACTTTAGCGAGTCACCTGTGAGCCTTAATGTCCTTGTCTGTAAGGTCCCTAATAATACCTGCCCCATAGGTCTCCTGGGGTTGTTGCAAATGAGATGGTATATTGGAGTATGTGATTTGAAACTATGAAGGGATGCACACTTCTTTATTGGTGTTTGACTTATAAATAATAAAGTATGCAAAGTTCAGTACATTTTGACAAATATACATAACTGCGGAACCAATAGCTAAAGCAAGATTCAAAAGCTGATTGTTATTGTAGACAGATCTTGTTCTTTTATGATGAATCCACACCACATCCTCCACAGCTGGGCAGGAAAGCACAATCCTGATTTCTATAACCATACATTCATTTTCCCTGTCCTTGAATGCCAGATAAATGGGATCCTATACTCTGTGTTTTCTTGTAGTTGGCTTCTTTCTCTAATGTAATGTCAGCAAGATACATCTATGTTTTGTTTATCATCCCATTTTACTGTGGAGGAGTTTTTCTTTGCATGAATATACCACATTTTGTTTGTCNTCTTTTATGATGAATCCACACCACATCCTCCACAGCCGGGCAGGAAAGCACAATCCTGATTTCTATAACCATACATTCATTTTCCCTGTCCTTGAATGCCAGATAAATGGGATCCTATACTCTGTGTTTTCTTGTAGTTGGCTTCTTTCTCTAATGTAATGTCAGCAAGATACATCTATGTTTTGTTTATCATCCCATTTTACTGTGGAGGAGTTTTTCTTTGCATGAATATACCACATTTTGTTTGTCCATACTCCTGTTAGTGGATATTTGGGTTATTTCCAGTTTTAGCATTATGAATAAAACTACTTTGAGCATTCTCGTACATGTAATTTTGTGGATATATACTTTCATTTCTTTTGGGCATGTACTCAAAGGATAATTTCCAGGTCATAGGGTAGGTACAAGTTTACCTTCATAAGAAACTGCTAAACCACTTTCAAAGGTATTTTTATGAGAGCACCAGGTGTTTCTATCCTTGCAAATGTTTTCAGTCTCTTTAATTACAGCCATGCTGGTGGGTTTCAGTATGGTTTTAATTTGGATTTCCCCGGTGACTAAGTACTAATCATCTTTGCATGTACTTATAGGTTATTTGTATATATTCTCTGGTGAAGTGCCAAGTCTTGGCTGTTTTAAAAATTAGGTTATTCCTGGATAGTCAAACCCCTTTTTTGGTTTCCATTCTTTCAGTTAAAAATCCTTCCAATTATATTAATTTTGTTTCCTTAGCAAACGCAATTGAGAACAAATTTAAGAGCAGATTCATAAGTCTAATAGCCCATGTGTTTTTTCCAACTTTAATGTTAATACAACTCACCTGGATATCGTGTCAAAATGTACATTATGATTCAGTGTGCCTGGGGTGTGGCCCAAGATTCTGAATTTCTAACAAGGTGCCGCAAGATGTGGATACTGCTGGTCCACTTACCACCTTTGGTAGCCAAGTAACGAATGCTTCTCTGCTGTTGGAGCCCGGCAAGACTGGAAGGTCATTTTTATACCAGCGCATCATCTCTGTACCATAGATGGCTGTTCCTGTGGACTCATAGACTTAGAATGCCAAAGGCGAAAGAGAATCTCCAAAGTACGATTCTAAGTTGCAGATTATGGCACTTCGATTTCACTCATGGAACCGATTCTTCAATCTTGTGCATTCAAACCCTTTGCGTGGAGTTTTGTTGGGCTCTTTCACTGTGACTCTCTGTCAGCCATGTGACCTACTTTATCCAAGGGGATGTGAGCGGATAGGACAAAGGACAGCCTTGAAGAGCACTTGTGCATTTGGGTGTGCCCTCGCCTGTTTCTGTGTTCACCAGCTTACTTCCTGAAGTATGGCTCCACCGCCATACTGCTTCAGCTACCTGCCGGCAGACCACCGGACACACGCATGAGCCCGGTGAACATGGGAAAAACGGCTCTGCCCAGCCTCACCCAAATTGTTATCTTGTAAACTCATAAGCTAAATAAATACTTATTATTTTAAATCAATGAGTTTTGGGGTAGTTTATTTTTATTTATTTATTGAAAGATTTTATTTATTTGAGAGAGAGCATGCATGAGCGGGGGAGAAGGGAAAGGGGGGAGGGGAAGAGGAGAGGGGAGGAGAGAGGGGCAGAGGGAGAGGGAGACGCAGACTCCCCACTGAGCAGGGAGCCTGACACAGGGCTCGATCCTACAACCCTGAGACCATGACCTGAGCCGAAGGCAGTCGCTTAACTGACTGAGCCACCCAGGCGCCCCCTGGAGGTAATTAGCTTGTTGCACAGTTATTGGGGCTAAATGGATGATCTTCTTTTGGTGGAGGAAGGAGTTGCATAAAGGGAGGCATAAGGATACCAAAGAAAGTCATCATGCACTGCCCCCCTTCTCCTCCATACCACTCTAGAGTCTTTCCTTTGCCAGGTACTGCTTTCGTTTGCAACCTTAGGTGCTAGAACTTCATCTAGAGTCAGAAAAAATAAAAGGGTTTTAAATCCTAGTTCTGGGGCTTATTACCGCTAAGTCATTAAACCTCTCTAGGATCCAGTATCCTTGATAGTACTATCTATGGCATGAGGTTACTATGGGAATTAAATGCAACAAACATTAGTAGTGATTAGCATGGTGCCTCATCCATAGTAAATGCTCAATGAGTAGTAGGCACTAAAAAAAAAAAACATGATCATGACAGTTACAGTTTTAGTTTAAAAAAACAGGGTTGAATTAATTATACTTTCTCATAGAAAATACCCAGCACTTGGAAATTAATTTAGAGGGCAAATACAATATTTTTATTATTTATTATATTTATTAAACACCGTTAATACTAGGAGCTACTAGGATTTTGCTAGATATCAAGAGAAGAGTAAAAGGAGAAAGAGATGTATAATGAATTTAGGAATGAATGTATAATCAAATATTTCTATTTAAGTTTCTGAGACTCAAAGCAAAAAATAAGCATGGGCTATTGTAATGTATTATTCAATATAATGCATTTTAAAAAATAACTGAACCACTAACACAGGAGCATCAAAGATTGCTGTCAGCTCCATTTAAATTTTGACTTATTTAATCTGGCTTTGTCTCTGGTATTCAATTGTCCAGTAAACTAACTTGGTTTGTGTTGAACTTATTTTATAGAAAGAAACTATAATTATTTTCACTTTTACCTGGATTTTACATAACTTTATATCTTATGTAATTTTATTTTTTATTAAAAAAACAGAGTGATGACAGACATTCATATTCCAGATAATGTATAAAAAGTTTTATTTTATTGGATTCTGTTCCAGGCACAGAATGCTATTCAAATAATTGTATATTTTCTATTGAAGGGCCAAGACATTTTATTTTTATGGGTAATAATTTTATTCCTAATATCAGTTTCCTAAATTCACTATCTGGGCAGATAAATTTGTCTTTAAAGGGTCTTAAATCTTTTCCTAAAAGTTAATTTTATATGTAACATTCTACTTTTGATAGCCATATCAGATCTACGATGACTGTTTTCTTTAAATGAACCACAGCTTATTTCAGCTAATATATATATATTATATATATATAATATATATAATATATATATATATATATAATATATATATATAATATATATATATATGCCATTCCCCATTCAGAATGGCATTTGGAAGATTGTTTGACTTGGTAAGACAGACATCCAGTAGTTTGGGCCCGTAGCTGAGTCAAGTAGAATAATTAAAATAACGAACTCCTTGTTACTAGAATTGATTTTTTGTGTGCCCCCTTTATCTTGTGACCTTTATTTCTGTTTTCTTGTTTTTTAGGCTGTTGGGCAATACACATTTCATGCTTTGGGAAAGACAATTACTTGTCTATATCTCCCCCAACAATAAATAAAAGAACCTTAGAGGGGAAACATGTTACTTTTAGAAATAGTAAAAGGGGGCAACTAAGTCTTCTTTGTGGTTAAAATTATGAAGGAGAGCTCTGTGTTTTGAATCTGATTCAGTTAATATATAGAATAGAATAGAAATTAAAGATTTCATTTATTTATTTGACAGAGAGAGAGAGAGCACAAGCAGGGGGAGCAGCAGGCAGAGGGAGAAGCAGGCTCCCTGCTGAGCAAGGAGCCAGATGCGGGGCTCAATCCTAGGACCCTGGGATCATGACCTGAGGGGAAGGCAGATGCTTAACCGACTGAGCCACCCAGGCGCCCCTGATTCTGTTAATATATATTGAGAATATCTGGAGCAATAAAGTTTGGTAAGAGCCAATAGAGTGGGAAAGCAGTTTGTCTGATGTTTCACCTATTATTTTCTCTCCGGGACTAATCATTCGGACACTAGGTGGCTGGAAGGATCAGAAACAGAAACGGTTTATGTATGAATTGCCACAAACGACACGCATCTAGATATTTAAGGCTCAGAAGTTGGGTACTTAGAAACAGGTCTGCTGTGGAGCTGGGCACACAGGCATTATCTCGAGTTGGAAAATGAGAGTCTTCTCTGGGCGCCTGGGTGGCTCAGTGGGTTAAAGCCTCTGCTTTCGGCTCAGGTCATGATCTCAGGGTCCTGGGATCGAGGCCCGCATCGGGCTCTCTGCTCAGCAGGGAGCCTGCTTCCCCCTCTCTCTCTGCCTGCCTCTCTGCCTCCTTGTGATCTCTCGCCCTCTGTGAAATAAATAAATAAAAAAAATCTTTAAAAAAAAAAATGAGAGTCTTCTCTTGGGTTTAGGTTTGGATAGACAAAAGGAGAAAGCTAATGAGTTTGGACTATGTATATTGCTCACAGTGGTACATAAAGAACAATGTTCTGAGAGGGCAAGCAACAATAATAAATAATGGATTGTAAAATGCAAATCTGGAGAGAGGAGTGTTCTGGCAGGCTTTAATCTTGAAGGGTTCTTAAAGCCTTTAACTAGTATGTAACTTTTTGTAGTCTTGGGCAAGAATGACAAATAGCCTAATTGTCAATATATTGTGTACAGAAGAAGCATAGGAGATAAACAGCCACAATTTAATAAGACATTAAGATGGAAAGCAGACAAAATAAAACCTCAAGTCGAAACAGTAGCTAGCTGCAAAGCAAAATGCTGCTTGCTTGGCCTGAGCTAAAGCTAAATGAAACAGCTCTTAATCATTGATTTTTATAAAATAGAGATTGGCCTTTCATATGGCTGATGCTAAACATAACGCGCTTTATTGAAGAGATACCGATAAAATTGGTGATAGTTATAGCTCATAAAATGAAAGTTTAAAAAGGCATTCTCCACCAAAGTTTTTCTTAACCTTTTCTTTTGATTTTTTTTTTGCAACTTTTGATTTTTTTAGTATTTATTTTTTTAGTAGTATGAGAGTTTCTAAATATTAGCAGAGTATTTCTTTTCTTCTTTGTGGAACTTGAGCTTCTAAGAGTCTAGCTGGGTTAAGTATTATTATTATTATTTTTAAAGATTTTATTTATTTATTTGACAGAGAGAGAGATTACAAGTAGGCTGAGAGGCAGGCAGAGAGAGAGGAGAGAGGAGGAAGCAGGCTCCCCGCTGAGCAGAGAGCCCAATGGGGGCCTCGATCCCAGGACCCTGAGATCATGACCTGAGCTGAAGGCAGAGGCTTTAACCCCCTGAGCACCCAGGTGCCCTTAAGTATTATTATTATTATTATTATTATTATTATTATACATTTTATTTTCTATGGTTTGATGACTAATTTTTTGTCAAACATCAGAATTCTTATTTCTTAAAAATCAGACATACATAGCCTATATGACAGAAGGCATGAAGAGGTAACTAATACCGCCTCAGGCTGCGGCAATTAGGAGTGCCTTGACATATCTCTTTTGCCCAAAGGGAGAGCCTTTGCAGACAAGACTAATATGGAATTTTTTTCCTGCTCCCAAAGGCAAGAATTTAAAAAAAAAATGACTCGTGTGTCACAGTATAACAGTATAACAACCTACATGACGCCGGAGAAAGTGTTCAGAAATAAAGAAAGTTTCAGCGCAGGGCAAGGCGGGGAAGAAGTCACTCTCTAAATCGAAGTAAATGGCAGTGGCATTTTTCCGAATCTCTTGGAGGAAGCAATCTCCTTAGCAATAGAGTTAATGAGGACTTTGCTCTTTGAAGTCTGAACTTTGAACAATTCCAGAGAGACTTGGGATTTTCTCTATTTGGTTTAAGGGAAAAGAAATATGGGAGCAATCGCTTTAGTGCAAAGCCGACTGGGACAAGAGCAAGGAGGACACAGGAAGATCATTGAGTCAGAAGGATGGAACATACAACAGAAAAAGTATTCCCCCAGCCCTATTCACTTTCAGTGAGTGGGCGGGGGTGGGGTGGGGGACGGGGGAGGAGAGGAAGTTAATGATGGAGGATCACTTTGGACCGCTGATAGTTGTAATCACCTACGCTGTTGTTGATGGTATACTAAGATGTCTACAGTTCTGCATTGCAGAATGTGAGTTCTGTTGTTCTCAGTTCAGTCCTTAGTGTCTTGGTAGAGTCATCTACTAAAGAAGTTTGTGTGTCATTGTGGATCTACGTCTGAACCAGTTGAACCCCAGCTGGCAAGATTCTGGTAACTTAGACTAAAGAAACAGCATCCCTGCTACCATGTTATATCCGAAGACCCTCTTCCTACCCTAAAGTGACATACGTTACATACACATTTCATGAGAGAGAACATTTTGAGTTCGGAAATGGAAGCGAATACTGTGTTTCTGTTTGTAAGATCTGTAACACTGCAAAAAGAATGAAAGTAACCTGATTATGATGTTTGATAAGTTACAGGCACTTAATATCTATTCTCTCACTTTATTTTATCCTTTAAGTAGATACAGATTTTTAAAGATGAGAAATCAAGGTGAGGTAATATAAATAACTAACGTGGGTCGTGCTCCCAGTCAAAAGACTTCTAATTAAGGTTTTCTTTAAAAAATCATATACTCCTGTCACCTTGCCATTCTTTTCAATGTAAATTACGAGGGAACAATTTCCAGGTTATAGCTGAAGTCTTAGTCAGGCTCTTTTCATAGATCATTCATCTGAACTGTTCTTTCTCATTGCAAAATTTGTTTAACCACATTCTTATTATTTAGCAATTTTTTGGTTTAATAAAAGTCCTTTTAGAAGAATATTATATACTTTTGTTGCTTAATTGAAGAGGAATCAGTAAGTATGATATTCTTTAGGAGAATGCAAATGTACATTCTATGATAAGAAACACCAGTACAAAATTTTCGGTTGCTGACTTTTAATCTGAGAATGATAAAACCAGCGTATTCACTTTGTGAAGAGATTGTGAAGCCCTTAATAAAATGAGTGATGTGCAAACAGAAGGCTCTGTAAGTGTGAAGTGAATGGGTTTGAATAAACTGTGCTTTTCTACTGATAAAAATGAAAGAATTGAGACATTTTAACTCTGTCATTCTTCACAAAGATTCATTAAGTATAATCTAACAAGTTTTCCAAGGTGATCTTGAGTATGCACAAAAGGCTTTGCTGTATCAAGAATAAAAGGCAGATACTTCATTTTTTTTTAAAGAACATTTTTTTTTGTTTAGTGAATGTTATGGAGAAGCAAAAATTAAGATAAATACTGTGGGTTTTTTTTTTCTTAAAGCTATAGTAAATAATTCCAAATTCCCCATATGCCCGTGTTAGAGTGGCTATTGGAGGAAAAAAGGATCATTGACCAGATTGTGAAATTATGGACTCTTTACAACTGTGGAGGAGAGGAAGTACCATATTATTCAATCTATAATTCTCTTGATTATTTTCATCTCATGTTATTTTCTGAGACCTTAAATCCTAAAACTCAGCACCAATACTTTTCTTCTAGTCCCAGACTTTCAGTTCGCTGGTTATTTAACAATATTATATACTTTCTGTTAGAAAACAGCAAAACTTATGATTTTTTGAGAAAATGCAAGTGTCTATGCTATATTAAGAAATAGCTGTTTGTGTGCCTGCAGGTTGCTGTCCTGAACTGATAAAGGGCAAGTTTCTCATTGCTTTAGCTGACAGCATAATGCGTCAGCCTCTTCTTGGGTCTACACCTCAAGTTGGCACCACCATTTTTTATGGACGGAAGAGAGGGAGCCATTCTAGGTTATTTGTATGGAGACAATGGTGTGTTCGGCTAGATTTCCCTTGTCAAAATTCCAGCATGGTCACAGAGTGTGTCAGATTTCCCATCAGAACCAGACAGGAGCAGCCACATGAGTCTGGAAAGATCAGATAGCAACTTGACACCTCTGTACTCATGAAGCATCAAGTTGGGGACTACTAAAAATAAGGTTGGTTCTCTCAATAAAACTATCAAAGCAAAGGGCAAAAAGGACAGATGAGATGGCACATATGCCCAATTAAAGACCTTTGCCTTAGACCGGTGAGCTTCTAAAAGAACAGGAGATCAGCCCCAGTCCTAACTATCCTGACTTACATGACATTAAATTACAAGAAATGTAAGAGCCAGTAGAAAACAGAGAAAATGGAGATAAGGCTAGCTTTTCTCCTTTTCAGTATAATAAAATAAGGACTTACTCAAATTCTTATCTAGAACTGTAACTGAAACTTGGTAATTTGAATATGTCCAAACAACAGCAGGGCTATTTTTCCTATGTACCCATAGGCCTCTTGATTTTTCCAGGAGCAGAGGTCTCTTAACAGCCCATCCAGAGGTCGGTGTTTCAAGGACTGCCCGTCCATTGCAGAATGACATCTGGCAGAGAAAGTCCAGTAATGGAGGTGGTGGAGCAAACTCTAGGATGAGAGTGATGATAGTGGATACAGTGTGGTAGCTGCACTGTGTCTCCAGATGTGTGTGTTTATGTCTGTCTGTGTTTTGGCTTCTGCTCAATAAGGGACTCAGCTCTGGACGCCTTCATTCCTGACTCCAAAGAGGTCCTTGGGTTAAAATCGCCAAGTCAAGGAAACTGCTGTCCAAGGAAACTTTGTCCAGTGAAACACTGGAGCTTGGGGCATCCTTTTACTAGGCTCTTCCATGAGTATTTTTTATTTCTTCAAACAATGTTAAGTGGCAGTGGTGCCAGGGCCCTAAGAATCAGCACCTACAGAGGAAGAGACTAGTGATATCGGAAATACACCAGCAAATAAAGTCTCGGAGGCCAGGGACTCTTTTGTGCATTATATCCCCAGTGTCTGGTGCATAGTAAGTGTGCAGCAAGTGTTTGTTAAATGAATTGAAAATATAGCATCATTTTGTCAGATGGAAGCCATTTATGAGTAGGTGTTATCACTCTCGCCTGTGTTATTTTTATGCAAGTTTCCATAAGGTCATGACTAACGTGCCAGGGATTTGTCCCTCCACTGGAGTTGATAAGTCAGTGAAATGATACCTGATGCTGAAGACAACATAAAATGAATTTCTTTCCAATTTGTCAACACGGGTTTGCTGTTTTGTTTTATGAAATTTCTGATAAGGACTGAACTAAGTAGAGGAATTGACAAACTACTCTTGCCTGATAGGATTTGTACTCTTGCCTCATGAAGTTAGTAGTCGTGTCTTCGCTTTATGGTCTGGAAAGAGATGTCAGTGATTGTCATGACTGCCACTGAAATTGCTTTCAAGGCAGTTAAAATATTTTTGGATCCCTATGATGCAAAGCCCTATGAGGAGGGGAAAGGAGAGCAAAGACATTTAAAAGTTTGTCTCTGCCCTTAAGAGGCCTAAGTCCTAGTTGAGGGTCAGAGACACGTACATATCTACATGGCTCACACCTTTATTTCGTACAGAACTTGCTCAAACATTCTGTCCACTTACCTGACCTTATTTTGCTTCATGGTAATTATCACACATCTGTTCATTATCTATCTGCTCCCACCAGAATAGAAGCCCATGAGGATAAAAGGGATTTGTTTATTTTGTTCATTTCTGTTTCCAGTGCTGTGTGCACTAGTTGGCACACGGTAACCCCTTAATAAATATTGATTGAATGAACTATCAGTGTCAGGTAGCCTATAATTTCTTTATTGACTAAGACTAGATAATTTGTGAGTCCTTCAATGATAACATTTTATAGTCACCCATGGTCAAGGACAAATGATCAGCCAATAAAAAATAATTAAAAAAAACCATTTTACTCTGTTCAGAAAAGAAATGTGGAATCCAGTATATTCAACCTCTTTTAAACATTTCTTGAAACATCTTATTTTTGATACATCTTATTTTCAGCAAGGATTTTTGTTTGTTTGTTTCTGGTGTTTCTGCTGGAGTCAGTTCTCTTTCCCACCTCCGTTGCTGAAGGGGCAACAGTACAGATGGTCCTCAAAAATGTCTGATGACATTTTGTAGTACACAGAATCGTATACTCACAGAAATCATCTTTTTATGGATATTGCAGTCTTTGGGGAAATAAAGGGCACAAATTCTGAATTGATCATTTGAGGGGGAAAAAAAGAATCAATACATAACTGCTTAATGTCTTTCAGACTCTGAGTTACAGGAAAATTTTTGTTGAAACACAATGAAGTTATTCTGTGCAATTCAATCACAGACTAAATCATTCAGAGTTGGTTTTGCCCTAAAATCCATCAATAATAGCAATAATATTTGGTAGCAAATGCAATTTTGAAGACTGATGTGAACTGTCTACTTAAATCGCCACAGCACCAACCAATTAAATTTTCTTATAGTCATTTCCAGTTGTTTTTTGTTGGTGGTGGTGGTGGTTTTTATTTTTTATTTTTTTTGGTAGACATGGTATCTTGGATAGCACCTGGTGATAATAACTAAGGAACTCTAATTCTGCAGCCTTAGCTTGACTTATTTTATGCCTTAGGGAATGAATAAGCATGTAAATTAGACATGAATCACTGCAGTCACTTGTCAATCCAAAAATATTCATGAGCAAGGTAGGCCGAAAATGACTGGCTGTTGATTGCAGAATCTATTGAAATGTAGGGCTTTCTTTAAAGCTTATTACTTTCTCTAATTGAGTTAGGTGAGTTTCACATGTTTGGCTCATACACCAACCTGAGGGATTGATGAGCAGGAGGTGATAACCTCAGGGTCAGGCTAAATTTGAAAAAAAAAAATATCAGGAAATCACTTAAGATTGGGTAAGATGACCTTTAAATTATTTTCTGCCCAGACACTATGATTTTAAGAAATCATAACCCATCACTGCATGCCTCTGTCCAGCAATATCTTGCAGCATAGCAATAGGAATCTGAAGTATCTGTGATAGAGGGGAAGAGATAATTAACAAATTCCTCAACCAGGATTGACAAGTAGTCAAATGGGTATTTTCCAAGCTTGTTGGGTCTGAAGTGTGGCGAAATAAGCTTGTTAAAAATACCTCGTCTCAGGTTCCTCTCCATCCCTGAGCTTTGCAGATTAGGATGGAGTGGACGCAATTTGAAAAAAAGGGAAAACCTTTCCTAAAATACCAGGAATTAGATAAATGTAGCTTTACCTTTCCACAGCAATTAAATAAAATGACCCACCCTTTATATGACCATTTCTAATTATCTACATGTTTGCCTGATCCAGGGGATTATGAATTTAGATTTTGAATTACCAGGGACAGAACTTTAACCACATCCAAATTTGATTAATATTTTACATATATATATAAAAGTATATATGTATATATATTCTTAATAAATATTGAAAATTACATATACTTGCATAATATTATGCATGTAAAATATTTATTGTATGTAAAATTGTATATGTGGTTGTTTTTTAAAACACTGGGAAAGACATGTTTTCATCTCATTTGTATTGCAATATCAATTCTCAGGAAAAGAAGACTTGTCCAACTTTAAAATAGTGTGCAATTGCCAATCAAATGTTTTAGGTTACATTGTTAACACTCTATTCATCATGGAAAAAATGACATGAAAGGATGGGCACACTGATATCTAAACAAAATCAACAAAAATAAAAAAGTTTTATGGTCTCATGTGCATGAGCTAAGATGCCATTTGATTATAAACTCAAATAAATGACTCTCTTAGGATAGTTTTTGGCATGTTTATATGTGGTTACTTTGGGAATAACATATTTATTTGTGAAAACTTTCAAAATTCACTCTGTACAAAAAAATGCCAAAAAAGTCCTGGGAATTAATATGATAAAATCATTAATTAAAATATTTAACTCCCTGCTGATATTCTATAATGGAGTCGTCAGCGGATAAACACAGCATGACTATTTTTTCTTATAAGAAGATTTTGCAGTCATTATAGACTTTGAGGGGCGAATGAAGACATTTGCACTCAGGCAACTACATGGGCGAATGGACACATACTACCTGTACAAGGATTGCCCTTTGCATTTGTAGGTGAAGAAACCAACACTCATGACTATTATGTTCAGAGATAATAACAGAGAAACCTTCTTTCTTGACATTTTACAAGTTAAAAACAGCATTAAAATATCGTCCAAGATTTCAGGGGAAATCAGATTTCTAGCTGAAGAAGAGACGGAGGACTAGAGGGATGGATTTACAGCTGAGGGGTGGCTGGGGGCATATTCCTCTGTGCTTCAGCATCTTGACTGGGAAAATTACAGTACTTTCTCTGAGGTTGCAATAATCCACCGAGTTCACATATGTAAAGCACTTGGAAGAGTGCCCAGTTGAAGATGATGCCCAATAATCATAACTATTATCATCATCGATCTTAGAACAGGCAGCAGTCCTGAGGTGTTCCCCAGTCCAGGCATCGTCTTCAGCAGCATGGTTATCTCAGGTTTAAAGATGAGGTGATGGGAACTCATATTAGAAGGTCTAGAACCTACCTCGTAAGTCAGCTTTTCTTAGGTCCGTCTACTGAAATGCTGCCCTAGCTCTTCTCTGCTTCAGAAAATAATTTTAAAACATTTTCTGTTACAAAGTGGGTGCTTATCAAATACCTAATAGAGAAACAATTATATGAGCTATTCTTTTTAAACCTTTGTTTGATACAGAATGCACCTGATTGAGGGTTTCAGCATGGACAGTGTCATATTTAATTTCAGAGTGAAGTTTCACTATTTCTCTCTTTCAAAGGCAGATTTCATGTAAGGGTGTTGAAATCCCAAGACGATTATAAGGTGACGCATATTGTTATAAACACACACATGCCATTTTTAAAAAGGCAGTTTTGTTTGAAGGCGCTGAGATACAGTTTTTACAAGGTTATAAAGTGATATATATTGGTGCTCACATACACACGCACACAGACACACACAAGATTAAGAAGCTGTTCTAATTAGTGGAATAGTATTTAGTTAATCTGCCAATTTCTTCTTTGAAAGAAGAAATTCTTTATGCTCCATTTTGAGTAGCAGGACACTTGAAATTATTCAAATTGTAAAGTTCTTGACATCCTAGAGGACTTTGACCTCCACACCTGCTCTGTAATCAATAACACTGTGTCATGCATTGTTTAAGAATGAAGCTATTGGGGCGCCTGGGTGGCTCAGTCAGTTAAGCGGCTGCCTTCAGTTTAGGTCATAATCCCAAGGTCCTGGGATCGAGCCCTGCATCAGGCTCCCTGCTCAGAGGGGAGTCTGCTTCTCCCTCTGCCTCTGCTGCTCCCCTGCTGTTCTCTCTCTCTCTCTCTTTCTCTTTAAAATAAAATAAAATAAAATAAGATTGAAGCTATCATATGCTGTTATAATTTTTTTAAAGGTTTGTGTAAAATTTTGTCTCCTTCAATTGCTTCTAAGTTGTCTTCATATTGAGTGTAATACAGTTTCATATACTCCCAATTACACACGTGCTTATGTGTTCGTATGTATGTATGCAATACTGGCCCACTTCTCTCCAGTTCTGTTGTCCCCATACCTTACTCAAAACAACCATCATCTCTTCTCTGGACTTTGGAAAATCTGACTGTTCTCTCCTCTTTCAATTTTGCCACATCCAGATCATTTATCACTGAGCAGAGTAACTTTTTTTAAATAAAAATTTTTTTCCCATCCTAAGTGCCCTCCTTAATCCCCATCACCTATTTCCCCCATCCTTCCACCCACCTCCCCTCTGAAACCAGCAGTCTGTTTTCTGTTAGTTTGTTTCTTGATTTGTCTCTCTCTTTTTCCTTTGCTCGTTTGTTTTGTTTCTTAAATTCCACATATGACTGAAATCATATGGTATTTGTCTTTCTCTGACTGACTTAATTTCTCTTAGCATCATACTCTCTGGCTCCATCCATGTTATTGCAAATGGCAAGATTGCATTCTTTTTCGAAAAGTTGAATAACATTCCATCACACAAACCCACACGCACACACACCCCACGTCTTCTTTATCCATTCATCTATCGATGGAAACTTGGGCTGTTCCCATATTTTGATTATTGTAAATAATGCCGCAATAAACATAGGGGTGCACACATCTCTCTGAATTAGTGTTTTTGTATTTTGGGGGTAAATACCCAGCAGTGTAATTATTGGCTTGTAGGGTAGTTCCATTTTTTATTTTCTGAGGAACCTCCATACTGCTTTCCACACTAGCTGCACCAGTTTGCATTCCCAACAACAGTGCGAGAGGGTTCCTTTTTCTCCACATCTTCCCCAACACTTGTTTCTTTGTATGTCTTCTTCGGAGAAATGTCTGTTCATGTCTTCTGCCCATTTTTTTTCTGTCCATTTTTAATTGGATTATTTATTTTTGGAGTGTTGAGTTGTACTGAGCAGAGTAACTTTTGAAAAAAATCTAAGTTGGTTAAGCCACTCTCCAGCTAAATCCCTTTTTGATTTTCCATTAAATTTTGAGTATCTTACTATGACGTATGAAGCCCTGAAGGGTCTATCTCTCCATCACTATCATATCACATCTTTTGTAACTGTCTCCAGCACCCAGTGCTAGGTTTCTTCAACGTCTTGCTTTGTACTTCCCTGTGTTTGACCCTTCACATGTGCTCTTCCCTGTATCAGAAATTTCTTCTCATTTGTAGGAGCCCTTATTGGGTGGTCTAAACCCATCCTGGTCATTCTTCTTTGTAGTACTAGTCAAAATTTGTATTATGTATTTATGTCTTGGTTTCTTGAGTAGTGGGCGCAATTTCATTCATCAGACTCACTTTCTGTATTTCCTTTAAATTAACCTAATTCTGACAATGAGCATCTATCACATTCCACCTGGTTGGCAAGAAATTTCATCCTGGTCATAACTAAGTTTTTTCCTGTTCTCTCTCATGGTAGCACCTATGAGCCTTATGTCATATTTGGAAAAAGGGGGAGAAAGCCTGTAAACACTGGTCTATCCTGCAAAAACACCTGTCATCCACTGAAATGTGGTGGCTCCTATGTTTTATGGCATGCACAGGGCACACGGCGAGTCTAAAAACCCTACCGTCTCTAGGAGGCTAACACCTCCTCCAAGTCTGACCAACTTCTTGGAGGCTGCCACACACTAGTGGTTCGTACTCTCCATTCTAAAGTCCTTAAATCGTTTTCTTCTTGCCCAGCCTGGGAAGATGACCTATTCAGTTTGAGGGCAGCATCTACTTTACTCAATTTTAAATACCATCAGTGGGCTTAGGCTTTTGGAAGAAAATCCAAAAAGTCTTGTAATATACTTCTACTTCTTACTTTGCCTCAAACCTCCCATCACTTAATGAACACAGAGCCACTGCTTCTTCAAGATGATGAAATAGGAAAAGGAGAACAGACTTGGAGACAACCTCGCTTGTTGTTATTACAGAATAATATCCTTCCATGCTGATTTATTTTCTGTTACAGCTTTTAATTATCCTTCCCAGCTTCCCAGGCAATAAGTCTTAAGAAAGAAAGAACTGTTGTCATCTTCATCAATATGTAGCTACAACCTCATACAGTGTTTTATACAAAATAGACACTCAAAATTTTTTGTTAAATGAATGAATAAACATAATAGGCATTAAATAAATATTTATTTTATTCCCAAATGCTGGATACTTCGCTCCACAGAGTACATATTTAATAAATACTGAATGAGTAAATATAATAGAAGGCTGACAATGAGATGCAGCATCAAAACATTGGAGGTCATTTCATACAACCTTGAGCCAGCTGAGTTGGTAAGATTCAACTAAGTGTGTTGAATATGTGAAACTAACTTCTGATCTAATCATAGCAGTAATAACAAATGAAAATCAGCATGTAAGTCTCCTTCTCTCTCTTCTATGTCCCTGATTCCTTCTTTCTTTCTTTCTTCTTTCTTTTTAAAGACTTTTATTTATTTATTTGACAGAGAGAGAGAGAGATCACAAGTAGGCAGAGAGAGAGAAGGAAGCAGGCTCCCCACTGAGCAGAGAGCCTTCAGTGCGGGTTCAATTCTAGGACCCTGAGATCATGACCTGAGCCAAAGGCAGAGGCTTTAACCCACTGAGCCACCCAGGCACCCTGTCCCTGATTCCTTCAATTCAAGTTGACTATCCTCAGTCTCTATTAAGACATTTGCCTTGATTTTTTAGCAGTGGCTCTGGGCTTAGGCAAAACTTCACTTTGAGATGGTGATCAAAATGTGTATAGTATGAGACTGGTAAAAGATTGACATTAATTGACCTAGTTAGATAAATGCTCCAAACAATGGTATAAACTCATAAAACATGGAGCATCTATTTTTATAAAGGAGAAACCAAAAGGACTGTTGTATTGATAAGAGTTGTTTTGGAAGAAACATACAATATTAGAACATCCTTTGTGACTAAACAAATTGATGACCTAGAAAATCCATTTTTTATTCCTCTTTGAAAAAGAAAATTATTTCATGCTTATCCTAGAAAAGAACAAGGATAAAAACTTTCCCTCTTGCTACAGAACACTCTGCACATGCTCTGTTACAGAAACACTGTATTATCAAGGAACTGTTTACTTAAACACATGTGAGACGGGATTTGGTCTTAATCAACATTTTATCCGCAGTGCCAGATGCAGTGCCCAAAACTTTACTTACTTTTGAACCCAAATGGCTGAGCAAACACCTTCATCTTATCAAATAATATCAATCTACCTATTTAATTTTTCTGGTTCTTTTTATTTGTTAATGTGGATTCATGTGGTATCATTTTCTTATTTCAATACAGCTTTGCCCCACCCTCCTCCTGAGTCATTATTTTCAAATATATTACATTTTCATTTGTTATAGGATTAATAGTACAATAATATACATATTGTTTTATACAGTTACTTTTTAAATATGCTAAGGGAAGAAAGGACTAACGATCTTCCTGAATAAGGTCATGCTTTTCTAAGATAACTGTCGTGAGAACTATGTTTAATCTGGTCAGTCATATTTTCTGCATTTTATTTGTGCTGAATCAAATGTTCAGATCCATATGCCATGCTGTTTGGTCATACCATACATGAACTTGTGGAAAGTTTGTTGGTGTTCTATGAGTAAGTAAATACATGCCTATTGACTGTAAGGTGACCATAAAATGTTTGTGACTTTTAGCTCTACAGACTTTAAAATGCTTTCTCACTAACTTTTCTCAATAATCATGACACAACTTCCTTCACCCAAAAATAATAAGGTGCAGGTCATATATGTGACAGGAAAAGATGCAAGTATAAAGCAGAAAGAAAAGCATGACTGCGTAGCCTTGAATTTAGCATGAAGTGGCACATCATTAGCTAGACTGTACCCACTTATTCTTACTCTTTATCTTACTTTTAATCACGCCTCACTTGTATTTTGCAAATTTTTTCTCCCAGGCTGTGATTTGTCCTTTCATTTTCTTAACAGCATTCTTAAAAAAGAGCAGAAAAATTTAATATTGTAGAAGTCCCATTTTCTAAGTTTTTTGTCTTCAATGGTACATGCTTCTTTGTTTCTAAGGACTTTTTTCCTAACCCAATATAAAAAGATTTTCTCTTAACTTTTCTTCTAAAATTTTCCCATTAATTTTTATAATTGTCAACATACAGGTCTTGAAGTTATTCTGTTGGGTTATACCTAAGAATTTCATATTTTATGGTCCCTTGTAAATGGCATTATTTTAAAAAATTTTAATTTCTAACTATGCATTGACAGGATGGAAAAATCAAATTTTCGATATTTAATTTATTTGATTGTTCAAATCAATTTGATTATTTAATAATACCTTTATTATTCAACCTTGCTAAATTCATTTATTAGTTCTAGTAATTATTTTTTATAGATTATTTGGGACTTCCTATTTAGATGATCATGTCATCTGTGATTAAAAACTGTTTTATTTCTTCCCTCTAATTTTCATACCTTTTTCCCCCCTTGCCCTAATGAAATGACCAGGATCTCTAGTACATTGAATAGAAGTGATAAGAGCAGATACTTGCCTTCTTTCCTTCTCTTAATGAATGTATTCAGTTAAAAATATGAAAGTATTAAACAATGTCAGAGTAGCATGTAGTTCCAGTTGTACCATTAAGTAATTGTGTATAGGCTGAGATACTATTTCTCCTTTACTTTATTGCAATGAATAGCTCTAAGCATGAGAAGTATTTATTTAATACCAAATTAAATAACATTTATAGTATGAAATAGAATATCAGATTTCTTGATAGTAATATGTATTTGTATACATGGAATAGAAAAATGCCTGAGACCTGATATAGCTTCCTGATTCATGGACAATAATATTTCAGGGTATTTCCCTGGTTATACCTCTTACTCAACATTAAATTTTATTGCTTTGTCACATATTGTGTCTACATTAAAAGTATTCAGATAATTACAACTCTAAAGTTAAAAATACAAGACTTCGTTGTAAATCAATTAAAAATAGTTATCTACTTCCGTCACTTTAGTCCCTGTGGACCCTGCCTCCTAAGATTGTGGCTGGTGGGTGACAAAGAAGATATGTATCACATTATAAATGATAACATGAGCTTTATGGTTTTAAATGAGCTTTTTATGGGTTTAAATTATGGGAATTAATTTATTAAGTCTGGATGTCTTTGAGTAAACTAATGCAATTAAAAATTTCTTACCCTGAAGGTCTAAAAACAGCCTTTAGATGATGGTGATTCTATCCAGAGTGTGTCCCTAGCCTCATTGTTTTTTCATAAAAAATTCCTAAAACATTGTCAGTTCAACAGGGAATTTAAAAAATTAATGTGCTTTTTCTTTCATACCTACTTCAATTTGATATTTTCCCCCCTTTCAGCCAGAGCTATCTATAATCTCAGGAAGATAAGCATCATAATAATTAGGAAGGCAAAAATAGTCAATTTCAACTTTAAACTAACAAAACAAGATCTCATAGCTCAGACAGACAATTGTTCTGAAAGCCTTGGTGTGTTAGGAGAAAAAAATTTTTGTAAATTGTAAAAGCTTTTCTTTACATAGCAAGAGTAAAAGTTGGTCAGCTGAAGTGAGATTTCAAGCCATAACTAATAAGCACTCAAGATAGGCCCAGGTTGAACATGAAGTGTCTTTTCAAAAAAAGAAATACAAATAATTAAATGGTTTTAAATTAAATTTTTTATTTTGGTGAGAACATTCAAGTTCTACTCTCTTAGCCAATTTTCACGAGGAGTTTTTGTCACAGTGAAGTATAGAGATGGCAGAGACTCAGAGGAAATGAGAAGAGGATGGGCTTTCTTCCTGGTCCCTCAGAAAAGAAGCCCTCCCAGCCCTTCGTCCCCTTCTCCAGCCTTTCTCCTACATGCCTGGCCTTGGGTGTAAGCTCTGAGAAGAAGGAACCCTGGGGGTGGGGTGGGGGGGGAACGTAGGAAGCTCAAAGAGTAGACTAACCCCTGCGGGAGTCCCCTGGCCAGCATCCCACTCAGAGCTTCCGCAAGTGAGGGAGAGAGTGGTGTGGTATGTTTGGGGGACAGAGGCCTTGAGATGATGCACCAAGTAAATCTCGGCTCTCATTGGAGTGTGATCTCCACAGGTGCCTTCATAGCCTAGGGGGGTTATATAAGATCAACAAGGCTAAAATTAGGCTGATAGGGGCTGAGTGGGCTCACAAAACTGTGTGGCTACATGTAAGGAATTCCGTAGTGCCACTGAGGGGCAAGACTGGCCAACAGTGAGGAGGCCTGATGTCTTTGGAAGCAGTTAGCTTGCTTTGCCTTGGCTGAGGAAGTCATTCACATTGGCCACGGGCATGTCCTCATGAGAGGCTGTAAGCAGATGCCCAGAGTCAAGCTGGACAAGATAAGTTCCTTCAGGAAGGCATCTGAATTTTCCCAGCACCATTTATTGAAGAGACTGTCTTTTTTCCACTGGCTATTTTTTCCTACTTTGTCGAAGATTATTTGACCACAGAGTTGAGGGTCCATATCTGGACTCTCCACTCTGTTCCATTGGTCTATCTGTCTGTTTTTGTGCCAGTACCATGCTGTCTTGGTGATCACAGCTTTGTAGTAAAGTTTGAAATCAGGCAACGTGATGTCTCCAGCTTTGTTTTTTCGTTTTCAACATTTCCTTAGTGATTCGGGGTCTTTTCTGGTTCCATACAAATTTTAGGATTGTTTGTTCCAGCACTTTGAAAAATGCCAGTGGAATTTTGATCGAGATGGCATTGAAAGTGTAGATTTCTCTGGGCAGTATAGACATTTTAACAATGTTTATTCTTCCGATCCACGAGCATGGAATGCTTTTCCATCTTTTTGTATCTTCTTCAATTTCTTTCATGAGTGTTCTGTAGTTCCTTGAGTACAGATCCTTTACCTTTTTGGTTAGGTTTATTCCAAGGTATCTTATGGTTCTTGGTGCTATAGTAAATGAAGTCTCTTCAATAAATGGTGCTGGGAAAATAGGACAGCTATGTATAGAAGAATGAAACTTGACCATTCTCTCACACCATACACAAAGATAAACTTGAAATGGATGAAAGACCTCAATGTGAGGCAGGAATCTATCAAAATCCTAGAGGAGAACATAGGCAGTAACCACTTTGACATCAGCCACAGCAACTTCTTTCAAGACACGTTTCCAGGGCGCCTGGGTGGCTCAGTGGGTTAAAGCCGCTGCCTTCGGCTCAGGTCATGATCCCAGGGTCCTGGGATCGAGGCCCGCATCGGGCTCTCTGCTCAGCAGGGAGCCTGCTTCCTCCTCTCTCC
>LNAC01000040.1:2879256-3094927 GCA_002007465.1 Ailurus styani
CCAAAGGCAAAGGAAACAAAAGCAAAAATGAACTTTTGGGACTTCATCAAGATAAAAAGCTTCTGCACAGCAAGGGAAACAGTCAACAAAACAAAGAGGTAACCCACGGAATGGGAGAAGATATTCACAAATGACACTTCAGACAAAGGGCTGATATCCAAGATCTATAAAGAACTTCCCAAGCTCAACGCCCAAAACACAGATAATTATGTCAAAAAAATGGGCAGAAGACATGAACAGACACTTTTCCAAAGAAGACATACAAATGGCCAACAGATATATGAAAAAATGTTCATCATCACTGGCCATCAGGGAAACTCAAATCAAAACCACATTGAGATACCATCTTATACCAGTAAGAATGGCCAAAATCAACAAGACAGGAAACAACAAGTGTTGGAGAGGATGTGGAGAAAGGGTACCCTCTTTCACTATTGGTGGGAATGCAAGTTGGTGCAACCACTTTGGAGAACAGTGTGGAGATTCCTCAAAAAATTAAAAATAGAGCTACCCTATGACTCTGCAATTGCACTACTGGGTATTTACCCAAAAGATACAGATGCAGTGAAAAGAAGGGGCACATGTACCACAATGTTCATAGCAGCAAAGTCTACAATCACCAAACTGTGGAAAGAGCTGAGATGCCCTTCAATAGACGAATGGATAAAGAAGATGTGGTCCATATATACGATGGAATATTACTCAGCCATCAGAAAGGATGAATACCCAACTTTTGTATCAACATGGACAGGTCTGGAGGAGATTATGCTGAGTGAAATAAGTCAAGCAGAGAAAGTCAATTATCATATGGTTTCACTTATTTGTGGAACTTAAGGAAGAAAATGGAAGACTANAGGAAGGGAAGGAAAAGTGAACTGGGGTAAATCAGAAGGGGAGATGAACCATGAGAGACCATGGACTCTGAGAAACAAACTGAGGGTTATGGAGGGGTGGGGGGAGGGGGGATGAGTGAGCCTGGTGGTGGGTATTAAGGAGGGCATGTATTGCATGGAGCACTGGGTGTGGTGCATAAACAATGAATCTTGGATCACAAAGTAAAATAATAAAATAAAATAAAATAAAATAAAATAAAATAAAATAAAATAAAATAAAGGAAGGCATGTGAACCTCTGATAACCACAGGCCATGAGAACACTAGCTTTCTTCTGTACCAGGCAGGGATGGGAGACCTCTTGAGGAGCAAGATGGACCCTGGGAGGGAGATTAAACTTCGACCTTGCCCCTATGTTTAGCCAAAAGAGAGTAAGTTCATTTAAAATAGAAAATTTAAGTCATTCCTCTATGCCTGTCATCAGAGGGAAAGGCTCCAGAACAAAATGAAATATGTTTTGAACAATACGGAAAGGAACTTTTTGTTTTTTGTACTATTGGTATCATGTGTGAAATCCCATCCTATTCCACCCTTACAGATAAAAATATCTGTTTTTTAGAACAGAAAATTTGCCTCGTCATATGGTATGTGGCTGCTGGCTCTTACAGTGTTAGTATTAAGCTGAATGCTTGACTTCTTGGCAAAGACAGATACTGTGCCCTACCTCTCTCTTGCCTCTATCTTCTCAAATTTGGAATTAGAAACTGAGAAGTTTTGAAATTCGATTCTACTTCAGTGAAAAATATATTTTGTGTACCATGATGGGTCAATTACAGTTTAAATTCTTAAAGAGCAAACCAGATTCTTTATAAGAAAGTAATCCATATGTTACCAAGAACAAATTTTAAAAGTATGCAATGGGATTTATATGGCTTTAATTTAGAAGATTATCCTGAGACCATCCAGTTGTACCTGCCAATATCAGTTAGAAATAAAATACTAATATGTTTGGGGTAATGCTGCTGAATGGATATACTGTCTGTCCAGAACAAAGGAGGATTGTATCTTCTTGAGTGCAAAAGCTTTCTTGCTTCCCCTGACACTCAAAATTCACATCATGGGATATTTATAAGTGGGCCTGCACTGAGATCTTCTACACTTTCAGAATGGGAATTGTCATCCGAGTTTCAGGCTTTCCTCAATATCCATACAGATTTTAGTTTCAATATTTCAAAATAAATTACCTTATAGGCAAGAGTCATTCAAATGTATTATTTTTTCTTAGATATAAGACCATGAAGCAGAGAGACTTATGTTTAGAATGAGAGAAGAATGTCTTGCTTCTTGACAATCATTGACCTATAGCAATGTTTCTTAAATTGCTGTCACTAGACCAACAGCTTCATCTGAGAATGTGTTATAAGAACTTATTAAAAACACAATTTTTTGAGCCCTACTAAAGAACGACTGAAATAGAAACTGTATATTAACAAGCCCTCCAGGTGATTCTGATGCATGCTAAAGATTGAGAGCCACTAATCAATAGAACATTGCTGAAGAAACATCACTTTTTCTGAAATCCCTTAAAAATAAGAAAGACAGCTATACATGTAGAAGGCTTCAGTAAAAAATCTTTTCAAGAGGTAGCTGGACCAACGCTATTTAGTAATATTTCATTTACGTGTATCTAAAATGTATAATTATAAATTTCTCAAAATTGTACATCTAATGGTAGTTTCAGTTTGGTCACATCTGTATGCAAACATATGTGATGAACAACTTAAATATACAAGAGCATTCAGATCAGTGCTTCGAACTGTGCCCGGCACTTAGCTGAATATTATAAAAAGTGATAGCTCTTAATGAACATCTCTTACGTGTAGGCAACACGTTAGCCAGTTCTATACACATTATTTTGTGTAAATATCTAATCTTTATAACAAATGTAAAATATCTTCCCAAATGTCACCAATTAGCTAGTGATGAGTCAGCCATAAGTCTGTTCTTCAACTACAGCCTTACTTCTCTGCGTTAATTTACTTAAGTGCCACTTCAGCCAGGAGATTCATTAATGACTATAATAAGATCTTATTTGAAATACTAGTCTCTTAGTAATAATCAGTGTGCAGATAATACCAAGTATTTGATTAATATGGTAGTACACTTTGGAGTAAAGCCGTTGAAGAAGTGACCCATCATTAACAGCATTTGTACTTATGATGTGCTTGAATATCTTTTCCATCACCTATATTTGATATTAAATCTTCTTTATAATGTGAGCACTTTAGTGCTATTACTTCTCCCATGACTCCATTATACATCACTACTTAAAGAACAGTCCTCATAACTAGACTAAGAGAGGGGCATGCAACGGGAACAGCATTTAAGTCAGTAATTTGCTAGATCAAAATTTTATTATATTAATACAAAAATTGTCTTTCCTCTGAAAACTTGGAATCTGTGCTACATTATGGCTATCTCAAACATTTTTTTGGAAAGAATAGTGGTAAAATAAATTTGAAAAATACCTTATCACTCTATCTTATGCTAGTTGTTAGTCCACTTCTATACGAGTACAAATCAACATCAATGAAATGAAATTCAGTTGCCCATAACAATTATGTATAACTAGCAATATCTTGAGAGCTGATGTTAGAAGTAGCAGGAGGGAGGAACGGGCATTTAGGAGACTGGAATTCAATAAAAAGCTGTAAATTTTTAGTTTATGGGCTCAGAGTTCAAGAGAGCACTGCTATTATTCAATCATACCATCAAGAGGTCATATTTCTTTGCTTTGCTTTCTCCTGAAACTGCACTAAACCTAGAGTAAAGAACATTTTTTTTTAAAAGCATAAGCAGACTAGGAGAATGTTATAGGTTGAATTGTGTCCTCTAAAGAAGATCTGTTAAAGTCCCAACCCTGAGAGGTTTCCATGATAATTTTATTTGGAAACAGGTCATTCCCAACGTAATTAGTTAATAAGAGGTGATACTGGGGTAAGGTGGGCCCTCAACTCAATATGACTGATTTCCTTCTAAGAAGACAGAGCCATGGAGGGAAGATGACCGTGTGAAGGCACACACAGGGAGAATGCCCCAGAAGCTGTAGATTGAGGTAATAAGACAGCTACAAATCCAGGACTGCCGGGACCTCCAGGAGCTGGAAGAGGCAAGGAAAGATCCTCCCCTAGGAGTTTCAGAGAGAGAATGCCACTGTTAACACCTTTTTATTTTATTTTATTTTATTTATGTGAGAGACAGAGCATGAGAGAGAGACAGAGAGAGAGAGAGAGAGAACATGGGGTGGAGGAGGATGAGAACCAGGCTCCCCACTGAGCTGGGAGCTGAACACGGGGCTCAATCCCAGGACCCCGGGATCAGGACCCCAGCTGAAGGCAGACGCCTGACCAACTGAGCCACCCAGGTGCCCCCCCACTATTAACACCTTAATCTCTAACCCCTCGTTTATAAAACTGTGAGGGACTGAAATTTTGGTTTTAAGCCACCAAGTTTTGGGTATTTGTTATAATAGCCCTGGGATGCTTGCACAATGAAGCAATGGTACAGGAGAAAAAGAACAAAAAGTGGGAAAATGGGAAGTCTCTCAAAAGCATTAATTAATTCTGTAGAACCAAGAAAGCAGACTCCCAAGTTTATATGAACAAAGTCAAGAAATGACCCAATTCACCTTGCTTGATCCCCCAAAACTCAGGAAATGATGGTCCAATGTATCTATGTAAATTAGGTTCCAGAATCCAATTCCAACGTATTTGTGTGGAGGCCTCCCTACACCAACAAGCAAGGCTTAGATACTAGCTGGTGCCCAAGACACCAATCCAACTCTGACACTATCTACCTGCAGGTAGAATCAGATTACAAAGGTAGAGGGCTCAGTGTCAGGAGACTCCTTTCCAATTTAGACGCCAATCACAAACCCAGGGTACCTGTGATTCTGAACAACTGGCAGCAAATGGGAGGTTCCAATAACCTCCTCCAACTAAAGATGCCAATTCCAAGTCCTGGTTGTGACCTGTGCTTTGGACCAGCTGGCTATGTCAGAGGTTCCCACAACCCTTTCTGTGGATTCAATTAAGTTTCTAGAAAAACTCACAGAATGTAGGAAACCCAGACACTCACTAGATTATCAATTTATTACAAGGGATATTAAAGGATACAAATCCACAGCCAGATGAAGAGATATGTAGGGCGAAGTCCCAGACAAAGGAGCTTCTGTCCTTGCAGAGCTGGGAACCCAGCACAGTGACACACGGAAGCATTCCAGTTCCTCAAACTGGAATCTTTCTGGACCTTTCCTTTGGGTTTTTATGGAGGCTTCATTACATCAACATGATTGACTAGTTCATTGTCCATTGGTGAGGGATTCAACCTCTGGGCCCTCTTCCTTCTCTAGAAATAAGGGGTCAGGGCTGAAAATTTATACTCTGCGCCTGTGGTCAGTTGCCCCAGCAACCAGCCCCCATCCTTACCTGCTTTGCAAAAGTCACTTTCACTAACATAAACCCAGTTACGGCTGAAAGGGTTATTACAAATAACAAGACACTCATTTCACCTTTAGGGTTCTGAAGCTTTTAAGAACCAAAATATTTTGGTCATCTGATTTATAAATCACAATATTGCACTATGGAAGCTGGGATGAGGGATAGTGGAGGCTGGAGGAAATGTGTGTAGAGACAAAGAATCAAGCGTGAAGCAATAGTACAGAAACAAAGAATCATCAGACGGGCCCTGTGAATAGAAAGATGTGGACCTTGAGAAATCTTCTTGAGTTCCTGAATGTAGCAGCAGGCACTTGTTATATTAAAAATGAGACAAGATGGGACTGGGGAGGGAGACAAACCATAAGAGACTCAATCTCAGGAAACAAACTGAGGGCTGTTGGAGGGGTGGTGAAGGGATAGGGTGGGTGAGTGATGGACATCGGGGAGGGTATGTGCTGTGGTGAGTGCTGTGAATTGTGTAAGACTGATCATTCACAGACGTGTACCCCTGAAACAAATAATACATTATATGTTAATAAAAAAAAGTGTAAGAAATCTAGGCTGGGAGTAGGGAAGGACTTAAGTCGAAATGGAAGAAGTTTGGTTCTGTGTTAATGTTTTCTGGTTTAGGATGAGTTTGTAGGGAGAAGGGTACCCAACTCAGGTAGGGAGGTTAAGGGTTGGGAGGTTAAGAACAATGGCACTTGGCTCCAACCAAGGACTTGCCAATTAGTTTACTTTTAGACAATGGTAAAAAGAATCACTATATTCTATCTACACAGGGATAAATGAAAAGCCTTTGAAATCTAATTTTAAGTATGAAAATCCTATGAGCAATTTATTGAAGATTTTATTTTTTTTAGTTTGTCAGAATTCTCTAAATGACTTGGTGTTTTGGTGTTAAATATATATGACATGTTTGTAAAAATCTACTTTGCACTTGAATTCTTTTTTTATGATATATTAATTTAAGGAGGCACTTTTCATTTGAAAAATAATTGGTTGTCCTGCTGTGTTTCTACCTCAAGGTTGAAAAACAATGACCCTAATAGTAGCTATAAAATGAGTGAATGCAAATTCTTTGGTGTGTTAGTGGGAAAAAACCACAAATTGGATTAACCCATTAAGTACAACCTCCTAAATTAAAATGTCCCAACTAGAAATGAAATTGTATTATGCTTTTATAAAATATATTTCTGTTCAGTGGAAATACATATATTACTGCATGACTAATAGAAATATGCCTATTTCTGGGCGCCTGGGTGGCTCAGTGGGTTAAAGCCGCTGCCTTCGGCTCAGGTCATGATCCCAGGGTCCTGGGATCGAGGCCCACATCGGGCTCTCTGCTCAGCAGGGAGCCTGCTTCCTCCTCTTTCCTCTCTCTCTGCCTGCCTCTCTGCTTACTTGTAATCTCTCTCTCTGTGTCAAATGAATAAATAAAATCTTAAAAAAAAAATATGCCTATTTCTGATAAAGTTCATATACTTCGAAAGGCTTTTAATTGATGGAAATTATAGAATAATCATATTGATACCTCATGTTGCCTGTCTTAGGAATTTCCATGTCTGTGTGAATTCCCTGTATGTACAAAATTAAATCTTGATTTTCCCCTCTTAATGTGTCTCATGTCAATTTGATTCTTATTCTTGCTAAAAGCACCTGGAAGGACTAAGGAAATTCTTCCTCCCTGACAATATGTAAATTAGTAAGGAAATAGTTCTAATTATGTATGAAAATTGTGTGCCTAGGAGAATTAAAATAATGGAAACTAAATTTAATCCCCATATTACAAGATTTTATATATAAATATGTTGAATAACAAAAATTCAACAGTAAATTTTAAAGACTGAATTACTTTATTGAATGATTCACAAATCAAGCAGCATCCCATCTAGCAATAGAAAGGCACTCCAAAGGACTACGGAGAGGGAAAGGCTTTTAAAGGCAGGACAAGGAAGTCATAAATGACTTATTGTTTCCAGGGAGCTCACCTTCCTTTGTGGGACAAAAGTGTATATTAGAGGGATTACCAAATTTTCCTTTGGGGGATGGAAAGGACCCATGTGGCAGATTACCGCATTGGTGTTGACTAGAAAGTTCCAGACTGATGGGTAGGGATTGCATTTCTGAGGAAGGATGAAACTGCAATTAAGTTAGGCATTAAACCTGTTGGGCTTAGCAGAAGTGACTTCCATTTTGGGCCTGTTATTTCTTTTTAACATATCTTTGATGGCCTGAATAAAAAACGCTTGTATAATTTAAGTTTGGCGTTACGTTTCCCCAAACCAATGCAGTTCATTTTCGTTAGTAAATGTGGTATTAAAGAAATACATTAAATTTTGAAAAATTGGCACATGTGGAAAAAGTATCACTGTTTCGGTCATTAATTTTTCCTTTAGAAAATAGTGTAAGGCTAACTCTTTGTTCACAATGTCCCCTTTACAAATGTAGTTTTAAAAAAATGGGTTTAGGTCAACAGCTATTTTGAAAATCAAATAGGGTCACTAATTCCCTCATAGAATTATAACTAGTTATGAAGTGAACCAGTTTTCCTAAATGTTGACTGCTTGGTATACATTGCTTTAATTCAGGTATTGTGCCATTTGCTTCTTTCAGTGGTGGATTATGTATATTTAAAAAAAAAATTGTACTATTTCACTTCCTAATTTGATCTTGCTCTTAAGAGGCTAGGCTACATAAATCAGAAATTCAGACTATAATTTCACAAACCATTCAGTTCAGTGAAATATTTAAACTGAAAAGTTGAATTACAAAAATTTCGATGAGTGCCTATTATTAAGAATCATGATTATTGTGACATATACAAGATGATGCAAAGAAATATTTTGCATATTTACATATATAGATATTTATATATAATATATAAGTGTATATATGAAAAATATATAAATCTGCACATATGCAAAAATATGATGTATTTTTAAAAAGAAAATATCAACTTTTCTACCACCAGATTTAGAAACAAGAACTGTTTGCAAAAACATTTTCTATGTGAGCATCCTGGTGGCTCAGTCAGTTAAGCACCTGCCTTTGGCTCAAGTCACTGTCCTAAGGTTCTGGAATTGAGCTCTGCACTGGGCTCCCTGCCCAGTGGGGAGCCTGCTTCTCCCTCTCCCTCTGTTCCTCCTCCCTCCCTCATGCTCTTTCTCTCTCTCAAATAAGTAAAATCTTTAAAAAATGTTTTTCTATGAAGATAAATGTTTGAAAAATTTAGTTGTCATTTTAGTTCCTACTTGTCAAATTCTATCTGCATCAAATGTGAACACAGATATGCACAATTAATGTAAGTGTGCAAATGTGCACGTGCAAGTAATTATAATGCTTCAGACGACCATCGCTAAATAGGTTATTTTGTTGTTTTGCAGTTGGGGATGGATTTATTCTGGTCAATTTCCACATTCTCACTGAGTGTGTGCAACTGTTCCTTATGATCAGTGGTTCCCTGGTGAGATAGTTGGAAGCAGAATTGTAGGTGCAGACTAATAATCGCTAGCACTTACGTAGTGCTTACTGTGTGCCAGGTGCTTTGAAACTCTTTACACATATTAACACAATTAATTGTCAGAACAATAGTACACATCTATTAATACCTCCATTTAACACAGAGAGATTAGGGAACCTGTCTCAGTTAACAGGGTTGTTTAAGTGACAGCAGAATTCAGACCCAAGTAGTCTAGTCCTGAAGACTATGCCCTAGACCATAATACTCTAACAGCCCAAGATTTTAAAGTACTAGTTCTATAGAGTTATTCACTCACTGACTCACCATTAAAAATATTGACTAGGCTAAATCGGGATAAGCAAGAAAGAGGGAGGCAGAAGCTTCTCTGATGCACTACACAACTAAAGGAATGTACTGAATTCATCCAGTGATCTGCTCGATGATTTCTGGGACAATGACAGTTCTAAAAGAGAAAAAAAGGAGAAACAAGAGAGAGTCCTAAGACTCACCATTCCAATCATTAAGTGCTTTGAGTCCTTGGGTCTGTTTTGATCTTGGTCACTGAGACATTTGGAAGAAATCATTTATGTTACATCTGACAGTTCCAACAATTCAACTGTTTTCAGATTCCTCAAATTGGTTAAAAAATAAACATCATGGACAAAGGTTAATAAATGTGTATCATCTAGTGCCCGATCATAAACAAATGCAAACAACTGAAATACCTAGCACTTCCTTCTGGACATGAACGCTACAGGTCAGAGATGGCAAATAGGTCTTAGTGAAATTGCCAGGTCCCATGGCTTGCTGGGGCTGCTAGGTGCCTGGACCGCTATGTCATGGAAAGTTCTGGTGCTGCCTCCAGACACCAAAGGGAAAGAGGCTGCACTGAGTTATCAGCGTGGATAGATAGTTGCTAGAATATTTGTCATCTTGGTTAGAGTGTAAAATGTCTTCATTCCAATAATTATGAAGAGTCCTCCAAGTTAATATGTAGCACTTACTAAATTCTCCCTTTGCCTCAGTTTGCCTTTCAGAGGGAGTAATCATTTACTTATACTACTCTGCCTCTGTAGGTTGTCAGGACACAATATGTTCCTAGTTTAAAGTCATTTAAATGAAGGTATTATGGAAACATAAAACATTTTAATTCACTCGTTTAAGGTAGCATCATAAACCTAGTTAGAAGAATAAACAAATGAGGAACTATAGCTCAAAAACATTATTGCTTTTTACTTGCTGTTCTAAAGAAGTTTTAGTTCTAGAGAAAATATTTTATTTCTCCTAAGAAGCAAAGCACTGCTTCTCTGAGTGCTTATGGAATACATACTGGAGAGATAATCACCTGTTTGCAATGACAGCACCGAGTTGAAACCTCACTATGTAGCCCCTACAGTCAGCGCGATTTCTACTCTTCCTGCACGCAGTTACTTCTGCGGCAACTTTGGAATTCAGCAAGACAATAATTATCCATCCGTTAGCAGGATTCATGGTCACAGACGGCTTCAAAAGTGTTGGTATGAAAATACCATGAGTAATGAGTTAACTGTTAAAAATTATTCAGCATCTGGGCCTTGGGGTTGCCAAGAACCATGGCGTGTTCTTGACTGTTGGCTGAAATTCTGGAGCAGATGAGAGCACGAGGAAGAGCAGAATTCTGTGCTGACATGGGACCAGGCAGGTGCTGAGATGACTAATGGGATGAAGTCACACACAGTACCTTTAACTCAGCAAACATTTCTGTGTCACGGCGATAACTAGGAAAGGGGGAGAACCAGCAAATTTGAAGGCTAATCTCTAAAGGTGCAACTGTAGACACTGCAGGCTAGAAAGTTAGAAGTTCGCTTATCTCAATATTGATACGTGGTTTTGTGAGCTTTATGGTATTGCGCATCTATTCATAGGCAAGAGGAAGCTGTCTGGTAGGAACACGGCCTTGAATGTTGCTGGTCCTTGCAGGAAAGCACAACAGCTTGGTTCAGATTATGTTAGTTCTTCGGTGGGCGCTATTTGCACTGAGTGTTCCTAATTTACTCAGTCTTGGAGTAGTTGTAACTGCTGCTCCCAGAACACTCCAGGCTGAACAAACAAACTAGGCATCTGAACAGGGGCATCCTGGGGCACCTCTTATCTGTAGGGGATATTACCTTCCTCATTCAGCTCCCTGATTTCAACCTCCCCTCTCAGATTCCTGTGCCTTTATGTGGAATTTCCTCACCTGGAAGCACCTGCCTCTTCAAAAATACTCTCAATCGTTACAAAAATAAAGACTAGTTTTTAAAAAGATTTTATTTATATATTTGTCAGAGAGAGAGAGAGAGACAAGAAAGGGAGAAGAGGGAAAAGCAGGCTCCCTGGTGAGCAAGGAGCCCAGTGCTGGACTAGATCCCAGGACCCTACATGGACCTGAGCCTAGGGCAGACCTTAACCGACTGAGCCACCCAGGCATCTCAAGACTAATATTTAAAGAAAAACTAAATGGAGACTTTTCTCTCCTAAATCTGGCAATGGTCTTAGCATTCAAATCTCTCCAGTGTGGGGGTTCTCCCGCTGTCATGCAAACTATATATAGATTAATTGTATTCGCCTAAATACGGATCCGGTAATTGGAAACTGATTTGTTTCAAAGCAGAAAGGCAAAAAAAAAAAAAAAAGGAAATTAATAAGTAGAATATTTAAAAGCATATTCATTTACTGGATGTAATATGAGTCCATCATTACATGAAGATTTTAATTAGCCACTACATACAAATTGTAGTTACCTATGCTCACCGCTTTTCATTAGCAGGGTAACCAAGATGAAAGCTCCATTTTGAAATAGTCTGTTTTCAAATTGAATTGTTCTATCTGGCTGGAGTTTTTCTTATCAGAGAAGGGGAGAAAAGGACATTTGAATGTGTTCTTCTGTACTCTATAAGGCTATGGCTCTTTTTCTACTAAACCATCTTGAAAATATAGGCCCAAATTTCAGCTTTACATTATAAGGCAAGACACACTTTTGTTAAGTATGCCCTTGCCTCGATGTCCTTCAGAGTATTGTTTAGAAAATTACTTTTACTAGAATATGTCTTCTCTCATGGCACCCTTGGGAATGTGGTGGCACGGAAATGGGAGGGTAATGACCCAACCTCTTCTTAGAACTCTCGGGGAATGATTTCCAGACATTTAATTACAAAGAATATGGGCTAGGACACACAAACATTTCCTCAGTAAGGGTCTCCCCACGTGCTGTCCCTGGGATCACGTCCATACAGTTCCTAGACTTTGGGAAGGACTGCAAAGCAGACAGTGGTCCTCCAGTCTGAGAACGGAGTTGCGGAGCCATCATCTTTCGGACAGGTCAGAAACTCCTGGGGGTTCTTCATTTTCGGACTTTTAACAGTTGGTGATTTGCTCTCAAATCACAACGGATTGTAGAAAGGCAGCTTCATTTTTTTCCCCCCAGGCAAACAGTCTTCTCTCTTTGGAAATCTTTTTCTGAGGTTTTCGTTTTGTTTTGTTTTGTTAATTTCCGAGAATATCTGTGGGGAGGAATAGTGTGATTGAGGGTTTTACATATCACTTTCCTGTTTGCACAGCACATTCCCACATTTCATTCTCATAACATGTGAAGTAACTATCATGATTAGGCCCCAATTACACTGGCTATAGAACTCGTACAGAGTCTTCCAGTGGCCACGTGTTTACGAACCCCATCCCTCCCTTTGGAGAATTGCTTTCTTTTTTCCATCTCTAGATAAGAGTCCCAAATGGTCCAATGTTTTTCATGACTGATTCTCTGGTTTAGCAATTGTTAATGGTTGGTCATATTACCCACCCCAACCAAAGCCCTTCCTTGAGTTTTATTTGGAATATCCAGTGTGAGCATGGTGGGCAGGTCAATAAATGGATACAAAGTCAATCCAGAGCTGCCAGTGGGCGTGTTGCTTTAGTGTGGCGTAGGTGCTTTCAGAGAATGAAATCGGCATGCAGGGAGAGGCTGAGATAAACTTGGCAGGAACAAAGAAGGGCCCCGCCTGGAATTAATTACCCTTTTAGGTGTTGAAGTCATAGCTACAACAGAAGTGAATTCATATAATACTTATTGCCAACTTAAACTTGAGAAATCTTGCAAACATAAGTGACTTTACTGAGATGTTAAAATGTGTCTTGTTTTTTGCCCCTTTTAAAATAGTTTCTATTGAACTGCTCTTTCATGTTATGTCATAGGTGTAAACTGAAGGAAACTGTAAGAATAAAATTCTCATTATTTTAACTCAAGGCTCTTTCAGCCTGTTGTTCAATACCATGGTAGAGTGCTTCTGCCTGTAGCTAGGGGGACATTACCAGGAAGGGATCTCACATGTCAAGATAAGGAAACACATGTCGATGTAAGGGGAAAACATGGATTATCCTGAATAAGAGGTTTATTTTTACCTTGAAAACATTACAGAAGCAATAGCTGATCTTATTTCCTTCTTTGTGTGGCTGGTAGAACAAACAGATAAAATTTCAGCTTACCTTTAGCAACTACACAGAACTGTATAGTACACATTTCCCACTGTCCATCTTACCTCTAGTTTTATTAATTTTTGGTGCATCTATTCCTTTACCAAAAATATTAATTTTAATCCTTTCACATTATATGCATTTTTGTAAATAAACAAGCAAATGAATAAATGAAACAAAAAGAATGAATGAGTAACCAAATAAATGATTTATATTGCAGTAGATTAGCTTGATATGCTTTCTTGCAAGCTTCCATTACGTATTACTGAAAGTTCATAAAGGTGGAAACTAGCAATGGCACCTTCAGTTAAAGAAGGATCATATGCGAGGTCTTTTCCCATTGGCTAGAAGAACCTGCATTGATAGTATCCCCCCGAGAGGCATATATGCAGACTCTTACATAACATGGCTTGTATTTTGCTCTCTCAATAAGAAGCACATGAATGGTCACTATTGAGATAGGCAAGGACTTTGATCCCTCATAGTATGCTGCTGACTATTGCAGATGATGATCAGGAGGAACACTGATGTGAAAGGCAATGACTTCATCATTATATATAACAGTCCTTGGGTGGAATGAACACAGTTGTCCACCCACTGTTAGTGGATAAACAAAAGTGTTCTATCCATACAAGACATCAGTGTTGAGCAAGAAAAAGAAATGAAGTACTGATACCTTCCAGAATATGGACGAATCCCAAAACATTATGTTGGGTGAAAGCAGACAGCTCATTGGACCATGTATTGTATCATTCTATTCACAAAGAACGTCCAGAAAATGAAAATCCATGGACATGGAAAATATATTGGGTATTTCCTGGATATATAAGGCAAATGGAAAAGAGAGGTAGCAGTCAAGAAGTGCAGGATAGCTTTTGGATAATGAAAATGTTCTAAATTTGATTACAGCAGGTGTGTACAACTTTGTGAGTACATTAAAAGTTACTGAAAATTTTCAAGAGATGAATTGTAGAATGTGTAAATTATGTCCCTCTCTAAAAGAAAAAAATGTGTGGTACTAAAACAGTAAAAAGGCAACACAGTAATTAAGACAATATGGTGTTGGTCTTTTTTTTTTGTTTTTTGTTAAGCGAGAGTGTGAGCGGAGGTGGGTGGGGAGAAAATTAAGCAGGCTCCACGTTCAGCATGGAGCCCCACACAGGACTCTAGTTCACAACCCTGAGATCATGATTTGAGCTGAAATCAAGAGTCAGATGCCTAACTGACTGAGTCACCCAGGCACCCAATATGGTATTAGTCTTAATGCTGTACCTAAATTCTAGGTATGGACATTGAATAGAATATGGAGTAGGCTTTTTAGAATAAATAGGATAGGATACAATAAAACAGAATATTTATTTTAAAGGATCAGACAAATCTCTCTATAATATTATGGGAAGGGATCTATGAATTATCAATAAGTGAAAAGCAGTTACAGAACATCTTGTAGCATAAGAGTAACTGATATTAACACATTACTTACCATGTATTTGGCATTTTCCTAGGTGCTTTTCGACATCTAAATCTGAAAACAACTTTATGAAGTAGATGTTTTCTCAATTACAGATAGGAAAAGAGAAGCACAGAGAGGTAAGTTACTTACACGTTTGCAGATGAGATTTGAACCTGGACAGTCTGTCTCTGGTATCCATAATGACTTGGCTACATTGTCTTGTGTGTATGTGTGTGCATGTGTGTGCACATGTGTAGACTCATATAAATAAACACACGAATAATGCAATCTTGTAGAACATATGAAAAATAATGACAGCAATTGTCTCTTGCAAGAGAGACTTTCGGGTAGCATTAACTTTATAGCACTGAATTTTGTGCAAAATTCCTGTATTATTGGAACTAAAAGCAAAACATGTATCTTCCTTTTGGGGAAAAAAAAGAGCTTCTCTTTTCAACAGTTGTAGTTGAACTAGGTATCTTTGTAGGAGAAAATGAACCTCAAATCTTAACCAGTACCATACACAAAAATACCATCAAATCTTAACCAGTACCATACACAAAAATACCATTTAGACAGAAAGAAAATAGTCCATAGAAGTTCAAGTATCCAGAAAGTATAAAAAGAGTATCAGCCTAGAGCTCAGGCAGGGAAGGGCCAGGGTTTGTGCTAAGGGCTCTCCGTAGAGCCAGGGAAAATGTATGTATCAACCAAGAAAGCAAGGGGCTCAGGAATAAATACACAGCCCAACCAGCCCCACACCTCAGGGGACATACTTCTTCAATACACCAAGTCCTATGGAACATTGAGTTGGGTTGAAAGCCTTAATTATACCACTTCTGTTTGCTCAGTCTTGTGGTCCCCACACCATCCTATCAATTCCATCACTGGCTAGTGATAAGATACTAATTCCTGCACTTACTCAAATTACTTTTTTTTGAACATCAATTTTAACAGGTCAAGGGACACTTGCCACAAATTAAGTTGAGGACTCAGAATTTGATTCATAATTCAAAGCAAACTTTTTTCCTCTACTTTCATCTTAGTCTCCTACCTTTCTCCATTTTCGCCACACCTTGTCAGTGTGAGATATCTATTTGTGGATTTGAAAGGAATCTTCAATGGAGCAGAAGAGATGCTTTTCTCCACGAGAAGAGGAGTTCTGCACTGCTGGAAAGTGGACCATCTCCGCACTGTAATTTTACACCCCACGAGTAGGTCATCCGGAGTCAGAAAAACATCTGGAACTCTATAAATAACCACTTAAAATTTCTGCTCTGTTCCCTCCAGAAACTCTCCCCCATATTAATAGGTCTTTTTTGGCATTCATGTAAAATTATGAATGGAAGCTAATGGATTCAGATGATGTTAATTAAACGAGAGAACGTCAACTCCTTCGTTTTTCTATGGGGAAAAGGGTCAGGAATTGGAGCTTACAGCACTTTGAAAACTGTGATAATCCAATCCACAATCAAGGGCCACAACAGGTAACTTGTTGCCAACTCTGAAAAACAATTAAAATCATAAAGAAGAGCTAAACGAAGAAGCAAATGAAAGAAAGTTTCAGAATAACAACTCAAAAGACCCAAGAGAGAGGGAGAAATGGAGGGACCTATCATCAGTGGAGAATAGACAATCACTGCCATTCATTAGGCTCAATTTCCAGAAACCAACCACCACCCCCATAACCAAGCATTTGCTCAGCTCCTCTATACTGAACACCATGTATGATTCTTGAGGAAATGAACAAGAACATATATGAATTTAAAACCTAATGTATATGTACACGTATAATAGCCCTTGAAACATTAAACTATATTCTATACATTGTCCTAGGAACAGTCTACATACTGTGATGTCAGGAATTAAGAAATCTCCACCAACAACCAAGAAAGTTTTCCCTCCTCTTCCACCATACTGGGCGGCTGTATTACATCTCAGAAGTGATCTATGAGAGCAAAATGTTTACATGAGAATTTCTGGGGCAGGGGTACATCAGTAACTTAAGGAACATATACCCCACACTAACACTTACTGAAGGGACAAAGGTGGGAAGGAAGAACAAAGAGCCCTTAGTGGTAATAAGTACAGAGAAAGAAAATACACCTTCTTCAGAATTTTGTGCAGACCTGGACATGAATATCTCTTACTTATCTTAGCAATAAAAGAAGTATGAATGAAGATAGATTTTCTTTACCTTTTGTTTTTCTTTTAGTCCTTTTTTGAAAACTTGGCAAATGCTATCAGTTTTGCCACCAGAAAAGAAATGTACAGCTACACATTCATTGAAATATTGGAGGACAATTTCAGACTCTCTGAAATCTATCCAAGGTGGCAGGTTGGAGAACCACTGATCAAAGGGTTTGTTGGCATCACTAGAATAATGGGCTATTTGTTAGAAGTCCTGAATGTGATGAGTGCTTTCATGTCGGTTGGGAGAGAAGGCATGAGAAAAGGTCTGGAAATAAAACCACTGACTGACAGATAGAGTGAGTTGGTCGATCTGGAGTGAAGTGTCCGAATGGATAAAACAGAAGACAGAATCAAAAAATTGTGGGCGCCTGGGTGGCTCAGTGGGTTAAAGCCTCTGCCTTCAGCTCAGGTCATGATCTCAGGGTCCTGGGATGGAGGCCCGCATCGGGCTCTCTGCTCAGCAGGGAGCCTGCTTCCTCCTCTCTCTCTGCCTGCCTCTCTGCCTACCTGTGATCTCTCTCTCTCTCTGTCAAATAAATAAATAAAATCTTAAAAAAAAAAAGAATCAAAAAATTGTATCCGGTATCCTAAACAAGCACAATTTGTAGGATTCAATTCACAGAGCAAATGTATTCCCTTCTCTCTGGTCTCAGAGTGTTCAGTGAGCTAGATTCTTCCTGCCTATGCATGAAAAGGGACAGTTATAAGAGTTTGCAGAACACAAACCAAAGTTTAAGATCACTTTACGTCACAAAATTATCTCATTTTTGTGCTTAAAATGTCCAGCCTTGTATATAGAAGTTAACGCTTCCAACTTCTTTGGGGGGGGGGAGGGGGACATGGGCTGCCTCCTGCTTGATTGTCTTCGGCAGCTCAGTAACCCTGATGTCTGATCTGGCTGGGCTGGAATGTGGGGAGTGAGGGAATGTAGCGGGAGGAGAAAGTTCCTACTCCCACAAACCACCTTCATGCCAGGTCTGAGTCAGGCCTAGGGTCAAACGCACTTTGTGACTTAGATACGGGACCCCTTCCCTTTGCTAGAGATCCTTTACTGGCAGTTCCCCGGATGCAGAGGAGGAACACTGCTCTGCCTCCTCATTTTCTCTCCTTGCCAGGCCCTGGAAACCTTGAGCTTCCCTCTGCAGAGGCCTGCTCCCTAGCCTGCCTCCACTGTGGCCCTTGCTTATCTGTGGCCTCTGTCCTGACCCCGGGAGGTAGTCCTTTTTCCTTTGCTCTGACACATTCTTTGAGTTCGAGGAAGAAGCCCCTTTTCTCACTTCTGCTGCTGGCAGAGCTGGCCAGCCTGTCTTCTGCTTTTTTCCAGTTCTCAGATAGAATCCAAACTCAAGAACTTAGTGAAATCCCGTTAAGTGTAGGGGACACAGTTGAAGCTCTCCCAGTGGTCTCATGGAAGTTGAGGTGAAAGAGGTTGTTCACCCCATTCCTCCTCCTGGGTGGTGGTGCGTGGGTCGCTGCACAGCACTGACACTTTCTCATAAATTCTGTCCAGATCTTTGACATGCTTGGTGAGGAGGAAGTGGTTAACATAATTTTCAGCAACCAAAGTTTTGCAAGTTCTATTGGCTGATTTATCACTACTGGTTTATTTATCACTTTAGAATCAAATATTTATCATTTTGGGGGGAAATTAGGTTAAAATTTCAAATCAAAGAAAAGAAAGAGCATATATGTGGAGTTTTAGAGAAATGAACACAGAAAATTAAAATACGTATGTATAATTTTAGACAAAATAGTTGTGGATCAATATATAAGGTTTTAACAAATTTAACAAAACTGTTGCCACTTTTCTGAGCACTTTACAGACTAACTCATTTAATCCTCATAATAAACAGCTTTATGATGCAAGCACTATTATTGTCATCCCCAATCTCAGATGAGAAAACTGAGGCCCAGAGAGGTTTAGCAACTTGTCCAAAGTCACGCAGCCAGTAAGTGACAGAGGCAGGATTTAAGCCTATGCAGTTTGGCTTCATTGTAAGTGATCTTAGCCACTGTGCTGTAATTCCTTTCAAGGTTATTGGAGTCCCCAAGGAATTCTGAAAGGAGAAAGTGTATCCTTTATCAATCTGGTTTCAAGAGTCTGTACTTTCAACCACTCTGTTGCCATCACTCCCAAAGGCTTTGCCTCCCTGTAGCCTTATCCTCTCACCTAGTAAATCAGATCATGTCAATTTCCTACTTAAAATCTTCAGCGTTTTTTATTACTCACCAAGTCCACATTTCTTAGTGATGTACGTTCCAGTCATTTCACCAAATGCTCTATCATACTATTCTACTTGCCCACACCCTGAACATGCCAATGCTATTTCATTTCTCTCTACCAAGCTATCCACGTGGAAGTGTCTCTCTCATGTACACTTTGATAGTCTTCAGTCTACAACTGAATTGGCTTTTCTTGTAAGAAGCCATCCCTGACCTGCCATTCATCCATCCATCCAGGCATTCATCATATGTTTGCCAAATGCCACAGGTGTCGGAGGGTTTGCCAGTGCAGGAATATAATGGTATTACACAGATACAGGTCTGCATTTCCTCTATGGTGCACTCTTAATCCCTGGAAATGCATCCATTTCATTTCTTATCATATCATTTTGTAACAGTTTGTTTACATCTCTCTCCGGCACTATTGCTGGATATCCTCTAGGGCCTCCAAGCAAGTTTTTAAAGCAATATTATCTCCATTTCTCCAAGTCCCTAGCAGAGCTCTTAGCATATATGAATGGTGGATTATTAAATTAATAAATGCAAACATTCACGAGAGGTAAATGAATAGATGAATAATCTAAGGAAATGGTTCTTGCTACATATTGCTATATATTGATGTAGTTAGATATTGGTTCTAGGGAAACTAATAAGGATGTTTTTGGAGTCTAGGTTCAAAGGTTCAGAGTCTGAACTGTTTTCCTAACAACTGTGGAAATAAATGTGGACCCAGAGAAGACCTGGCCATGACTGGGATAGTTTTATAAATGTGATCCTCTCTGAAGGTGAAATTAGTGTTAACTTTCAGTTTTTTAAGACTCGCTCTGTCCTCCAGAAAACTCTTGAATTGGTCAAAATGGAAATTTATAGCAAAGAAGGGCAAAAAAAAAAATGAAGAGAGATTTCAAAAGTTTTCAAGAACTATGGTTTCATTTATGGCTTCATTTTTTTCCTATTAAAAGCTCGATGCTTTCCTTCAATTTCAAGGGATGCCAATACAAGGTTTTGGTATGTAGGGACACAATAAGTAAAACATCCTCCTAAGTGAAGTTACCCACTGTCTTCTCATGCACAGTGAATTGAATATTCAAAGAAGTTAAAAAGAAGGTATGTTTAAGAAGTGTCTGTTTTCGGTTAAGATGGGTCTCTGTTGACATGTCTACTCAGTACTCGGATTGGCTTTCTTTCTTTCTTTTTTTTTTTTAATTTTACTTATTTGACACAGAAAGAGAGAGAGAGAGATCACAAGTAGGCAGAGAGGCAGGCAGCGAGAGAGGAGGAAGCAGGCTCCCTGCTGAGCAGAGAGCTCAATGCAGAGCTCAATCCCAGGACCCTGGGATCATGACCTGAGCCGAAGGCAGAGGCTTTAACCCACTGAGCCACCCAGGTGCCCCTCGGATTGGCTTTCAGCATATTTTCTTAAATCCACCATCTGGATGTCCAGAGAATTATTAACAACTCAAAGAAGAAACTGGTATTTCTGTTAGATCTTTTTATGCTTATCTAGTAAAATACATAAAATAATGGTTTCTTTGATGTCACTGTATCAGGGATTAAATTTCCTCTAAGGAAATTATTCATATCCCTTCCACAATATGGTAAAAATGATGAGTCACCTGCCATTGACCTTCACATGTTTATGTGTACTTATCTAAACCACACATCTGTTCTTTATTTTCCAATAAAGAGGCCATATGCCCCTTGACTCACATATAAGAGCATAATGTTCTAAAACAAACACACTAAAGCTAATTTAGGGGATAAAATGAACTTTGAAGAGGATTCACATTCAATGCCCTCATTGTAAAAAATAGCAGAACTTGTTCCTAAACTCAAGAGTGGCATTTCATGTCTTCTTCCATAACACTCTGGTGAATAAAACAGTTTAGTAAAATCACTGTTTGAGAAAGTAAAGAGTTAGCATCCATTATAGGTGAGTTTTTAGTGAAAAGTTATATAAAAAGGGCTCTAATAATTTTTGGTCCAGGTTCATAGCAAATACTCAAATCTCAGAATAAATTTTGTAGAATTTTCCCAAACTTAATATTTCACCAATATAAACCAGCCAATTGCAGTCTTAGGGAAATATCAACCACTGGTCTGAAATTTACTAAGTAATAATAATAAAAAATTTTCATATTTGAAAAAAACTTGACTTTAAAAAACTTTTACATGATTGACTTGCATTTGCTCCTTATATTAATCTATTAAGGTAGGAAGGACTATTATTATCTTGCTTCTACAAGTAAGGAAACTCAAGCTCAAAGATTTTAATTAAATAGCCTGAACGCCGAAGTTACAGAATTTCTTTTTCTTCGGCGTGCCCATAGTTCTTGGTCACGCTGCCTCAAAGAGTGCAGAGGTAGACCAGGCGAAGAGTGGTGGGCAGCAAAGCGAAGTTTATTGAACAATAGTGCAAAGCTTCTGGAGAGGGAAGGGACCCGAAAGGGTTGCCACGGGAGCCTCTAAGTCTAGGGGGTTTTATGGGCTTCTTGGTGGGCTGTTTTAATCTTGATTAACCCTCTATGAGCCTGTCACCCAATCAGGTTTTTGTCATCTACTATCAAGTGGGAAAGGGTGGAGGGCTCCTTCCAGGGTGATCTAAAATCCTTTTAAGGGTGGTTTTCTCATAGAGCAGGGGGGCCCCTTGTCCCTGCCTGCCTTTCTTCCAACTATCCTTCATTACTAATGATAACAGAGAAGCCAGAACTTGAACCCAGGCCCTCTGCCAAATACAAAAAACAGGATGATAGTTCAGAAAAGTGGAAGGTGATGGTTTAAGTTATATGAAGATGCTTGTTCTTATAATCATAACCACTGAAGTCTACAGCCACTGACATTATCTGTCATCTATCTATCTATCTATCTATCTATCTATCTGATATACATCTTCTTAGGCAAGTGGGCATCTCTTTCAGAGATTTAATGGCTGAAGTCGACAAATATAAAAGAGGCAGAGGAGTTTTAATATAGTCATATTGGAATTGAAACCCAAGAAATATATATTTTTAAATATTCATGGAAAATACACCAAAAACTGATCATGTACTACAGAACCAGAAAACCAAATAAATTCATAGTAAAAAATCCTACTTGTTGTAGTGAAAAGAAAGTCCTACAAATGTACTTGATTGGAAATAGTAATGACAAACCAACCACTCTCTAAACTAACTCTTGAATTAAAATAAATAGAATGAAATAAAAGACATTTTGAAGTGAATGCCACTGAGAATGCTGCATGTCTAAACCTATAGGGCATTGCCAAATCTATAACCCAGGGGAATCTTTATGGTTTTAAAACTTGTATTAATGAATAGGAAATACTTAACTGAACTAAGAGTTAGATCTATAAATTTAAGAAGATGACAAAAGAGATAAAAGAAGGAATTAGTAAAGATAAAAAGGTAAACGTAAAAGCGAAAACTAATGAGTTAGATTAGAACAGCCACCATCTCTACCATCGCCACAACAAATCCATATAGTGTGGATTCTTTAAAACAAACAAAGAAATAGATAAAATCTTTTGATCATTATGACTAAGAGGGAAAAGTTAAGGGCAATAATATAAACATCATTAATGAGAAATAAACTATAAGACATAATTATAGACAGATGATATTTTAAAATTGTGTCTCTAATATGCCACTAATAACAGAAATTAGAACGGTAGACATTGACAGAAGAGATTTTTTTTTAAGATCATCTTAATGGCTTAATCTTTTTCCTACTTCATATACTCAGAACATAATCTCTCATGAAGGAAAACCAGCTCAACATAGTGTTAATGCTAAGAGGGTCTCTGAGAGAGTGTATAAAAAATAAAATCAAAGCATCAGTTTTCATAACTAAGGAATCAATACTTTTAACACTAACATAAAAAATGTATCTTTACATAAACACACTTTTTATGTATAAATATATATTTCCCCTTCCCCAAGACTTTTTCAGTAAGTGCTGCTGCTGTCTTCCCCCTTCTATTCTGGTGTGAAGTAGGAATCAGGTACAAAGTAAGATGAAAAGCAAAGTCCCATAAAAAATCTAAAAGGACACATACCAAATTATTAACAGGGTTAGCTTTGAGAGCTGTGGGGTAAAATTACAGGAAGACCTCCTACTTATACACATCTGTAATATCTAAACTTATAAAAACCATATATTTTTATTAGCCAGGGTAAAGAGATAATTCATATACTTTGATCTATAATTCACAGTATAAGCATCTCTTTCAAGGAAGTCAGAGACAATTTCTAAAAAGCCTAAATCAAAGCTTACCCTGAAACTGTGTAATAGTGAAAAATTACGTATAACCCAAATAGTCAAAAATATAAAATAGTTATTGGAATTACACCATGTCAAAAGAGTAGATCTTCAAATGAAATGATTTCAGAAATGTTTAATAGCTGGAGAATTATTTGCAATGATGTATATCATGTTTATGTTATACTTGATTAGAATAAATACTAAATATTTAATATACCTTGGAAAATGTAGTATTTGTAATACATATCTGAACACAGGTTGAAATGGAAGTGCAGAAAAAAGTTGTAGTGAAATTATGAAATATTTTTTAACTTTTCTTTATTTTCTGAATACCCTATAACAAGGATCTCTTTTATGATTAGAAAATACTATTTAAAATATATTATTACTAGTAGATATTTTCATTAAGATCAATTTAATCATCTATTTAGAGTTCATTTTATTTTTTACATATATTTTTTATTTTTTAAAAACTAGTTTAATTCAATTAACATATAATGTATTATTGGTTTCGGAGGTACAGGTCTGTGATTCATCAGTCTTGTATAATACCCAGTGCTCATTATATCACATACCCTCCTTAGTGTCCATCACCCTGTTACACCAACCCGCCACACCCCTCCCCTCCAGCAACCCTCAGTTTGTTTCCTATGATTAAGAGTCTCTTATGGTTTGTCTCCCTCTCTGGTTTTGTCTTGTTTTATTTTTTACTGTCTTCCCCAAAGATCCTCTGTTTTGTTTCTTAAATTCCCATATCAGTGAGATTATATGATAATTGTTTTTCTCTGATTGACTTATTTCCCTTAACATAATAGCCTCTAGTTCCATCCACATCATTGCAAATGGCAAGATTTTGATGGCTGTGTAATATCCCTGTGTGTGCGCATGTGTGTATCACTTCTTCTTAATCCATTCATCTGTAATAGTCTACTTAAAGACTTATTTGAGACCTTGCTTTTTAATGGTCTTGTCATTTGATACTTTAATCAACTTATTCATAGATTTTGGCTTGAAAGGAATCTATTAGAATTTTGAGAGCATGGAAATTCTTTGGTTTCTCTTCATTCTTTTTATATTTTATGAGTTTACTAGGATGAGCATGTTATTACAGTTTTGTACAAGCTATGATAAGACTTTTTTACAAGCACAGAATCTGGTTACTTTTAATTTTCACTAGATCTTAATTATCCTCCTCTGTTTTATGATGCAGATTAAATATATAGCTGGATGATGGATGGATGGATGGATGGATGGGTGGATGGGTGGATGGATTGGGAGTAAGAAAAGAAAGGAAAGGAAAGGAAAGGAAAGGAAAGGAAAGGAGGAGGGAGGAAAGGAAGGGCAGAAGGAAGGAAGGAAGGATACCTCTATGTGCATTACAGTATCACATTTAATATTCGGAACTACCCTATTTCACATAGGGGATCACTGAGGCACAGACAGCTTAAGTTGTTTGCCATCTTCTCTATCCAACCATCCATCCATCCATCCGTCCATTTGACAAATCTTTATTGAGTTCCTACTATTTGCCTGTGATATGCATTGGGAACAGATGGATATGCAAGACATGGTCCTTGCTCTCAAAGATCTTAGGGTCCAGCATGTAACCTGGTATAGTATAAGTAGAATAATTATTCCATACCTAATTAATTGCAATTATGAAAAGAATGTAAAAGAAGTACTTATGTAGGGTAAGAGATAAAGCTGTGGTAAGGCTCACCAATGAAAGAGCAACAGATGCCTGGGGTTCACATAAATGGAAATATTCTTCTTTTATACCTCTTCCATCTCCTATGAAATTAAGAATAAAGTACCTATTGGTTTGCACTGGATGTGAAAGAGGGAGCTATTTATACAATGCTGTGGACTTCACAATACAAGTTAGTCCTAGGAAGGAAACAGATGTTTTTAACAAGAATAGTGCAAAGGTTGCTGTATTTTTAAAGGGCAAAGTCAAAATCAAGTTAATGGGAGAAATTTTCCTTTCCTCATATAAAACTTGAGTGTATGGTCTTTGTGAAAAATTAATGCTCACTTGGGTGGAGTGTATTTATTTCCTAATGAAGAAATAAGTTCTAAACTTTACGTTTACAGTTCAGTTATAATTGATATTATGGTTTAACTTAAACAAAATTAAAACCAGTTTGTTTGTTTGTTTGTTTTTTTAACCCACTACTGTTCCCTCATAGGACTGGAGTTCAATTTTCCCCTTTAGGGATGAGTGAGGTCCATGAAGCTCCATTAATGTTCAGTTGGAAGCATTCATCTCAGAATTCAAGCAGGAACCAGGGAGACATGCTTCCCAAATAAAGATGGGACACTGTATTGAGGGCCTTGGAAAAGGAACACCCAGAAAAAGGGGTGGGTGGAAGAGAGAGGGTCAGCAAAGAAAGAGCATGTATATGTTGCTGCTCATGTAAATATTTGTGTCTTATGAGTTAGATAAATATTAGTCTGCAGAGATGTATAAATTCTGGGTGCTTTGATAAAAGTCAAGATTCTGAACTTGGAAACTTCAGGACCCTACCACAGAGTCTGATAAGTAAGTTATATTGTGACTACCTTATGAGATCCTTCCCAAGTTTCTAGCTGTCTTTTTTAGGTGACGTTTTATTTTTTATTTTTTATTTTTATTTCTGGTCCAACCTAGCACACTGGTTACTAAATAAAGCTAAGCAGTGTTTGCAGTCTAACATTTCTTTTCTTTTTTTTTAGTTTATTTATTTATTTATTTTTAACTGGAAAAAAACCTATACTTCATTTGAATTTTGCATTTACAAGACCATTCTCTTTTTTTTTTTTTTTTTTTTGCCCCCAGGGGTACAGGTCTGTGAATCATCAGGCTTACACCTTTCACAGCACTCACCATAGCACAAACCCTCCCCAATGTCCATAACCCAGCCACCCTATCCCTACCCTCCCACCCCCCAGTAACCCTCAGGCAGTCTAACATTTCTATCTTTTGTAGATATCAGCCTCTGTTTCTGGAGTCATGGGAACTTATTCTATTGGTTTCCACCTCAGGAATGCAGTTTTTAAAAAAATCTTATTTTGGGATAATTGTAGGTTCATATGCCATGACAATAAATAATACACAGAGAGATTCCATATATTCTTCACCTTGTGTCCCTAACAATAACATCTTATATAACTGATAGTACATCACAAACAGGTAATTAGTGTTGATATAATTTTAATCTTATTCAGATTTTCCCACTTTTACATACACTTGTGTCTGTATTTCTTTCTTTCTTTTTTAAAGATTTTACTTATTTATTTGAGAGTGAGTGAGCTTAAGCATGTGATCCAAAGGAGGGGCAGAGACAGAGACTCTCAAGCAGACTCCTCGCTAAGACCAGGGCCTGAAGGGGAGGGGGAGGAGGAGGGAGAGTACTTTTTTTTTTTTTACCTCCGCCTTCTTTCTCTGCTTCTGGGACTCTGATGACAAAAATATTAGATCTTTCCCGGAGGCTCTGTTCAGGTTTCCACACCCTTCTGCTGCCTAGTCTTTTTTCTCTCTGTTGTGCAGATTCGATCATTATATTCTATCTTAAAGGTCACTGATTTACCCCCTTGTCCCCTCTATTCTACTATTGAACTCATCTATTCAGTTTTTTATTTAGGTTATTATATTTTTCACATTTCTACTTGGTCCCTCTTTATATTTTGTTATAGTTCCTTCCCAAGTTTTCTATTTTTCCATCTGTTTCAGGCATGCTCGTAATTCCTCAATGAAACATTTTATGATGCCTACTTCAAAATTCTTGTCTCATAATTCTAACATCTCTATCATCCTGGTGTTGAAACTTTGACATTTAAGGCATTATGAGACTCTGTGTCTTTTTTTTTTCTTTAAAGATTTTATTTATTTATTTGACAGAGAGAGACATTGCAAGTAGGCAGAGAGGCAGGCAGAGAGAGGAGGAAGCAGGCTCCCCGCCGAGCAGGGAGCCCGATGCGGGCCTCGATCCCAGGACTCTGAGATCATGACCTGAGCCGAAGGCAGAGGCTGTAACCCACTGAGCCACCCAGGCGCCCAGAGACTCTGTGTCTTATTTAAACCTTTTGTTTTAGCAGGTCTTATCTGAAACTGCTCTGGCAGGGGCTGTGGAGAGTCGCCTCATTACTGCCAAGAAGGGGTGAGAGTCCGGTTTCCCACTCAGCCTCTGTGACTCAGGTGTGGTGGCAGGAGAGAGGCTTCTCATTATTGCAGGGTGGGGCTGGGAGTTCATCCCCCACCCCCCACCAGCCCTCAGCTGATACCACTCTGTTTGGGAGCGAGAGACACACTGTTCCCCATGTGGTCTTACTGAAACCATAGATGATTGCCTCATTATCACTGATAATAATCCCTAATTATTACATTTTCACCGAGTGGTGATAAGAGGGCCTGATGCTCTGTTAGGCATCCTCTGACACCATCTCAAGGTAGGGCCACCTTGTTACTACCTGGTGAGGATATAAGTCAAAGCTCCCAACTTGGCTGTTGGTGACACCACTCTGCAGGTTGTTGGGGTACCTTATTATAGCCTGCTGAGTGTGGAAATCTAAATTCCACGCTGGGATGCAGTTTTTTCCCCTGACATTTGGCTGAAGAAGACCAATTATTGTCTAAAAGTGTTCTGACTTGCTAGCCTGCAGTTTCTTGATTCTTTGGCTGGAAAGACCAGTCTCTTTTTGGGGTCTTTGTTTTGTTTTTGTCTCTGCCTGTGAGTGTTTGCAGGCTTCTGGCTTCTCTAGAACCCAGTCTAGAGTATATGAAACCAAAAGAAAACTGTGAGCTCACCATCATTCATTCCCTGGGCTCCAAGTTCTCTGATCTCCACCTTTGAGACTCTCCTTATAAATGTTTTACACATATTTTCAGGGTTTTTAGTTGTACTCAGCAGGAGGAATAGGTGAAAATATGTTTACTCCATCTTTTGAAGCAGGAGTAGAATTCATTTTTAAAATGTAAAATGACTCTGGCTTGCAGGATGGTAGTGATTATGAACTAATGAAAAGGAGCAAATCCTGAGGGAACTCTGTTTACTCTTCCCATAGGTAACATCCAGGACCTGGAGCTATTGATTCGTGAAGACAGGAGGCTGTAAGTTTTACTTACCAAGAATTTTCTTTAATAGACTCAAGAAGAAATATAATCAACAAGAAAGCATCTGTTATTTTTTTTCGAAGAAATAAATTAACTCTAAAAGTGAGAGAAGATAGAGGGAAAAACACATTTATCAGGAAGAGATGATTACATTGGTAAAGTAATAAGAAATAGCTGTAGCGATAGTTAGAAATTAAGGTCTGGGGTATTTATATAGATGGATTTAGAAACTGCTGTTTTCAGAACCTGAGGAGATGGGAATGTCATCCTTGGGAGGACAATGTGAGTTTTCAAAGAGGAGCTGAGGAAAATGACAGTGAAATTAACATGAAAGAAATAAAGAGTAAGCCACAGATGTAAGAAATCATATTCTCCAAAATAGAGTTTTCCCCCTTCTTCCCAACTTTATTCTGTCTGGAAACTCAATCACAGTAATTTCCTGCAAGTATTTATAAAACTGATTCATCCAGAATTTCATGATCTATTTTGTTCATTAATTTAACAGAGGATAGATGCATTCTGGAGGACAGAATTCTGAAATAAATCACCATCATTAATCATAATTATCATAATTTATCATATTTATCATAATTTCCTTTGGAAATCCAAGGTGATGTTTAAATCATTCAGTAATAATAAGGATATGAATAGCAGTGGAAGAAAAAATGAACTTCACAAATACTTAGAGCAATCCTAGCCATATGCAAATGTGATCGAAAACTATTTCTGAGTGCTAAGTCACCAGTGTTGTCAATTAAGTTAAAAGTAAGTTATATGTGGCAAGAAAATTACAGTGGAGATCTATAAATGTGCAGTAGTTATGACTGATGTTGTGATGAAGTCTCTTTGCTATTGTACCATCCAGAAGCGTCATTTGAATTCATCACTCATGTACTAACAAGTAAATTATTGGAATTATCGTCATGTACGTTGTCTTAAAAGTATTCTATGATATTCCTATTTATCCATCCTAGCATGTACAAATTGCCGTACTAGCCTCTATAATCCAAAATAAATTGTCACAAGGCCCTCTCCACAAGATGTTATTCAATAAGTTAGATACCTTGAGTTACTTTTTCGAGTTGGGTGGGATATTTTTTATAAATAAGTATGTCATGATTACACTAACCAGGTTACTCTACTATCCATGCATGACATTTTACAAAGTTAGTTGTGCCAGAGCATATGAAAAATATGATGAATACCTCTGTGAGTTGGACATGTCGCTCTAACCCACCGTGCTAGGCTGTAACAAGAATTTCTACAGAGAGGGCAATGTGAAGTAGAAAGAACATGATCAGATGGGTGAAAATAATGGCTCTGAAACTAACTGGGCTTACATAGGTCATATCATTTCTTTAAGCCTCAGTCATTAAGCCAATTTTGGAATCCTTGGTCCTAATTGAATCATGATTCTTAAAATTTAGATGTGTTTGAGAACCAAAACCACCTACACCCACACAGTGTTATCTATCTTTGGAAAATTATACCATTGAGAAAACTTCACTAATATGACTATCCAGGAAACTTTTGCTCAGGAAGGCAAAAGTTGCACATAGCTGTATTTTTCTGTTGCAAGAAAATCCCTCTCACTCTCAAAAAAAGACAGACATCTAAATGAACATCAGACATTCACCTTTTCAACAGCGACTTTTTTGGGTCTCTCCAACTACTCTTTTCTACATCACTCTTAGAAACCCTTGCCTAAAAATCTCCACCTTGCTGTGTTCATCAAGCCTAAACTGTTATAGTGTGATCCTTATCCAATTCTAATCAAGTACCCACAATGAAACACCCATCTTAAATCATGTTCCAAATGTCATAAATATTACAAGGCTGCCCGCCACTCTCTAAGAAGCTACTGAGATTCTATCAAGATAATGCTCTCTTTCACCTTGGAAACCAATAAAAGCAGCTTTGTCCTGTCAACAGTTTGTTTTAGTAGTATTTTCAGGGACCCAGCATTCTGTAAATTCCTAAGAACCAAAAGGAAAATTATATACTTTCAAAATAGGAGATACAAAGATGAATTAAAGTGTGTGATCGAGATAGGGGAAAGCAAAGGACCAATTTCGTGGCAATTTTCACATTTAAAAAGGTAACTACAGATGGTGCCTATTGTAATAGAGAAAGAGAAGGAAATGCAATTTAAGCTGCATTATGAGGACTGTAGATTATATTGTAAGATGAAGTGACACCAATCTCTAGCCTTATCTTCTTTCTTTTTTGTACCTTGGTGCCAAGTGAAATTAGAAAGTATGTCATTGAAACTGACCCCAGCCATCCTGGATAGGTGAGGGGGAGACTTTTATCTATCTATCTATCTATCTATCTATCTATCTATCTATCTATCTAGATTTTATTTATTTCTTTGAGAGAGAGAGAGAAAACACAAGTGGAGGGGAGGAGCAGAGGTAGAGGGAGAAACAGAACCAGAACCCAGTGCCTTTTAACTAGACTCAGACTATTCTCCACCACCCTTTGGAGGGAGTTGTGGTATGGGAACCTCCTCCTTCTGTAACATGGGTGCGATTCTTGGAGGAGAGTGGCGTAGCCCGCTGGGTAGTGTAGAATGAATGGGGGGACAACACTGGAAGATAGGGATGGGGCATCTGGAGAGAGGCAGTGTTCATATAGTGCCGTGCCTCTTTCGATGCCTCTCTTTGTGAGGCAGATCAGAGCCTCACCCTCTGTTTCTCCTGCATTGTACCCTTCCGTAAACTTGTGGATGGCAAGAGGGATAGACAGAAGGAGCTATAAGCTTTGTTTGATTATTTCCTGGAGACTAGGGCTGAAAGACTAGAAAGGCATCATCTCTCTCCCACGTCATCACTGTATCATGAAAGCAATACCTTTGGTCGTATGGTGTTTTAGAAGGTCTGGGCCCACGAAGGGATTAGGTTGTTGGAGAGGGCAAGTTTAAAGGTTGTTTGTTTATTCATTTGATAGATACTGAAGGATTATTATTTGCTAAACACTGTGATTTGGGTGGTAAATAAATTGGTAAGCAAATAGATATGGTTCCTGTCCTCGCAAAGCAGGATCTAGTATAGAAGATGAACATCAACCAAGGAATTGCCCAAGTAAGTATAAACTTATATACCAGACAAGGGCGGCCATAGGGTTCTTCTGGAAATTCTGCAGATCACGATCAGGGAGTTGGAAAAGGCTCTTCTAGCAAGCGTGGTTAAGCTGGGACCTAAAAGAAAGGGAGAAATTCCCTTGGTAAATGGCTGTGAGGATGTGTTCTTGACAGAGGGATCAGCATGGTGAAGGTGAAGTCTTGAGAGGGCCCACATTAAAGGAACTTAAGTAAGGACAGTAAGGAGCCTTGTCCTAGATGAGGCCACAAGGTAGGAAGGACAGATCCTAAAGAGCCTGGAGGCTGAATTTGATTCAGCTTTTATCCTGAGAGCAGAGCAAGAAAGGCGGGGCTGCAAAATGGACAGTGGCTTTTAACAGATACTCAGCATAAAATCGAATTTTCATTCCATGGCCTATAATGCCTCAGAAGATCCTAAGTCTTCAACCCCATGTCCTCTCACTCTCCCCCTTTCTCAGATACAGGAAATGGTCCTTCTTGGTGTTCCTCAAGCAAGTTGCTCTTTTCTCTTCCCTCGGAGGCCTCAAGCCTCACCTTCTCACTTCATTCTTATCTGTGCTCAAATATTCTAACCTCAAAGAGTCTTTTTCTGATGTCTTGCTCTATCTCCTGCACTTGTTTAGTTTTCTAAGCATTTAGCACATCGCGTCATGGCATTAGAATTTTGGCGTACTTTTTTCCTGTCTGTCTACACACTAAAGCATAAAGAGTTGGGCATTTTTTTGCCCAGTGGTGATTTTTCCGCTGTGATATTTAGAATCGCGCCTAGGACGTATTGAGCATTCAGTACACATTCGATAAGAGAAGGAAGAGATTGGAGTTGGCTGACTCAGTGGGCCAATGGCAGTGTGGCCACTTCTGGAGGCTGGCCACTCAGCATGCTGGTCTTGGGGGCAGTGCAGAGGGCTCTCGCAGTCAGTGGGAAGCAGCTAACAGGGGCATCCTTGAGGCCTTTCTGCCTTGGTAACGTGACAGGTGGTAGGACAGCAGTGCTTGACCCTGACATGGTGAGCTTGCTGGTACAGCCAGCTTCCCTAGGAGCTAAAGACCGGAGGCTCCCCTGGGCCACTTGGTCACAGGAGTCCTGGCAGGGCTGTCTAAAGCAAGGCAGGGCACCACGACCAGTGAATGATGCTGGACTCCTCACAGCCCATGGCAAGTGGGTGCTCAGTGCTGACCTGATGTTGAGAAGTAAACAAATGTGGCATTCATTGCCTCTTGGAACCAGGAATCATCAATTAATGAATCATAAATTCAAACCCCAGCTAAGACCTAAGAGTTTTTGAATCCGATGCTTGATTTCACTGAAAAAAAGAAACCTCGGTGGCACAAAGGAAATGAGGCCAAAACAATAATCAAGTGGAGGTTGAATGACTTGAATTTTTATTTCTAAACTCGGGGAGATGTTATACGGGTTTAGCACAGGGATGGAGAGCAGCCATGGACTGTAGGGATTAAAAACTTGAGCTTTGTGGTCAGACTGTCTGTGCGTATAGCCTGATGCTACTACCACTTGTCACAAGGAGGCTCACCGATGTCCTTAAGGCCTCAGAACTTCGTGTCTGTCTACCTCCATGGGGGGCATTAGCCATCCTTCTTCTTGGTGCCTTAGTTTACCTTTCTCTAAAATGGGCATCGTGATAGCATCTACTTCAAAAGCCTGCGAAGTAGATTAACTTAGGTCATGTGTAAAGTCCTTAGCCCAGTGGCTGATCAAAACTGCCTATGGTTATGGCATTAACCAGTTAACTAATTAAAGGCACTCAAGCAAGTCTATGTACATAGAGCTCCCCTGGGATGTTTAAGGGATAGAACCGGCTCTTGCACATAGCTCAGCTCAGAAACTGTAGCACGTCTCTTCCTTGCTTTAATCTTGCTCTATCCTTAACTTTATTTCAAGGTCATCAAGGTGGCACATGCAAGCTGTAGATACTTATGTTTTGATGTGCACATACACACACACTGAATGTTGAATAGACATTTCTGAGAACAGTCTAAGTCCCAGGAAATAGTGTCTGTATCTGGTGAAATCATCTCCTTTCTAGGATGATACTTGAAAAAACTTGACCTTTCTCTCATGCCAGCAGATTACTGAGCCACACAGAAAAGCGTCTGATGGAAGATAGTCACAAGTTTTTTATTTGCCTTGAGATATAAAATGCAATTTTTAGAACATACTACTCCAAAAACCAACTGACAATGGAGAACTGTTCATTTTGTACATGGTTTTGTTTTTATAAACAACATGTATCTCTTATTATCCCTGTACCAAAGTTTCAACGCAACGGAAGGAACACAACAGATTCAGAATGGTCGTATTCTCAGGACTATTTTTCAATATACCCTGAGGAATGCAGAATCAACTTAATGCTTTTATGTTCATTCATTCTGCACGGACTGCATCCTGCCTGCCCAGAAACAGTGCATTTTAGCCCCGTCCTGAGCCCCGCAGTTCACGTGCCCCAGGAGAGCTGCCCGATGGCCGATTTATCCAGGCCCCTTCCTGGAATCAGATCTGCTCTATAAAGACACAAAGAGCACTAAGAAAGCACACAGGAGATTTAGAGGCAAGAATCATTTTTCCTAACGTCTAGAACTTTCAGAAGAGGAAGGATATCCTTGCCCACCTGCCAGTGGAATTCTCAAGTCCCTCCGTGGCCTTTAAACTGGTATTTCATGCCAAGGAGAGGACTTAGACGGATAATTCTCTTTGCTGCTGCCTGGTTTCAGAAGTGTGGCACTTTGACAACCCACGACCCGTCCATCTCAATTATTCCTGAGAGTCTCCACGGTGCTTTGGTGACCCCCGAGGGTCACCGAGTGAGCATTTTTTTTAATGACAAAGTAATTTATTGAAGCAGGAGAAGGACTGACTTTGAGATGTAATCAGTGTTTTTAAGTCCCTCTCTGGGCCAATCATCATTTTCACAACTACTTCATAAAGTGAGTGTTATTTTTATTTTGCATGTGAGGAAACTGGAGGTCAGAATGTCCGAAGTGGGATGCGGGCATAGATGTTGAGCCGGGATTTGAGTTCATGTTTGTATCTCAAGATCAGCATTCCTTTAAACCACGCTGAGGCTCATAGCATCTTGAAGGAACACAGGTCTAAGAAACAGATTTTGAAGGCAGGGAAGAAGATGACATTTTATTTTGGAAATCTCTGGCCTCGTAAAGTGCAGGAAAGTAAGTGGAGATACTCAATATGAAGTTCTCTTCCAGAACTGAGATGCAACTGATTTTGCACTAAGTTAAACCTTCTTTGTATCAGGTGTTTGTTTCTGAGTGCAAAATGATTTTTTTCTTTCCTTCATTTTTAAAGTTTCAGCATCGACAAATTCTAATGGTTAGAAACTGTTCTTAAATTTAGGCCGACCTTTAAATGGTCTTTTCAAATTAACATTATTGCAGGAAGTAAAGTCAAATGCAGGTGGGTTGGGGGGGACTGCTCCTGGGCTGCGGCCCCGCGGGGGGGGGGGGGGGGGGTGCGGTCCGTCAGCCTCCGGGCAGGACCGCGGGCAGCAGCTGAACCTGCCGCTGAACCCGCAGCAACACACAGGACTCTTGTGGGCTGCGATTCCTCCTCTTCTCTGTTTGGTTCCTCTTCTGTCCGGATTCCGCCTCTCCCTAGAGGCTGTGGAATCCACTGAAGAATGACATAAAAAACAGAGTCCGATTTTTCTAGCCTAATGATTTGATGTCAGCTGTCATTAAATATCAATGGTTAATGTAAACAAGTAAATGAGTTATTTAAACTCTCTACCTCAGTTTCCCCGCTGATGAAATAGACATAATGCTACCTATTTCGTGTAGTTATCCAAAAGATTCAGACCCAGGCCGCAGAAAGTAGGAGAACCATGACCGGCCACAGCACGTGTTAGCTGTTCTCATTAAACGTGTTCCATCACTCTGATAGGCACTTCAGAGTGGACTAAAGCACTTGAATTCAAGAACTGAATAAGAGTATTGACTTTTTCACGTGAAATATAAAAGCAATTTCGCTTTCTCCAAACCTTATTTTTCTTTATTAGTATTATATTTTATCAAAAGTTATAACCAAGTCTTTGAATACAGGTCTGAGTTCTTTTGCTCGGTTTGGACACTGAGAAATCTTTTATTTCAAAATGTTTCTGCATTTCTTTGAGCCTTTCATCCAGGTCCTTTGCCAACTGTGTGTAGGAGTTGGGGGAAAATTACCCTTAACAGTTAGAGATGGGATGCAGAAGGACTTTTGTGCTGGGGCCAGGCTAGAATTTTAAGCGACCTTAGCTATAAAGTACACGGATGGAGGAATTCTAGAAAAGTTGCTTTTTTTTTTTTCTCTCATAGAAAGTGTTTGGTATCAACAATCCACATAAACTGGGGGAAAGGCTTAAATACCTGGTGAAGTCCCACAAAATGGCTTTTATAGTAACAAAAGCATTTCCTTTAGGACAGCATGGCCGATTCAATTTCAGGGTAATATCTTGTGGATGAGAACACAGTCATACGTTTATATAAGATCTGAGATGACAACTGAGTTAAAAATTATTGTTAACTTGGCCCAGAGGTCAGTGAATCAGAGGACCAGAGGTCAGGTAGGAGAAACGTCTAAATCACCAGGAGGCTCAGAGGCTACCTTCCCGACACCCCACAGCTGGAGCCAAGCACTGTGGGGCCAAAAGCTGTCGTGGATGACCCATGGCACACTCGAGGGCCCCCGGCATGGTGTCATTCCACAGGGTGGAAGCCCCCTTGCTTATCTGCACGCCCAGCTTCTCCGTACCTAGAGTTTCAGTCTGAGAATGTCTTTGATCGCCGTTCCCTGTGTTCTTATAATCATGTGTTCTGTTAAAAGAAAAGGCTGTTTCCAGCTACGAGCATCATTGGCCTCCATGATGCCAAACGGGCCACACATTTTTGGTCTTCATTTTTCTTGAGATTAAAAGATTTGACAAAACTGGCCACTCCCTCCTTCAATATTCCCTTCTTGTGTCTGCTTGGACCTCTCTCTCTTTCTCTCTTTTCTCCTTTTTAGACATCATTTTAAGACTAGATTTCCAAAATCTGGTTGAAACTTTTGAGAGGGGATGCCAGTGGTTGCTGTAGTAGCTTTGGCTGGCGTGAGAGGTAGGGCTGAAAAAATGTGAAGAGAGGCCCTCCCAAGCTTATTTCTCTGGCCCAGACTTTACTGAACAACAGGCCCATTTAGCCAACCGAGCACATGCTCTTTCCCCCCCTAAACTGAACTTCCTCCAAAATTTCCTGCCTCGAGAAATGGTACCTCGGTGCTTGTGGCACAAAACCTGGTCATCAGCCTTCCTGTTACTCTCTCTTTATTTCTTCATTTGAATTGATCCCACTTCCACCTTGGCTGTCTCTTTGTCCACAGCTCCCACAACCATCTAAACCATCCTCATCTCTCCTCTGGCTAGAGGAATAGCTACTCCACATTTGCTTTTGAATTCTTCAGATCTATACTCCACTGTGATTTGGAAGGATCATTTAAAAATGAAAGCCTAGGCACATAATTCTCTTGTTAAACTCCTTTACTGACTTCCCATTGTTCTCGGGATAAGGTCCGAACTCCTTAAAAGTGGGGGATACAAATGGCACGAACTGCGTCCTGCCCCTCTCGGGCCGTCCTCTGTCTTGCTCACGACGGTCCAGCTGCACAGAGCTTCCCTCCGCCTGTCAAATGACACAAGCTGTTCCTGCACGGACTCCTGCGGTAAATATATCTCTTTTGGGTGAGGTGGTTTGGAATGAAAGGCAGGTTAATAGAGATGTTTGGAATTTAGGAAGAAGGGATCAGGCAAATGCAGGAAGCAACTGGAGGGAGAGGTGGGTAGTTAAGACAGGGGCAACTGAGGTCTGATTTAAACATTTACTACTTGAAAATTTTTCTCCAAGGCCCTTGCTTCCAGCCTTCCTTATTTACTTCACAGTTATATCAGTCCTATCGCACTTCGTTTGTGCAAAGCACTGTCCCAAGGGCTTTAAAACCATTAATTCATTTACTTAATCACTGCTGTGTTTCAGAACAGAGCTAGGTTCCAGACTCTTGTTCCTTAATGTTGCCCTGCTCATTAGGCGAAGCGCTATATACCTCTAGGAAGTCTGGCGTTTGAGTACAGCGAATGGTTTGAACCTTGAAATTAAACTATTACACATTGTGCGCTTCTGGAAATACCTGACTTTGAAGATCCTGTGTTTTTCATTCATTAATTCTTTTTTTTTTTTAAGATTTTTATTTATCTATTTGAGAGAGAGAGAGAGAGAGAGAGAGAGAGAGAGAGAGAGAGCTTGGGGAGGAGGAGTAGAGGGTGAGGGAGAAGCAGACCCCCGCTGAGCAGGGAGCCCGATGGGGGACTGGATCCCAGGACTCTGAGATCATGACTCTGAGCTGTAGGCAGACGCTTAACCCACTGAGCCACCCAGATGCCCCTCATTCATTAATTCTTTCGATGTTTAACGAGAATCTTCTTTACGTTAGAGCTTTGCTGCCATCGGGACGTGCTGCCAGGACCTCAGCTTCTCTACCCACACCTGACCTTTCTTTTCCTTGCTGGCATTCTCTGCCGCTTGCCTCTCCTCATTTTGGAAAAACCTCTTCACAGCTACCTAAATTATTATCTTGCAATAAAAAACATTTAATCTAGTCCAAATTCCTTACCTTGAAATAAAGGACTCTCCCTGGAGTGAGAATCTAACTTCCTTTCACACGTTTCTACCTGCAGCCATGGGAGATTTCGAGCAGGAGCCCCCGGGACACATGCCTCCTCCTTCCCCGCCTTGTCTTTGCGTGGCCCCTCTTTCTCCTCGCAACGGCTTTGCCTCTTCCCTTGCCCTAGAGACTCCACTCCTTCTTCGACACCCAGATCAAATGTCGCATTGTATCAGGAAATTGATTTTGCAGAGATGATACTACTGTCTCCTCTGAACCCTCACATCATTTTGTGCGTACGTCTGTTTTCTCAATACTACTGTATTTTACATCTTTGTAAACTCCTGATTCAACGCTGAGCTTCTCAAGTTCACAAATCATATCTTCGTCATTTTCCTTTAATCAGCACTTTGGGGAAGACTGTCACCATCAAAACAACAGATATAAAATATTGAAGAATAAATCCAAAGTTAAGATAATCATATACTCCATGAAGAGAATTTTAATATTTCACTAAAAGACATGAAGTAAACCCTAAATAAATGGAAAGCCTTATCCTGTTTTTGTATAGAAAACCAGAATTCCTACCGACAATTTTTCCCAAATTAAACAGTTAACTCACATATATCTCAATTAAAGTAAGAACATTCTTTTTTTAACTTGGCAAAAACTCATATAAAATAATCAGCATGTGAAAATATCTTGAAATATTCTGATATAGAAAAGTAACTAGCAGGAAGTCATTTTTATGGGTTTAAAAGTATTATGAAGCTGCACCAAAATAATTTGTTACTACTGCATAAACAGATCAAGGAAACTGAAATAAAGTCAGAAATAGACTCATAAATATAATCAAGAAATTGGTAAAGAGGACATGTAAAATAATTGAAGATCTGACAGATTTTCACAAAGTTCTTTCGAGCCATTTGACTAGATCTTTTGAAAAAGCTGAAGCTAAATCCTGACTAGAAGCTTTATTTTAAAGTAAATATCAGAAACACAAGCTTTTAAATATAAAAAGAGAAATTCTAAAAGTGCCAGAAGAAATAACTTTATTTTTTAAAAACTTTGGAATGGAAAAGACTTTTTCTAACTCAAAAACTGAGAGAGAAAATGTCATAAATTAGGCTACATAAAAAAGTATAACTTTTGTACTGCAAAGAAATTTCACAATGTCATAAGAAAAATGACAACTATGGAAAATATATGCAAAATATAAAATGTATGCCAGATAAATGTCATATTGCCTTACTACACAGAGTTCTCACAATAGAAAAATGAGGAAAGACTCAAAGCAACATTTCACAGAAAAATATTGCAACAGGGAATAGCCAGCCATATGGTAAGATGCTAAAATTCACTCATAACCATATATGCAAATTCGAGTTAACAATGGGACACCATTTTTTCCTATCTTAGAGGAAACACTACAATGTTTTATAATAGCCACTGTTGGCTAGAATAAACAAACAAGTACTCTCAAATCATGTTGAAAGATGATTTGAAAATATCAACATTTTTTGTGATCTTGAATCCACCGGAATTTATTTAGCAATTTAGTTAAGTGCAAAGATGTTCACTGATGCGCAAATCCAGAAGCAACACAAATGTTTATTAATAGGAAAAGTATTAATAATAGCCATACGTTGTGCTATTTTACAACTGACTAGAAATTAGAAGATTTAGCTGCTTAAGTGGAAAGTTGATCAATATACTGTTTAATAAGAAAAGAAAATTGTACAACACAAATCCTTGTGTAAATAAAAGTGTCATTTACATACAATGTATACAGATATTTTTGGACATGGAGACATGAAACTTGATATAGTTAATTGTGTGGAAGATAAACTGAGTGGGAAGGGAGATGGCAAGGGGATGGTATTACTTTAAACCCTCTGTGTTGTTTGAATCATTTTTATAAACCTCAGGATTTTTTTATATAGATTTTTAGTTTTTCCAAAAATGGCACCTCTTCTTACCTCTGTCACTTTAGACTGAGATAGTTATCAGGAATAACTTATTTGTTCCAAGATACCATGTGTCTTCCTGGAAAATGATGGATCCGGAAATTGAAATATTCATGCTCACTGATGGTGACAAATCCCTTTGGGGGTTAATTTTTATATTTATAGATTTTCCTGACAGGAACATTGAAATCAGAATGTGCGTGCCACAGCTAGGATGTGGTTGGCACGACCAGAGACTCTTGCTGCCACAGTAAGGAAAGGATGGATGCCTCCACAGGAGGGACGGTAGTCTGACCACGAACAACCCTGTTTATTTGGGCACTGCACACATCACACTCTTCCCCTAGACCTTCGTTTTGGGCACTTTCCTCTAGGTTTGGCAGAAACAGATTTCACTACATTCTTTTCTCTGTTGCTTTCTCGTAAAATAAGAGAGGGGGAAATGCTGCCTTTCTATGTGGTCTGATTCCTGAAGCTGGAAGCTTGGTTGTAAACAGTGTAACTACTGGTACAACTAATTAGGTGAGTGATTCTTGTGATTCTTGTGCCCGGTCCCGATGTGTAAGGTTCCCCCCATCACCCCACCCCCCGCCCCACCAAGCAATTCTACTGCATCAACTGGGGGTCCTACAGCTCAACTAGATTCTGACACTATCTATTCTGAGATAGCATCACATTCCATAGGTTTAGGGCTCAGTCCCACAAACCTGCTCCCCACAACCAGCTGTAAATCCAAGGTTCCATTAATTTGTTAGAGTGGCTCACAGAAATTGGGGAAAGTTTACTTGCTAGCTCACCGATTTATTATAAAAGGAAATAACTCAGGAACAGCCAGATGGAAGAGATGCGGAGGGCAAGGTGTGGGGAAATGGTACGGAGCCTCTGAGAAAGTTCCCACCCTCTCAGCACCTGGTGGGCTCCTTAGGCAGCCAAGCCTCACCTTTTCAGGCTTTCCCAAAGTCACCTCATTAACATTAAAAAGATAACTTAATCGCACTTATCACAAAGAAAATTCCAAGGGTTTTAGGGGTTCTGTGCCAGGAAAAGGGTGGGGAACCAAATATATATTTTTTATTAGTTCACAGGATCACACCGTATTTGGTCAGAACTTTGGAAGGTCTGAGGGTAACAGATACAAATGACAAAACAAAAACAGAAATAAAAAGTGTGGGGGGTGCCCTTCCTCTTATCCTTTTATCCTCCAGCAGCATTGGGAGCCAGGATTCAGTTTATTCCTCTTACTGAAGTCAAAAGAGCAGAGCTCAGTCAGCGTCCTACCTTGTAGGAGGAAGAACAGGGTAAACCCCAATCATTTTTTTTTTAAATTAACATACAATGTCTTATTTGCCCCAGGGGTACAGGTCTGTGAATCATCAGGCTTGCACGGTTCACAGCACTCACCATGGCACATACCCTCCCCGATGTCCATACCACCTTTTCTGTTTTGAGTTCCACATCATTAGCTGGATAATAATTGTTCCCAAGGAGTGGTGATTTTTAAGAACCGTGATCTTTTAAAGCTGAAATTAACTATAACATATGTATATGGAGTCTTGTGTATGGTGATCGCTCAAAAACCAGCATTGGCTGTCACACTTTTGCTTGCTGGGTAAATAGCAGTAAGATGCAGAGGACAAAAAATTTCAACGTCTAATCATAATACCCAGTGTTTCTAATAAATTAGGAAAATGAACATGTAGTCAAGAGCAAAAAAAGAAAATTTTTTTAAATAGAAATATAGGGACGCCTGGGTGGCTCTGTTACTAAGCGTCTGCCTTTGGCTTGGGTCATGATCCCAGGGTCCTGGGATCGAGTTCCCCACATCGGGCTCCCTGCTCAGGGAGGAGACTGTTTCTAGCACTGCCTGTTACTCCTCTTGCTTGTGCATGCTCTCTCTATCTGGCAAATAAATAAATAATAAAAATTTAAAAAATAGAAATATAAAAATATTTAGCCTTCCATCTTTCCAAATAAGGAACACAGGTATTCAGCTCAGTACATGGGGACCGCCAGAATTCAACTTGGCCATTTTAATGGGAGAACTTGTTCCCAGAAAGTGATGCATTTCTCTCTCTCTCTTTTTAAATTGTGGCTCATAAACTTTTTTTTTTAAATAAGGAATGCCTCTAACTCATTTTTTGAAGCCACTAACTCATTGATTTCAAAGTAAAACCATTAAAAAAAATCTTAACTACTTACCAGAAAAGAAATTTTAATAGCAGAACATAGAGAAACTGTTTCTTTCATTCTCAAAATACAATTTAGCTGATGTTATAGAGTTTGAATTTTAATTCTATTTTAAAAATGACAGGCTCATTGAAAATAATTCAAAGCACACACAGTGTTCTAGGGTGAAAAGTTGGAATCTCTCTCTACTCCTCCTTGCCTAGTCCCAGAGTTAAGATCTGTTACTACATTCTTAAATATCTTTGCAACGGATTGGTTTTCTTTGCTAAGATTTTCTATTTTTCATTAGTTTCAAGCTAATCTGCAATTTCTTGCTGAAGCATTTTTATGAAGGCTGCTTTCAAATCCTTGTCATGTAACTCCAGTATCTGGTTTGTCTTGGTGTTGGCATTGGTTGATTATCTCGGCTTGGTACAACGGATTACCTTTAATTGTATCATCAACATTCTAACAATTACATTAGGAGACTCTAGGTCCCATTAAAATCTCTTATTTTAGCAGGCGGTCACGCACCTAGGTTTAGCATGAAAGTCCTGGCTGTAGGTGTTGAGAATCTCCCCCCCTCTCCAAAGGACAAAAAGACTCATCTCAGTTGGATGTCTGCTGCCACCTCTGCCCGCTCACCCAGTCTCTTGGAGAGAAAGGGCAGTCTCTGAACTGCAGTGACAAAGAGGCTTGTCAGTCAGTCTGCTTGTGTGGCTCCCCATTGCTTGTGTCACCAGACCCCCCAGTTTCTCTGTGTGGTGGAGGAGAGTCTCAGGCCCAATGAGACGATCATTTCTCTCGCCGGCTGATATTTATTTCATATGGGTCTTGAACTGTCCCCTTTGTGTACGTTGTCCTGCTTGCCTGGTGTTGTTGACAGGACTCTTACTAGATCCAGGGGAGGAATGAGCCCATTTGGGCTGCCCTCCCCTTAGCTAGATGGGAAACCTAGCATGCAGGGCCTGGATCAACTTTTGCTATTGGGTGGAGGGGTGTAAGATCCTGCCACTATGTTTTTGCTTTAGTCTTGGGATTGCTAACCAGTTTGCCTTCCTCTTTCCATCATTCAGAGTTCTCCTGACACTGCCTGTTGCATTATTTTCAGGGTTTATTGCTGTACTTGGTGAAGAGAAGCTGGAAGGAATTAATCCACACCCCCTTGTCCCAACTAGGAATCTCTATCTCTCAATGCATATGTCTCCTCCACTAAACTCAGGCAGCTGAAGCATAAGGACCACGCTGAACTGTGTATTTCGGTGTTTAATTCAATTTCTGACAAAAAGCAGGCACTTAGTAAGTGCAAATGAACTGATATACAGAATTTGATCTGATGCTATACTGTTGTGAACAGGACATTTCCGTGCTATTGTACTTAGCAGTGACAACAAAGCAAGATTAGGGCTTGGCTCAATAATGTAAAGATGGGACTTCTTCCTTTGTGCTTGGATAACTGACTTCACATCTTTTAGTGTTCTCTCCACTGCATGGAACTCAAGATGTCAGAAAAGGAGATCAGCAGTCTTCACGCTGCCATGTCATAAGCCTCAGAGAATGTCTGCACGGCCAACAAGTTTCCTCAAAGGATTTCAGAAAATGTTCTGTGTACAGCTATACTGCACGAGGCTCTGTTAAGCAAAGACGAAAAGAGAAATTTTGCTCCTCTAATACCAGGTAAACCTATGAAACAAGCATCTCGCATAGCCGAAGGTTCTATTTATTTATTTAGCTGATGTCACAGTTTAGGGGAATTCTGGACAAAAAGTAAATGTCAGTTAAGATTGTTTAATGGTAGTAATAATACCTCCCTCTTTTTGAGTGTCTCCTTGTGTGAAGTGCTGAGCTAACCACATTACTTATATTACTGATAAATTCCACAAATTCCCATTCTGTAGATGCAGATATAGTTAAAGAAACTATATCACAGAAAGTCATATCGGTTGCCAAAATAGAGTAAGGATTCAATCTGAGGACTGTCACCACCCTTTTGTTTGTGTATGCCTCTTATAAAACAAAATTTCTATAGGAAAGCATGAAAATGTAATGCACGACAAAATAGGGTTTCACAAAAAAAGGTTTTTTTCTTCACTTATCCAAAAATGTCAGAGTAATAGCTTAGTTAATGTTATAAGATGTTTTGCTGCCATGATAGTAACAATTGCCTTTTGACAAAATAATGCGTTGTTATTAGCTCATTGAGCTATAATGGAGACCATTGTTTGCAAAGGCAATAATGTCTTATAATACGTGACTTCTGCCCTGCCCCCTGCTGTGTTATTTTCTTTCCTCGGAGCTGACAAAAGCATTCAACAAAATGAGGAAATAGTGGAGGGCACAGCTGAATCAAATTTTGAAACAAACAGCCAAAGATAAGTGTGTCACATGAGAACAGCTCTTAATTGTTCTATGATAATTCACTCAAAATATAATGATGTTGTTAGAAAGAATGAACTAGTTTCTTGCGGATTAAGAGAAAATCATTTGTAGAAGATGAAAGGGCATCTAGCATTTGAATAGACAGAGAAAAGAACTGCAAGAACATGAAATTACTTTTTCGCCTGATAAGACGTTTATCTGTGTTTCTCGATCCTCATGCTAAATGAGGTCTAGAAGATAGGGTCCTTTGAAAGCAGAAATGGTATTAGGTTGGAATTCTGTTCCAGGCACTCAGAAGACAGACATAAATAAGCACTGCAGTGAGTCTGGTTACTAATGAGGAGACCTCTTTTGCAAATTCATCTTAACGAGCTTTTTTTTTCTGAAAAATGCCCAGAGCTTGTTACCCAAAGCTAAGGCTGCATTCTGTGTATGCAAGGAGATAAGATGTACAAGGAGCCTCCCTTCACTGGGAGAATTTGGAATCTAGGATATATGGGCTCAAATCATGCTTCTAGTGTTCATACAGATTTTCAAATCAGATGATCGTGGTGATCATGTGCCTTTGATAAGCCTAAAACCTTACCAATTCACTCATGTATTCTTAGCAATTCATCCTCTTGCTAGAGGCAGCCTAATGGTATAAAATAGACTCCACGTTCAATTGATACATGAACTTCCTGATCTGCCCTTTTTGTTGCATCCCTCCAGTATGGAATCTTCCCTCCAATATGGAACCTTTGCCACACTTTAATGATGATCCTTCCCATTCTAAGCTGCACAATCAATTGGTGGTGTGTTTAATGGGAGTGGAAAGAGCCTGAGGTCTTTGCGCAAAGTACTACAAGTGGGCTTTTAAGTGTTTTCAAAGTTGGTGAATGGAAATTTCTGGGCACTTTTTGGAATAAAATTCTTAGAGACTTTTTGGAATGGAGACAGTTCCTGACTTACAATGTTTTGACTTACAATTTTTCAACTTTACGATGGTGCAAAAGCAACATGCATGCTGTAGAAATCATACTCTGAATTTTAAATTTTGATCTTTTCTTGGGCTAGCACTCTGTGGTCCAATACTCCTTTGTGATGCTTGGCGGCAGCAGGGAGCCACAGCTCCCAGTCAGCCACACAATCACCATGGTAAACAACTGATACACTTTTAACCATTCTGTTTTTCTTCTTCAGTACAGTAGTCAATAACTTACATGAGATATTCAACACTTTATTATAAAATAGGCTTTGTGTTAGATGATGTTTCCTAACATGGTGGTCTAACGTTAAGCGTTGTGAGCCCGTTTAAGGTAGGTGAGGCTAGGCTATCATGTTCTGTAAGTTATGTGTATTAAATGCATTTTCTACTTAAAATGTTTTCAACTTACTATGGGTTTGTCAGGATGTAACCCCATCACAAGTTGAGAAAGATCTGTAAGTCCTTTTAATGAGAATTTCCCAAGAAATACAGATCTATCTGGTATAATGCAGAGGGAGTTGGGAATGGGGGATGGAGGGCTGAATGTGGGGTAGGGGTTAGATTCCAAGTGGTATGGCACATGACTGATGCTGAAGAACACAACTGCCTGATACAACCAAATCATGCATAAATTATAATAAAATGTTTACATGTTTAATCAGCACATTTCTAGGCTCTTGAGGAAGTTAGAAACTAGAAGAATAAGCAGTGAGGAGCAAGCACCCTTAAAAGCTGGAGTAGCTGTGGAATCAAATGCCTGAACAATGGAATCAAGAAATGAGATATTAGGACCAATGTCTGGAGTGAAGGTGATTCTGACATTCTTAATATAAACTGGAATCCTCAAAGGGGACTCGAGTAGCTTTATTATTTTTTTAAGATTTTATTTATTTATTTGACAGAGAGAGAGAGAGATCACAANGGGGGGGGGAAGCAGGCTCCCCGCGGAGCAGAGAGCCTGATGCAGGCCTCAATCCCAGGATCCTGAGATCATGACCTGAGCTGAAGGCAGAGTCTTAATCCACTGAGCCACCCAGGTGCCCTCAAGTAGCTTTAGAGAGAAATATGTGTAAAGTTTTTTTGGAAGAAAGCATTCTGAAATTAGTTTTTAGGAATTCATGAAAAAATTCAACTAAACATGAATGTAGATTTAAAATTGCATCAGATTCAAGAAAAAAACTTACCATTTGTGAGAGTCAAAGAAAGCAACAAAAATATTTAGGTTCACATACTTCATATTATTATTTTAGAATTATTAGAATTATTAGATAAAAATATGAAGTACTGATGTATGAAATGTTTAAGAAGTAAAATACATATAAAAATGATCAAGGGTCATTCTAAGGATCGTTCCTGGTAATTCCTAGACGATTTGGGTCAGCTATTCTGGAGAGGAGAAGCAAAGGAAGAGAGATGTGTGTGGGTGTGTGTGCACGTGTAAGTATGCATGTCACTCAGCTTAAAGGGATGAGAGAACTAAAAAAGCAGTCAAGGATTCCTGGGCCAAGGTCCAGGCAAAGTCTGAAGCCGAAAAAGGTAGAAGAAGATATAGTATGCAGGCAGTCACCAAAAGAAAGTTGGTATAGCTATCAGAAAGCATTACATTACTAGTTCTAAAGGAAGACACAATGCTAAAAATTCAGGAAGGCTTAACTATATATAATTAGTATTAACCTCAAAATATGTGTGATCTCAAAATTATTTTTTTATTAATATATAATGTATTATTTGTTTCAGGGGTATAGGTCTGTGAATCATCAGTCTTACATAATTCACAGCACTCACCATAGCACATACCCTCCCCAATGTCCATCACCCAGCCACACTATCCCTCCCCCTCTCCTCCAGCAAACATTGACAAAACTAAAATGAAAAACACACAAATTCAAAATGGTAAGGGGAGATTTTCAACACAAGTCTCTCAGCAACAGATAGAACAAGTGAAGAACAACTAATACATATTTGAACTACTCAATAGACTTAACCACAACACACACACACACACACACACACACACACACACCTTCTACCTAACAACTGCACAATACATTTTCCAAGAATAAATGGAGCAGTTGCAAAGATTTATCATAGGGTGATTCAAAAATCATGTTTCAATAAATTTCAAAGAATTTCAGTGATAAAGTCTGTATTCTCTAATCATGGTATAATTAATCTAGAAATCTGAGAAAAAAATCTATTTTGGAAATCCCCATATATTAAGATCTAAGAAATATACTTCTAAGTTACTCATGGTCATGAAGGGAATCGCAATGCCAAAGAGAAAATGCTTTTAATTGAATGAAAAATAAAGTACTATTTTCAAAACTTGCAGCTTTCTGTTAAAATATGCTTAGAGGAAAATATGCATCCTTAAAAACTCATATACTAGATAAAATGAAAAGCTTAAGGTCATTTATCTAAATCTCCATCCCAAGACTTTGGAAAGAGAAAGGCAAATTAAGCCCCATGAAAGTAGAATACAAGAAATATTATAAAGTTTAATAAATAAAGGAAGAAATATGGGAAGATCGATAAATTGATACATGCTTGATGAGACTGAATAAGAATTAAAGGAGAGAAAACAAAAATAATCAATGTCAGGAATTAAAAAGGAAACATTAAATAAGTTAGAAAAGTACAATAAGAAATTGGAAAAGAAATAATTCAATATATTTAAAAAAGACATGTATAGAATGATACAACTCACCAAAATGTCCATAAATATAGAAAATATTTTTAATTCTGTACTTGTTAAATATACACACGATTTAAAATTTTCCCAAAAGAAAACTGTCAGCTAGTCTAGATGCCTCCATCAGTGACTCATACTAAACATCAAAGTAGTAAATAATAATTTTGCTGTCCCTGAAAATTAAAAAACACAGGACAAACACCTCAACTTAATATTTGACGTCAAAGTCACTAGCACACGTGAAACAAACCTAATAGAAATTTATAAGGAAATAGTATTAATTGAAATTTAAAAATGTAACGGATGTGTTTATGTGTTTTAACAACACATAAACATAATTGAGGAAATAATAAACTGAAATATAGATGTAAGGAAATTACCCAGGCTGCAACATAATAAAACAAAAAGATGGAAAGTATGAACATGATAATAAGAGGTATGGATGATTGGATGGAGCAGTCTAACAAATATATCCCATCACTGTCCCAGAAGAAAAAAATAGAATGAAAAACGTGCAATATTGAAAAAAGTATTGGCTGATAATTTGCCAGAGCTAATGAATGGTACAGATTGAGAAACAGAGAGCAACACCTATTCAAAGCAGGATAATAAAAACATAAATAGACACCTAATAAATCTGTAGAAAGTCTGGTAGGGGTGGAAGTAGCCAAAAAGAAAGAACAAATTACTCAGAAAGAACAATATTTTTGTCACCAGACTTCTAAACAGAAAATTGAAAGCCAGATGATAGCAAAATAAAATTTTCCAAGTAGTCATAGGAAATAGCTGCCAATTAGAACTGAATATCCAGCAAACTTTTGTCTTCCAAAAGAAAAAAAAAGGGGAGGTTGAAATAAATATATTTTCAGATAAAGAAAATCTTAAGCGCATTTACTACTAGTTAACTTCACTAAAGGGCCATCGAAAGGTTTTGCTTCAAGAAGGAAAATGATCCCACAAGGAAAATGCAAAACAGAATTGTGAGAAAAGAAATTGGTCTAAGTATGCTGTATTAACTATCTAACACTGAGTAACAAAGAAGGCCGAAACTTAGTGGCTTAAAACAACAATAACCGTTATTCATTTCTTATAGTTTCTGTGGATCAGGAATTTGGGAGTTAGTTGGGTAGGTGGTTCTAGCCTGGGGTCTCTCGTGTGCTTGTCACCATATTAACTGGACATGCCATCATACGTCAGCTGGGATTGCAGTCCTATGAGGGTGTACTGGAGGATACAGCTCCCAAGGTGGCTCACTTGCACAGCTCACAAGTGGGAACTGGTACCAATTCTTTATAATAGTTCTTGGGCATCCTCATGGAATGGTGGTCAGACTCTCCCAGAACAAGTGATCCAAGACACCAAAGTAGAAGTTATGGACTGAATTGTGTGACACTTCCTGCTCCAGGGCAACGAGATTCATCAACTGAAGCCACAACTTCCAGTACCCCAATGGGATTATATCTGGGGATAGGAATTTTAAAAGGTAATGAGCCAAAGTACTCATTTTTACTTAAAATCCAGTATGACTGGTGTTCTCATCAGAAGAGAAGATTAGGACACAGAGAGACACCAGAGACACATGCACACAGAGAAAAGACCAAATGAGGACACAGGGAGAAGGTGGCCATCTGCAAGCCAAGGAAAAAGGGCTCAAGAGACACCAAACCTGATGATACCTTGACTTTGGACTTAAATCTCCAGAACTGTGAGAAAATAAATTTCTGCCCTTGAAGCTACCCAGTCTGAGGTATTTTGTTATGGCAGCCCTAGCAAACTGGTACATTTACCCTCTTCATAAAGGTAAAAAAAAAAAAAAAATGAAAACACCTCAAATATCCACCTACAGGAAGATAGTTTCTCTCTGAGGGACAGCCTTTAATATGAATCAGTGCAGAGGAAGTCAGTCCCCTGTGTTTTACTATTCCAAATCCCCCGGATCCAGGAGAGAGAATCTGATTCCACACCTGGAACATAGACAATGGCTATTTCCACTTGGGGTAGCTGCAAGAGTTTGAAATGGTCAACCTGAGGTCTGTGGACTTATGAAATGGTCTTCCCCACTAATCACTGCTTTTAGACAAAGTGTTTTTCTACTCATAAAAGCCAAATGGCCATCTCACAAATTATGAGCCCTTTCCCTCCCCTTGTTGTGCGTTCTTTACCTCATCTTGGCTTAGGTCTCTTGAATTTCTAGAAGGGGAAGGAAGGTGAGAAGCAGGTTCATGTGTGTGGAAGAGTCAGATTTTAAACGCTGTGTTGTAGTGGAGTTTATTTTAATCTACTTTATGTCCTTACTCCCTTTGATGAATGTGAGCCTCTAGGCAGACAAGCAAGACTTGAATGTTAGATTCCAGTGCTCCGTCTCACAGGAATTTAGAGGGTAGGTAATATTATAGAATAGCCATCAATCAAAATCTCTAGCATTTGGTACTGAGGACTTTTATCTAATAAAGAACCAATAAAGGCAAGATTCGCTGTAGATGAGGGAGCAATGAATTAATTTATCCAAGCTATTCTTTTCTAATATCTTAACCCTAAATAGTTAATAAATGTTTGTACGCTTACTGTAAATAAAGCATCACATTTAAAGAGATAAGTTCCAAGAATTAAGTTTAGTAAAAAACAGTCTGTCAAAACTGTTAATTGGGGTTAAATATATTACAAGTTAAAAAAAAACCCCACAAAAAAACCGACTCTATTTAATTCACTTTGCTACCAGAAACTATTTTTGTATTTCAACCATAGATAACAAAAATTGTTTCAGCTAGACTTTGACAATAGAGACAAATGTTTGCATAAACAAACCTGTTCCCAGAATTAAACCTGTAAATGTAAACAAGAGGCACATTTCCTTTTTGTAACAATGCCCAAACTTCATAGGAATAATCTTTAATTTTATATGGAGAGGAAATTGACTCTGTGTTTACGGTGTGTTATCTATATTCATGAAACCAGTAATTTTTCTTAACTCTGGTCAGATGGCAGGCGCACTCTCTGGTGCTGGGGACTGAAAGATTAAACAAAGTCTGCGCCAGCAAGTTACTCACTGGGATGATAGCAGAGAGGAGCCATCATCATCTAGTCCAATCTGATCAAGTTAGGCAAAATTCGACCTCTAATAATTGGTTTAGATTACGAGCAGTTCACAGATGAGCTGCGTCTCCGTTGTCTTAGAAATTATTAGTAAGTTATCAAGTGGTGGCAGAATGGGGGCTCATGGGTGGATCAGGGGAGATTAGAAGAGAGGAGCGCATTCTAGGCAGAAGGAGCTCTAAGGTCATTACACAAGAAGAATGAATTACAATTTCATTACAGAAGGAAAAATCCAGTCCTGAAAATATACTTATATTGAGAGTCAGAAAATAAAAATAAAAATAAAAATAAAAATAAAAATAAAAAAAAGTTAATCCATTTGGTGCCTGGGGGAACTTGATCCTTAACTTGCACTGACCTCAAAACAATCAAAAACTTGGATGCTTTTTGTCTGCGTCAGTGCCAGTCTTATTTATTTGCTTCCAATTCAAAATGATGTATTCTTACTCTCTTCTATATGTTGTACCAGTTCTAGACAGTTTAATTCTTAGCACAGATCTTAGAATTTCTATGAATTATACAGGATAGTTAGGACGGTTTTAAAATTCTTCAAAACTTTTTAGAACTTTCAAAAGAGGCAATAAAATAAATTGAATTTTCCAGCATCCTAGAGACATTCATGTGTCAAAAGCACCCCCTTATAGCCCAAGGTTATACATCATAACACCTCAGATTTCACTACAGTTTATTACAGTGAAAAAAACACCCACGTGGCCCTGAGTGCATATTCAATTTATGACTATCAAAGGAAGACAGATTTAGATACATTAAAATGTGGTTTCTGTGTTTATAATGATATGCAGCCACATAAAAAAATAATGTACAGAAACCTTGTCCTACAAAACAACTGTGGGGAAGTCTTTGACTAGAAATTGTCCCAGTTTGGGAACATTAGATTATACATGAATGTAAATTAAAGATATTATTAATTCACTTGAAACAACCGAACATTTAAGAAGGCTGTTTCTACCAGGGGAAACAAAGATGGAGAACTGTCAAATAGTTGTGAGTTGCTCAGAATTCTGCCTGGCTTCCAGAAATTGAATTGGGAACAGATGTCTGCCCACACAGCAAAAATGATCTTACTACTAAGTGTTTCTTTAAATGAAACGCATGATGGCAAAAATGATTCTTTAGTGGACTCCCAGTCAAAGGAAAAGAAATATTAGATAAGTTGAAAAATACGCCATCCTCTTCAAGTTTCAGAAGTAGAAACTAGCAATTTAGAGGCATTTTTTTTTTCTGGGATGCTTGGGGGAAAATTTTTTTTGCAATTCACTTATAATTTATTTTTTTTTGTGAACATTTTGATGAACAACAAGAAATGGTTGATGAAAAGATTAGAAGCTTGAAAGAGGGCTTAGATTTCATCCCTTTTAGTTCAGTTTCAAACCCTAGTATATTTACTCTTGGTTGGTTAGAAGCACCAAAACAGATTTTACTTAAAAAATCTTAGCAATTAAATAGTATGTGGTTCCAAAAGAAGGGGATAGTATTATTTATAAGAAAATAAAATGAATCATTTTACTTTAACTATACGCGTAGCTTTTGTCTTAAACTTCTGACATTAGAACAGGTTAATTTTATTTACTCTGCATTTGTAATCAACATTTTTGTGGCAGTTTGATATATAAGTGTTTGGCTAGATATTTGGAATTATCTTTCAAAGAAGATGGCTATTTTTCTCGAATGCTATGAATAAAAAAATATTTATTACGGCATTGTGCCACAACTCCTTACACAATACTTTTGACATGGTTGGTTCCCAATAAATGTTTCTTGATTTTGCTGGAGAACTGGGACTCTGGAGAGGGGCAAGGTAAATTTAGTAGCTACCACCAGGGGGCAGCAGAGGCTACAGGATCTGGAGACCCGGCAATAGTTCAACCGCTAAGATGGGTAGTCTTGCACTCTTCCTCCATTTTTGCTGGGTTGCGGTCCTTAGCTGGGAGTGGACCACAGAATGGTTCAGAGTTTTGAATCGTAATCTCTGGGAGTGGCTGGGGTATGTGTGGTTTCTAAAAGCTCTGGTTATTCTCATGCATAGGAACAGGTAAGAAGAGAGAAGGATAGGAAGGACCTCCAGGATAAGTGTCTACTTTCCCATGGGTTGCCCTTAGGGAACTGTGAAAATATGAACCATAGATACAGGGTTTTCAGTATCTCATCTGGGGATATTTGGTTTCATATTGTCTAGTCACATGATAGGGAAAAGGGTGAAACAGCCTGAACTATTTTCCAGAGCTTCCCTAAGGACTCCTATTTTAACTGGTAGGGAATATCCACTTAGCTGAAGTTCATTAGACTTGCCTCTGCTGTTAAGTTGGTCCACAAAGACCTCTGATTATTCTTTTTTTTTTTTTCCTGGCTGTCTAATTGACGTTTTTCCCATGCTTTTAACTTAAGTCAGTGATTTCAGTATTCACTCAAACAGGAAAATGTTTCCCTCTTAACTAAGCTCTTAGTATTTGCACTAAAATCATTAATGATGGTTAGAACAGAGTTCTGATTTTGTCTTGGATATACAGACTTTGTCTTGGATATACGCGGTGGGGGGCACAGGTGGAGTTCCCTGCAAATTAACACTTCTCTCATGCTGGGCTCAAGAATGGGTATTTTTTCTTTTAGTATTCCAAAATCAAGTGTAAAAAATGGTCTTTCCATTTGTATCTTAGAGCTGAATCTACAGTTCTTAACCAAGAGTTGAATAAAGCCTGAAATAACAAAGGGGAAATAAGGCCAGACATTTTATGATTCTAGATAATATTTTTTATAAGAGAGAGTTTAGGGGCGCCTGGGTGGCTCAGTGGATTAAAACCTCTGCCTTCGGCTCGGGTCACGATCTCAGGGTCCTGGGATCGAGTCCTGCATCAGGCTCCCTGCTCAGCGGGGAGCCTGCTTCCTCCTCTCTCTCTGCCTGCCTCTCTGCCTACTTGTAATCTCTCTCTGTCAAATAATAAATAAAATCTTTAAAAAGAGAGAGAGAGAGAGAGTTGATTTTCTGGGCTCACAAACTTTATTTATCCAAGTCGGACCCCAAGAACAAAGGAGGTGAGCAATATATCCTCTTTTTAGCAATGAGCTCTTCCGACTCTGTTTGGAGTATTGCAACCTCCTCTCCCAATTAGGTTAAGGGGTTTGAATTTTATTCTGAGTGTGTTGAGAAGCCTTTGGAAGGTTTTAACCAGGAAGGAACAGGTTCAATTTGTGTGTGAAAGAGAGGAATCTGACTGTTCTTTGATGAATAGATGCTAAGAGGATAAAAGGAAAAGCAAGATCAATTAGGAAACTATTAGGAAACTAAATGGTACGCTCAGAGAGAGATGATGTTGCTAATACTTGTGCCTTGTGAGTAGTGAGGGAATGAACATTTTTAGAATATACTTTGGAGACCCTCCACAAAATGGGTCAATTTCTGCATGGAAAGGTGGGCTGGGGCTGGGGGAAGGATTTTCTAAAGGAATGGTTGGAAAATCTCTTCTCCCCACCGTCCCATCCCCCTCCCCCACCATTTTTTTTTCCTCTCAGTGCCCTTGCATAGATCTCTGAATTGCTACTTGTGCTCCTGTCTTACTAAAGAAATTGGGTAGTGTAAGACTTAGCTGACCCCGTCCTTCTCTACCCTACATTTTAAGGGTAGTGTTTTTTTCTTTCACTTAAACACATATGCTGAAGAAATGACATATTGTACAGAAAAACAAACAGACATGTGTGACCTCACGCTGTATTATGAAGAGCTAGGAAACAAACAGAGCAGGCAGGAGAGAGACTATGCTGCAAAGTATGTGCTAGATGTTCGTACACATAAGGGTTTGTTTGAACAAGTCATATTACTACAGGTCCAGTTCTGGGATCAGTGTGTCTAGACATCAAGGGTGAGGCATAGATATACATTGTTGAAACTTGGTCATCACTATGCATGCATTTTTCAATACTCCTTTAGGTGTTCTGTTCCTTCCAGTGATGCTCTGACTTATTTCTTTTTGTCATATATGTGAGGGATTAAAAAAAAAAAAAGAATGTCGAAAACTGACCCCATGAGAGCACTGGCCTGGGAGTCTATTTCTTCTTGTGACAGATCTGCCTCTCTTACAAAATAGCTGGGCGAGACACTCGTCCTCCCTGGAGAAGCAACCGTGATATGTGGAATTTGACTCCATGATTTCCAAATGCCTTCTGGCTCTAGTAATCTGTGACTCTTGTCTTTGAAGTCCAGATGACAGTAATGTCAATTCTGGATACCATCAGTGGGCTGCCAGTTTTTGTTTTACTTGAAACAACTGCCTGGTATACCAGTAGTCTCAGAGAAACACAGATATTGGAATTTTCAAGGCAAAAAGAAACATAATTATTACATGATGTTGTTTCAATCCCATTAGATATATTTGTATTTCTTTCCGGGTTTGTTGAATCCATATTTTGGTGTTCCTTGGGATTATAATCATTTTCTTTCAGCCATCTTTTTTGTTCATTTGTAAATGAACACCATTTATTTCTTTATAGGTGACTTGCCTGTTTTTCTTTTCTTTTTTTTTTTTTTAAGATTTTATTTATTTATTTCACAGCGGGAGAGAGATCACAAGGAGGCAGAGAGGCAGGCAGAGAGAGAGAGGGGGAAGCAGGCTCCCTGCTGAGCAGGGAGCCCGATGCGGGCCTCGATCCCAGGACCCTGAGATCATGACCTGAGCCGAAAGCAGAGGCTTTAACCCACTGAGCCACCCAGGCGCCCACTTGCCTGTTTTTCTAACCTGAAAAATATATAAAGTTATTCACAAGTACGTCATCAAATACCCCTGAGATAAGAGCATCCACATTCTCTCTGTTGTCAAGTGAAGCATGGATTACAAAGCTCAATGGCTACATCTCATGATGCAGTGTGTTTTACAAAAATTTATTACTGCATTGCACTGGGCTAATACTAATGTCCTCCAGATTTCTGATTTCTGTGTAATTCAATAGTCCAATTCAATGCCAATACAGATTAAGGGTACTATATAGACAACAGGCTAGTAAGAGGAATTTCTCCTAGATTGGAGTAGACAAAGTCAAAGTGAGCAAGATATATTGGCTTAGAGGGCAATAAAAAGTAGACAATGGGTGGCTTCCTTCATTAGTCCAGAATGAACAGACAATTCTGCTGTCTCTTTCTTGTTACAAAGCTTTATTGGTCATAAAATACAACAGGAGGCTCAACCTTAGGCCCTGTGACAGCTCAGAAGAGCCACCAGGGTGCATTCAATGTATATAAAGAGGAGGATGTTGGATGAATGTTATCCCCTAGCATATGAATTGAAAGCACAAACTAATTAACAGGGCGCTGGTTTTATTCTTCTCCATTTGGGTAAACTTGAGAACTTCCAGAATTATATAGAATAGATTTGGGATTCCCAAGTAGCCTGTCCTAAGATCAAACAAGACTGCTATTTCTAATGTGGATGTCTTGCTATTAATCTGGATGAAATATGTGAATATTTAAATGTTTTCAACATTAAATTGCTCATCTGTTCCTACCCTTTTACCCTGCTCTTACTACCATTTACACATTCCTCTAACTCATCCTAGTTGCCAGCATTTGTTACTGTTTTAGGGGTTGCTTCCAAACTGACCACTTAGTTGCCAAATACAAAGTTGATAGTGGGTTCCATAAAGGTTTTGCATGTGAAGCTGATTCCAGACTGAGCATAGATAGTTAATGGATTCTTTAGTCTGCATATGGTTTCTGTACTTAGATTACTATTAAGTTTTTGTTTCATTTGCCTTAACAATGCAAATGCATTTTGAAGTAGAGTTTAGCTGGAAGTTATCTCTGCCTTCAAAAATCAAAGCAATTGGCATTTCCTTCTACTCCTTACCCCTCTGATGTCCAATTCTGCTCTCCTAGGACAGTCCCAGGCAGCTACGAAAGGCACATGTGATAATGTGTGCATGGAGAGAAGTACCAATCTGGAGAATGAGAAATATAAACAGAAGCAGCAAAAACAACAGAAAATCATTAAAGATAACTCTTTCAGGCCTAAAGAATTGCCATGAACCTGAAACTTTTCTGCAGTTAGTGTGTGGGTTCTGATATAAAGAAAGGGTAGATCTATTAAAGATGTGGCAGAACAGTGTGGCGTCTGCCCTGGCTTGGAACATGGAGGTAATGCCTTGGATCAAGAAGAGAAATATGATGATAAAGAAAAGCCCGCCAAGAATTTACCAACTTTACTTGGAAGACATTAAAATTAACATGAGAATCACACTCTATCTTTAAACTTAAATAAACTGCACACTGTGCACCTTTATTTAATTCACCTTTAATTAGCTAAAGTTTTTCTTTCTTTTTTTTTAATAAAATCCAAAGTCCAAAAGCACAAGAAAAAGCTGCTAAAGGAAAGCAAAAGATTCAACCAATAACTGAAATCAGATTTTCATGCCCAGAGTGTGTTTCATCCATCCAGACTAGTCTCTTGCTGAATGAAGAATTTCAGTGTCTCTGTGCCTAACAGTTAACTTACGCACATACAGAAGCCAAATTCTGGCAGACTATTTGCATTTTCCTTAGTACCAGAGTAATAATTTTGAGGTCTGGATAAAAATATTCTACAAATATATGATTAAATTTTGCCTTAAATATGCGGACTCCACTCTAGTTAAAGTAACGAGTACTTTCAAATGGGGAGCCATAAAGATTTGTTAGGGATATATTCATAGAAAATGGCAAATCTAAGACATTTTTCAAGGGGGAAGGATAAAGGAGATCATTTGGGATAAGGCAATGTATTGTGAGTAAATGGAAGAACTTATTACATTTCAACTTGCACTTTAATTTTTGACCCAAAGTCTGTCTTTCAAACGCTATGATAAAATGCAAGGCAGAGTAGCAAGCAAGCATTAGGTATAGAATAAAGGCATGGTACACAAATAGTGCTATCTCCTATGCATGTTCAAAAAAGAAAAAAAATATTTTAGTGGAAATGTTAAATATCTTAGCCATGTGATTAAAGAGCAAAACGTAAGACCTGAAACCATAAAAATCCTAGAAGAGAGCACAGGCAGTAATTTCTTTAACATTTGCCATAACATTTTTTAGACATGTCTCTTGAGGCAAGGGAAGCAAAAGTAAAAATAAACTATTGGGACTACATCAAAATAAAAATCTTCTGCACAGCAAAGGAAAATATGAACAAAACTAAAAGGCGCCTACTTAATGGGGGAAGGTATTTCCAAATGACATATCTGATAAGGGTTAGTATTCAAATATATAAAGAACTTATATAACTCACACCAAAAAAAAAAAAAAAAACAGTAATCCCAATAAAAAATGGGAAGAAGACATGAATAGACATTTCTCCAAGGAAGACATACAGATGGCCAACACACTCATGAAAAGATGTTTATCACCAGTCATCATCAGGGAAATACAAATCAAAGCCACAGTGAGATATCATCTCCCAGCTGTAAAACGGCAAAAGAAAGAAAGAAAGAAAGAAAGAAAAAGAAAAGAAAGAAAGAAAGAAAGAAAGAAAGAAAGAAAGAAAGAAAGAAAGAAAGAAAAACCAAGAAATAACAAGTGTTGGTGAGAAGGTAGAGAAAAAGGAACACTCGTTCCTATTGCACTGTTGGTGTAGTCACTGTAGATAACAGCATGGAGGTTCCTCAAAAAATTAAAAATAGAACTACTAATAATTGCATTGTTGGGTATTCACCCAGAGAATATGAAAACACTGATTTGAAGGGAAATAGGTACCCCAATGTTTACTGCAGAATTGTTTATTTACTTATTTATTTAGAGAGAGAGAGAGCATGCACGAGTGAAGGAGAGGGGCAGAGGGAGAGAGAGAGAATCTTAAACAGGCTCTATACTCAGCACAGAGCCCAATGCAGTACTTGATCTCACTACCCTGAGATCATGACCAGACCCTAAATCAAGAGTTGGACGCTTAACTGAGCCACCCAGGTGTCCCTACTGCAGCATTAGTTACAATAGTCAAATTATGGAAGAAGCTCAAGTATCTATTGATAGATAAATGGACAAAGAAGAGGTGCATATAACCTCTCCTTTACACACATACACACTCTTGAATATTATTCAGCCATAAAAAAGAGTGAAATTTTGCCATTTGCAACAACATGGATGGAACTAGAGAGTATAATGCTACGTGAAATAAATCAATCAGAGAAAGACAAATACCGCATGTGGAATTTAAGAAACTAAACAAATGAACAATGGGGAAAAAAAGACAAACCAAGAAACAGACTCTTAGATACAGGGAACAAACAGATGGTTACTAGAAGGGAGGTAGGTGGGGGGATGGGTGAAATAGGTGAAGGGGATTAAGAATACATTTATCTTGAAGAGCAATGAGTAATGTATAGAATTATTGAATCACTGTATTGTACACTTGAAACTAATTTAACACTGCATGTCAACTATCCTGGATTTAAAAATTAAAAAAAAAATGTTTAGCCATGAGAATATTTTAGCTCAGCAATGGAATGGTTTATTAACTATTTCTTAAAAAATGTTTCACTAAGATGGCTCTAGAGAACATAGATTTGGGGCATATATAGACATATGACTCAGAAAATTATTCTCTAAAAGTAACTGAAACTTAAAATTTAATGTAGTCCCAGGAGAATGCAACTGGCAAAATCCAAAAGGTTGACATACTTTATGAAACAAATAATCCATTTTTCTTATCAAAATATTAAAATGTAGTGGGGGGAGAACCTGTATATTAATACATGCACCTTTTTTGAAATTTGATTCAAATAAAACAAACTGTAAACAAAATTTCATAGCATTTATAATGAAATTTAGAAAAAGTGAACATTGACAGTATATTTGATAATATTAAAGAATTAATTTTATTCAGGTGTCATGATGTTTAAAACAAACAATTCCAATCATTTGGAGGTACATACTGAAATTTTTGTAGATAAAATAAGTTAATGTGTTAGATTTTTGGTCTTTGAAAGAAAGCCAATAGAAAAATTTGTAAATAACAGGAAACTTGACTTTTTAGCCTTTTCCTAATTTAGAGTATTTTAAGAAATTCTTATTAGGAACAATTTTTTTAAGTTTCTTGGCATTTATGAATGTTGATATTCAGAGGAAAATAATCCTTACCTCTAAGAGAGTGAACTAAAGATGCACACATGCAGTTTGCAGAAGAAAATCCATTTTCTATATATCTACATTGATTCAAGGTAGTCAGAATATCCCCAAGAGGCCTGTTATTACTTTTAGGCCTATTTCCCATCACCACCAGGGTACAGTAGACATTTTTTTTTCCTCTAGGAGGAGATGCCCAATGCCCCTTTCTAACTGCAGGACCATTGTGCAGTGATGCCACCTGGTTCTATGTCTGGAAGACAGCAAGTTATACATCACAGTTTTAGTTTTGTGGGGTTGTGCTGCTTTGTAAGTGTCTGTGGTGATGCCACTTCTCATAATTGTTGAGCAATTAACATTTTTGTACCTCACTCTCCTTCAGTCAATTTTCCATATTACATCTATGGATATAATAGATATACTGTGAGTCTAGCATATATGCATAGGTTTAACTTTAAAGAGTTAACTTAAAAGGGGATATCATTAGAAGAAATTGAATAAAAGAGTAAAATCCAGGGGAATCCCAACAGAATACAGAGGCTTCACACACACAACAAACACACAACAAAAAAGTCATGGGAACCAGACAGAGAGACAGAAATGGGATAGAAAATCAACTGGAATCAGGGGATTCCAGAGAGCTATCCAGATAGTGGGAGGTTAGCAAGTGATACTTCCTTAGGTATGTATAGATAAATCTTGGATCCATTCATTAATTCCTTCAGTAACGAGTACTTTCTGTGTACCATGCACTCTTCTAGGCCCTAGGGGTGCAGTAATGAACAAACAGACGATAGATGCCTATTAATTCCCTACTTGTGTTTTTTATTCATCAGTTATTGCTGCATTTAAGAAGAAGAATTTGAAAATCACTTGTAGGCATGAAGGCTTACTCTGAAGATTAGTGATAGGTATGAAGGAAACAAACATGTATACGACTTCATAGCTAAAGGAAACACCAAAAGTGTCCACTTACACGCACTGAAAAGCTGACAGCTTCCTCTCCCCACATCACGACATAACTCAGGATAACTTATACTAATCTCACTCCCATCATAGAAAGTACAAAATAAACATCTGTAAATCCAGAAGAAAGAGTTGTAAAGAATGGATGGAAATGCTGTGCTTTCTTTTTCCTTTTTTTTCTTTTATTCCTTCTTTTCTCCTTTTCTATATTCTTTCATGAAAATGAGCCTTAAGCAGCTTGAATGGTTTCTAGATTAAAACAAAACAAAACAAAAACAAAAACAAAAACAAAACAAAACAAAAAACAGGCAAAGAAGGTACAAAAGGGACCAAAGTCAAAGGAGATGTATATCTGAAGATGAGCTGTTATGTATGCTTCAAGTCAGTCAGGAATGTCCATGGATTTGATAGGAAATGAAGAATATGGGATCTAGTCCCATGAAGGAAGCAGCCATTTCAATTTTTCTACCCCTGGATTCCTAGGGATCTAGCACATTTTCTAGTATATATTAAGAAATATTGGGGCACCTGGGTAGCTCAGTGGGTTAAAGCCTCTGCCTTTGGCTCAGGTCATGATCTCAGGGTCCTGGGATCGAGCCCCACATCGGGCTCCCTGCTCAGCAGGGAGCCTGCTTCCTCCTCTCTCTCTGCCTGCCTCTCTACCTACTTGCAATCTCTCTCTCTCTCTGTCAAATAAATAAAATCTTTAAAAAAAGAAATATTTACCGAATGAATGAATAAATGACAAAGATTTCTACTGATGACAAAGAAAATGAAGTACATGAAGAAGGTATCAATCTTACAGTCTTGCATTCCATACATCTATTTCCTGTTCTGTTTCAGTCTTAATGTCTGCTTCTTTGGGGACTCATGCTTTTTTGTGTTCTCAGTCTTATAAGGTATATTAAACTAGGTAGAATATTCTTTATCCTTTTCTAAGATGGTATTAGATATATGCATTTAATGTGCATTATATATCTGTAGTTAGTATTTTGTACATAGTTTGGGTATTGAATTGGGAAAGTTTTCTTCCCTTCATTGGTAAGGATTCAGAAATAAACACAATGAGCATCATGTCATCCCTTATTAATTCAAGGACTGGTTATTTCTTCAGAGAATTATCAAGATCCTATGCTGTTTTTCCTTTGACTGACTAGACAGGTTCACCTGGGATCTATCTGAATTAAAATGACTCATTAGTATGTAACATATCATATACTAGAATCCATAATTTGATGAAGTGGTATGGAATAAGATGATAGGGAGACAAAAAAATAAAGGGCATTGGGTGACTTTTTTTGAAGGTTGTCACCTGTCCTTTGGTGTCTCAGCAACCAAAAGCATCCCAGTGTACCTCAGATTTCCTTTTCCCTTTTTCCCTTTCTGTGTATGCCCCAGAATGGCAATGGGTCATAGAGTCATACATGAGTGGGTGGTAGACGGGACAAAATAACTGGAGCAGAATATGAGAATCAGTTGGAAATCAAATCTGCATCTCCTTTACCCACTAGCCCACACAAGCACTGGAGAGAGGCATACTCATGTCAAATGAAAGTCCAGCAGATCAGAGTGAGGCAAAAATTTCACAATCAGAGTTGATTCTTAAATGTACTATTTCAGAGCTGTTGGACTTTGAGTGGGTTATTTAATCCAATTAAAATATTTCTTTATCTCCAAAAAAGGGCAATGATGCCAAGTTTAAATGTAAACGTGAGAATTATATTTGTTAGTACATTTAAGAATGTTCAGTACAAAACAAGTGTTGGCACAGATGTGGAGGAAAAGGAACCCTCTTGCACTGCTGGTGGGAATGCAAACTGGTGCAGCCACTGTGGAAAACAGCATGGAAGTTCCTCAAGAAGTTAAAAATAGAACTACCCTACAATCCAGTAATTGCACTACTGGGTATTTACCCCAAAATACAAGAACACTAATTCAAAGGGATACATACACTTCTATATTTATGGCAGCATAATTTATTTACTTATTTGCTTGTCTTAAGATTTTATTTATTTGAGAGAGAGACAGGGAGAGAGAGCATGCGCAGGGCTGGGAGAGGGGCAGAAAGAGAGAGAGAAGCAGAATCCCCACCAAGCAGGGAGCCTGACACTGGGGCTTGATCCCAGGACTCTGGGATCATGACGAGAGAGCTGAAGCAGATGCTTAATTGAGTGAGTCACCCGGGCGTCCCATGGTAGCATTATTTTAAAAAGCCAAATTATGGAAGCAGTCCGTGTCCATTGTTAGATGAATGGATAAAGAAGATGTATAGAAGATTCTATATATACAACAGAATATTATTCAACCATAAAAAGAATGAAATCTTGCCTTTGCAACAACATGGATGGAACTAGAGTGTATTATGCTAAGTGAAATAAGTCAGAGAGAGACAAATGTCATATGATTGTACTCATATGTGGAATTTAAGAAACGAAAGAGAGGAACACAGGGGAAGGGAAGGAAAAATAAAATAAGATAAAAACAGAGAGGGAGGCAAACCATACCAGACTCTGAACTAGAAAGCAAACTGAGGCTTGGTGGGGGGATGGGCATTCAGAACAGCACTCGGGATGAGCACTGGGTATTACCTGTAAGTGATCAACCACAAATTCTACTCAATATGTTAACTAACTTGAATTTAAGTTGAAAAAAGTAAAATAAACAAATAAATGAAATGATAGAGAAAAACCACATTTGACATGTTTCAAAAAAAGTTCAGTACAGTGTTTGGCTATTATTAGCATGTAATAGGTGCTAGCTAATATTATTTTTCATTCAATAGAAAAATAAATTGTTATAATCAAATAATCAATTATGGTTATAATTACACTTCGATTTTCTCAGATTTTTTTTCCCTAAGAATTGAGGGGCTTTCGCTGAATCCTTGTAACATGCAGATGTAATGTTCTTTACCATTGGCTTGGAAAACATTCTTTCAGATAAATTGTTGAGAGTGCTTAAGATACTGATTTAAAGAGATTTTTGGAAATGATCTCACCTGTTGATGGGCAGGTGCGATTAGGCTGAAGCAATGAGGCTAAATGAGTGGCACTAAGTCATTGTTCTCAGTTAGTGACAATTCTAATGACTGCTAGAGTCTCTTCCATTGTATCCAGGTCTCTTTTCAGAGAAACTATAGCTTTGTTTAATGAAGTCCCAATTGGACTATGAAGCAAGCAGTTGACCTACGGTGGACTCATGGGCTTCTCTTTCCCATTAAAATGGATTTATGACACAGAAATGTTACAATGTAAGGTTGATGTTAGAACCGAGAGGGCATGTGGGGGGCAGGAGCAGTGCTGTCCTGTGGCCAAGTATACAGAGCAGCAGAGAAAACCAGCCAATTCAGAGAACAGTGTGAGACTACAGCCCTGCTCTCTCCCCAAACTCCTTTTTTGCTTTTGCTAGTTGGAATGGATTTCTGCTACCATAACCAAATGAGCGTTGACAAGGACTAAATTAATAATCATTTTTGTACAGATCAAATAAGTATTTAACTGAAAATTTATACCTTATTAATAGACATTAATTAATGCAACTTGGAATTAGATTTCATAAATGTGTTGGCATTTGAGATGTACTCTCGTCTTTCATAAAATAGAGCCATCTGCTAATAGCTTTGATCAAAGCATAAAACATTGCTTAAACTAACATAGGGTTTTTGAAATGGAAGTATGAAGAGGAAAGATTCTTTAATTTTCTAATTGCTTTTCCCTCCTATTGAAATTAGCCAGCATTTTATCTTTAATGGGAACAATTATGAAGAGAAACATTTGCCAGCTAATTTAAAGGTTAGCCACTATGGCATGACTAATGTCTAAGGGAAAAAGAATCAGCAAATTGCTACACTGTTACAATCAGTATAATTGATTGTCCCAATGAATACTGGGATATTTATTTAACTCTTCATCTTCTTCTATGGATTGTAGCCACACCTGCACAAAGTAGGAATTCGACACAATGAATGCTTGTTCCCTGCTTTTGCCAGCTGAACTATGTTTCTGATAATAACAAGATTTTCTCTTCCACTTAAAACATGTTGCTTTTTAAACAAAGAACGTTTTTCATTTTATCAGTTACACATCCCAAGAGCTCTTTCTCATTGGCAGGTAGGGAGAGAGAAGGAGCTAAAAGGACAGGGGTGGCAATAACTTTAGAATTACGTCATCACCCACACCAAATATATCTCCTGGGAGCTGAGACTGGGAGAATTCTTCACTGCCACTTATCAGTGACCTTTGCCTTAGCCGTTGTTGTCACTCTTCTTTTTTCTGTGGTACTTCCATATGCATAGGGTGAATGGGAGAAGGGGTTTAAAAATTTGACCTTCTCATTTGGGAAGCTTGAGGAAATTAAGACTTAACTTTTTTTTTTTAGATTTTTTAAAATTTATTTATTTGACACACAGAGAGAGAGAGAGACAACCAGGAGGCAGAGCGGTAGGCAGAGGGAGAGGGAGCAGCAGACTCTGCACTAAGCAGAGAGCCCGATGTGGGCTCGATCCCAGGACCCCGGGATCATGACCTGATCCAAAGGCAGATGCTTAACCGACTGAGTCACCCCAGCGTCCCAAGATGTAACTTTTATATAACTAATGTTTCCTAGGTAAGATGGCTAATTTTTAGGTTGAAAAATAAATTCTCTTAAAAAAAAAAAAAAGCCCAGTTGGATTTGTTTGGATTCAGTATTCTTACTATGGCCACGTAAGAGAAAACATCTGACGTGGTTCAATGTTTCTCAAGCCAAAGCACACATCTGTTCCCCCAGGAGGTCCTGATGCCTATGCTTTGCTTTTCCAGCCAAGCAGTATGGCCTGTCACTTGGCATAATAACACTCCTTGAGAGGTAGTATGAACTTGACTGGCTGGCTAGGTATTCATCTCTGCCAACTAGTAATGATCAGTTTATTTTTACAAATTGCTTATTGAATTTTGTGTTCGCTTTTGCTGTCAGAAGAGGCAACACTGCCCTATGAAGAAAGAGAATAGCATGGGTTCAGCTGCAGTGTTCGGGACCTTATGATAACAGCTCTTCTCTCTGATAGAACAGAGTGCCAGGTCTCAAAGCATACAAGTAACTGGTTCCATCCAGACCGCTGAATCAGGACCACTCAGCAGGAAGAACAGACCAATTTGATTTCCAAACAAGTTTTCCAGGTGGTTCGAGCAAAGTGGAGTGTGTAAATCACGGATTTAGAGGACTTCGGCATCAAGTCCTCTCCAAATACAACTGTTTTTACTGAATGCTTCGGCTTTCCCGTTGGTGTGGCTGCCTCCCTGGGCCTGTGAGAACTCCGACTGGCTTGGGACTACATTAGGAAGATGTCCTCTGTGACCATCGAGGTCCTCCAACATGTCTTTGCTTTCATTTTCTGAGCTTCCTTCACTGGGTCCCAACATGTATTGGAGAGACGAATATCATTTATTGGGCAACTTCAGTATCTCAAATACAAATAAAAAATATTCTCTTCTTTCAGCCTAGGAGAAGAAGGTTTATACCAGCTTATGCTGAATCACTATCTGTTACCCATATCTGTCTCTGTATTAAAATTACTGAACACCTCTGATGAACAAAGTAGTGAGAAAAACATCACTGGGAACACGAAAGTGCCTCAGATACCTCCCTGAAGTAGGTTGCAAACACCTGAGCACGATGATAGAAGCAGGTGTAGTAAGGGCGCTGGGTTTGGCCCCATGGTGCTTCTGACAGGAGCAGAGAGTGGCACCAGTAGACCCGGACATTTTGAACTTGGACCCTTGGACACTTGGTATAATTCTTCCAGGTCACACTTGAACCCCTATCCAGGCACACGTGTGACGTGGTAAAACCTCACTAGGGCCCCGGGGTGCACGAGTAGTGGCCCGAGGGAGGAAACACTTGTGTCTTTCATCAGGGATGAGATCGTGCTACCGTTGGTGAGTAGCTGAGCCAATTTACGGCAGTGCAACTCTTCTCTTCAGTTCCATTATCCTCCCCGCCCCCCCACTTTGGATGTAGTCCCAGTTAGTGGTTCCCTCAGCTGAAAGGGAGACGGCGGTTGTAGCAGACGATGGGAAGAACACCAGACCGCAGGCTTGCCAGCCAGTGTGGCTGAACTCTTCTCAGCTTGGAAACAGAGAACAAGGAGGGATCTGTGTGGGCCGAAGCAGTCCCTCCAGGAGCTGCAAGACTGCCTCTCACTCCTGCTATTTTTAGGCAGGACTTCATCAAATTGTGCAACTAGGAGCCTCTCCATTTTTACCCTCAGGCAAAACAAAGCAAGCTTCTAATGAAGCTACACAGGACCTCTTGGTTATAAATTGCTTTTCAATTGTATTGCAATGTAATACACATGCATGGCAAAATGTTAGAAAACACATCAGACAGGAAAAAGAGACGAAAATTTTCCTTTATAACTGTAACATTTTTTAATGTTTAATTCCCTATTATTTTTTTTCTGTCACATATACTACTATAACTACACATTCGTATCACTTTTACAAAAAAAGGGATCCTTCTGCATATTAGTTTTAGTCCTTGCATTATTTTAAAATTTAATTCCATATTCTAAACATCTTTCCCTGTTGCTTAATACGCATCTGTCACAATATTTTAACGGCTCATAAGGGCTCATCACACATGAAGGTAACACACTCTACCTCAACAGGTTTCTGTTGCTGGACATTTCCAGTATTTCTAGTTTTGTGTGAGTGTATAGTGTATAGTGACCACATACATTGCAAAGTGTTAACATTTCTGTCTTGGAGAAGACAGTCCTAGGTTTAGAGTTGATAAAATGTGTACCGCTCTCCAAGCAGGAGGAATGACTCCGGTGTGCACCATCGACTAAGGAAGTAAGAAACCACGCAGACTAATGACTGGCAGAGAGAGTTGCTGAGGAGGAATTCGGCTCTACTGTGATTGATGGCCTGCGCCTGGAACACAGTAACACATCTGGCAAGAGTTGAACAATCTCAAAAAAAAAAAAAAAATGATGGCCTCCTGTGCCTCACGTAAAACTTTTTAAATGCCCTTACTTTAAAATTATTGTATCAAATAATGTTATTTTTATTTTGCAATCTTTTAAAAGCTATGAAAAGATACATTTAATGAAACCTCTTTAGAGAAATCGTAATCAGCATTTCTAACCAAAGAACAATTGTGGGAGGGAGAATCCTCTTCAGAAATACGAAGAACAATGCCAAGTTTCTAATTGTCAGAGGAGTTGTTAAATGAGGCACAAAGATGAACTGCGGGGAAGAAAACAAGTTATGAAATTTTCTCAAGTTCCTCTCAAGTCAAAGAAAGTGTAATGCAGAATTTAATGGCATAAAGATCAGGCTCAGGTTTTTAAGATATGCATGTTGACAGTATAAGACTCCATAAATCTTGTTTATAGTATGATCCTCAATATTTAAATATTTTATTTAACTATGGGAGCCTTGCTCAGTTGATTAAAATACAGTCTTATGTTTATGCAAGACTAATGCCGTGGATAAATCAATACAGATTCAATATTACAATTTAAGAAAAGAAAAATAAAAGACTCTTACTAACCTTCTGACATGCAAACATTCCTGTATGGCTTTCCTCCTTCCCACAAGTGAAAATTAAAACCTTTCTAGGATTAAAACTTTTTAAATGCCTTTAGCTTAAAATCATTGTGTCAAATCATGTTATCTTTTATTTTTGAAACTTTTAGGAGTGATGAAAAGGTACAAAAAGATTTGATAAAGACTCTTTAGAGAAATCATAATTAGTATTTCTTTTTTTTTTTAAGATTTTATTTATTTATTTGACGGAGAGAGAGTGAACACAAGCAGGGGAAGCAGCAGGCAGAGGGAGAGGGAGAAATAGGCACCCACAGTGGGGAGCCAATGTGGGGCTCGATCCCAGGACCCTGGGATCACGACCAGAGCCAAAGGCAGACACCCAATGACTGAGCCACCCAGGTGCCCCCATAATTAGTATTTCTAACTAAAGGGAAAGTTACCATATATATTACATATGCTAAATAGAACTTACACTTATATATGTAGATGGTTTCACCAATAATTTAGAAATAAGGGAAATAGAGTTACCCTCTGTGATTTATACTGTCTTAATTGACTTGCTTGACTGTATTTAATCTATAATAATGAATCATGCATTTGAGAGAATAATGTATCAATAGAGAGAAAATGATTAATATAGCAAAGGAGTCAAATGCTCGACTTTTGCAAGTGTGTGTGTCTAGCTCTTCAGAAGGGTGCTGGATCGGAATACAGGAATAGGCCTGTTCGTCAGAGAAGTGTTCTGAACTCTTTGCTGGGGAGGTATTTTTCTTCTGAGCTTGTCATTTAGAAATAAGAAACGTATAACTAGGCCATAAATAAGATATGTTACAGCTTTTCACCCACAATTTCCTTATCTATTAAACAAAGCCATCTAGTGAATAACTTCCATTCCCCTTGTCTTAGAATACTCTCCACCTTTTTCCTGGTAGTAGCTACATAACTCTGCTTCTAACATAAGGAGAACTACCCAAGGGTTGGGATGACTGCAGAATTTGCCTCTTGATTTGAGGAGAGTGAAGATCATAAGGTTCCAAGAGTTTGGAAGGACAGGATGGAAGGCACAGAATGAATGATGTCAGTGGCAACTACTATAACCCAATTCTCTAGAATGTTCTCTGAATGTGGGTAGTGACTACATTTTGTTCAGAAGGGGCTGCCTATGACAGAAGCCAGCATAATGCTGTGCTCCTAGAGGGGCTGCGTGAGATGTCCTAAGCCGAAGGAAGATTTGGAGCAGCCTATATCAAAATGTGACTGAGTGACCTCAAGATGTTGCCGGTCTGGTTCATGTTCTTTTCCATTATGCCGGTACTCCCTAAGTCCAAGACAACTAAAAAAGGGAGGATACTGGAATGAGTAACCACTCTGGATTAGCAAATTTGATCAACACTTGGGATACTCGTTTTTGTTCTACCGTTTATCTTCATCTTTTTATCCTATTACATGGGTTCCTTAACTTTATCTTCTCAATCTTTGAAATTTTTAACTTCCATTTATTATACTTAACCTTTCCATACTGTTGAACTGTTCTCTTGAAAATGGTATATGTTTATTTCATGAAATACATTTAATATTTTTTTCTAAGGATAATAATTCTAGTTTTTAAAGTCTTTTTTTTTTCTTCGTGCTTTGTTTCTTTTACTTCCAGATGTATCCTTTTCAATGTGTATGGAGGGTGGTGTCTTTTTGAGTCTTCTTGGTAGAGGTAGAGGCTTTCACCAAATGTCTGCTGATCAGCTCAAAAGTGAGGCATTAAACCTGTGTTTGAGGCCAGCTGTCACAATGAGGGACCCCCGTATCTGTACTTTTCTTTTTTCTCTGGAAAAGTTCTCGATCTTCTGCCTTGATGAGCAGATCATCAGCCAGGTCTGGATGGGTGAAAAGGACCCACTCTTGGGCATGCGTGCTGTGACCTGACTCAGCCTCATCTGTGCCTGATGTCCCTGACCCAGGGCATTTCTGGCACGATTTCTGCAGGGAATAAATCTCCCCGCTCTTGCAGGTGCACAGGAGGGGCAATTGCTTTGGTTGAATGGGGACAAGTCCCTCTGATCATTCTGTACATAAAGCATCAGCTAATCTGTGTTCAGGCTCTCAAGACTTCCCCACTTTGCATAGCACTTTCTGCCTACAACCCTTAGGACTCCCGGAGTGAGTCATCTTGTTTCTTGTCAGTACTCACCTCTTAAGATGTTGGGTTTCAGCTTTCTCTATTCTGTTAGGTCACTTACTGTTTCCTGAGCTGCATTTCCTCTTCCAAGATTTGTTGTGGCCAGCTCTCTTTACTGTTAGGTCAATTCCTGCTCTCCTTTTCCTTGTGTGATTGCCACTTCTATTCCATTGTCAGCTGCTCTCAGGATGGCATAGAGAACAACGTTTGAGACTTCAGCCATGTTTGTGCATATTTCCAGAACTTAACTTCTAGTGGAGCACCTTTAAATAGCAAGGAACTGTTACCATCAGACCCGGGCAGCGTCTCCTGGGCCACTTCCATCTTTGCTGAACCTGCTTCCCCCCATCCTTTAATCCCAGGAGTACCCTAACCGCGTCTATGCCTTGTTATCCAGCAATTCTGACCCTTGCCCCAGGAGAAGGAGAGACGTGTTTCCTCCCCCAATATCCTAATTTTCTGTGCTGGAATTACTTTGACTCCCTTCAGAAAAGACACAGGGAAGTCATGTGATCCCCAAATTATACAATTGTCTGGCTTCACCACATGTCCTGGATTCTGTTAAGTTATACCACATGTGAGACATCAGCAGCCCTGGATGCGTGGCTCCAGCTCCATTCAGTGTCTTTGCAGCCTCTCTTTGGCAACGGCTTAAAAATCTTGTGGTCAAAGACAAAGCAGGGGATCCGTTGTCAAAGACAAACAAGTAAGACTAAGGGCAGGGGTGACAATGAAAGAGAAGTAATACCAATTACCTATGGGGCAGACACCATCATTTCAGCTGAGAGAACTGCAGAAAACACTCTTTTCTTTTTTTTTGTTTTGTTTTGTTTTTGTTTTTGATTACCATGAAGAACAAAGGGCTCCCAGCCAACCCTTGGAGGAATTCTGCTGCTACAATTCTGAAAGCCAAGAAGTTCTTCATTATGTCTAACCTAAATTGCCTCTGACTTAATTTAATGCTATTTTGTTTCATTCAGTTCACATTGAAAGGAAAAAAGGAATAAGTTTCAGTTTCATAGAAACCCTTCATACATTTGAAGACAGTGATTAAGCCACTCTAAATTTTCCTTCTCCAGTCTAAACAAGCCTGATAAAAATCCTTCTGAAATGATTTTTAGATTGGGTTCCAAGCATGATATTTCTCTCAGTACAACATGATCGGGATGAAGCGTTCAGAATTCTCTCCCTTTTCTCCTTTCTGGCTACTCTTTATTATTTTATTTTATTTTTTTAACTCGGCATGTACTTCAATGACACTCAGTAAGTTTCATTTACAAAGGTTAGTACTTACATACTCAAAACATAGAAGCCTTAAAAAAAATCAAACTTTAAGTTAACTAAAGAAGATACCATGGTAATTCACAAGTGATTACCGACTAACTTTGGTTTTATGAAAACATAAACATCGGTCTCCAGGGCTGAATTTACTCTGTTGTATGGTTCCAGTCTGGAGAACAGGCTGTGTAGACAGGAGTATTACTGCCAAAGACACTGCTTGGAAGCAGCCCCAAGTGTGCCAGTGTGGTTAGTGTAAGCTAAACAAAGAAACAATGAAAGTGCCGATTTAATCAAATCCAGTTGAGAACACATTCTTGGAGATCATGTCTGGGATAAGAGGAATTATACCACAAAGCAACTTTCCTTAAGCTTCTCTGAAAGCATACGGGTATTTCAAGGCTTTTTGTGTGCCTTTTTTTTTTTTTACTTACAAAATATCATGCCATAAAATGATTAATAGAACCCCGTGGTATTCTGACATGAGTGACCTTCACATTTAAGATATACAGTCCTAAGGGAAAGGATTACTTAATAAGGATTATTTAGTAGGTGTTAAGTCTTGAAAACAGGACGAGGTATTTCATCATTTTAAAAATATGGTGGGGGTATTTATTCTGTGATCCATGATTTACACCCCGATCCAATGGACAGAGGCTGTTTTTATGTATCCAGCTTCCCTCTCTCATTTTTTGGTAAGAAAAATCTCTTTTTCTAAGGAAAACCATTCCATGGGATTTGGATGGAGTGATCCTTCTCCTCCATTTCCATGGCTAACCAGCATTAAGGGGTAGAGATGTGACAAAGGGCTCACCTACCCAAATATTAGCTACAGGTCCTTGGCCACCATGACTGTTTGGAGACAGACATGTGATAGGACCAGGGTCATTTTTAGGATTTTGTCAGGCAATCCCAGGTGAAGAAGATGGACATCTGAATATTTTCAATATGTACGGCAGTAAGAACTTTTGTGTTAATAAATTCTGCTCCCAGTCATCATTTTTTTTTTTTTTGGCAGGGGGCGGGGAGGGTTGGCCAGTTTGACTTGAATTTCTATTGCAATTAAAGTCACAGTTAATAGGATCCATCAGAAACACTCCATTTTATAAACAAGGAATATGAGGGCTAAATGAACACACAGCTGTTTCGCTGTGGAGTTGTGCCTGATGTCCAGCTTCTTAACCTTTGCTCTTTGAATCCTTATTTCCTTAGCACCTGTAGTGTGTACGATCACGCGGGTAGAATGGTAAGCTTCCCCCTCATGGAGCTCACGGTCTATTTCTCTTTAATTCTCCATACTGGTCTGAAGAGTATTTTGATGAAGTTGTGCATTTTTAAACAATTTAGTCTCCAAGGGAGTATTTCTAAAAGTAACATTTTGTTATGATGAATTAAATCACAAAGAATATAGTGAAAGATTTTCTGTAGAATCATAAATATTATATTTAGAAATATTAAATATTACATTTAAATCTTAAAACCTTTTGTAAACCTTATTTTGTAGCTGAAATAATATAAGAACTAGAAAGATTAAGCTACTTTTCCAAATTCATACTCCTTTTGGTCTATTTTTAGAAAGGTTTACTGTTTGTGGCTTATTCATAATGAAGACTGTATAGAAGAAATAAAACTGAAATTGAAATGTATTGTTTGTACTCATATAATAGTATGTAAGATACCTTGTTAAAAATTATAATTCTTATAATATTAACTTATTTACCCTACAGGCTAAATAAATGCTATTAGTAATATTAGAGATAAAAAAATCTCATTGCCAGATGCTTCCATTGTGGGAAGGAATATAATATAACAGACCCAAGAGTCTCCCTGTTCTTTAATCCTGCCTTGACATTGCAATGACTCTTCATCTCTTGTCTGTCTCAAATTCCCCAGATGTGTAACCTCCAAAACCTCTCGTCAAAACAAAGGAACCCAAGAAAGTCATTACTTGACTAGAAATAAAATGGTAAGACTAAAGTATTTCTACAGGTGGCCAGCAGACATGAAAAGATGCTCAATATCATTAATCACCAGGGAAATGCAAATCGAAACTACAATGAGATATTATCTCATCCCTATCACAATGGCTGATGTCAAAAAGACAAGAAACAAGTATGGGTGAGGATGTAGAGCAAAGGGAACTCTTGTGTATTTCTGGTGGAAATATAAATAAAACCACTGTGGAAAACAGTGTGGAAGTTCCTCAAAAAATTAAAAATAGAAATACCATATGATCCAATAATTACACTACTGGACATTTAGCCAAAGAAAATGAAAACAATTTGAAAAGATATATGAGCCCCTAAGTTTACTGCACCATTATTTACAATAGCCAAGATACAGAAGCAGTTTAAATGTCCATCAATAGATGAATGGACAAAGGATGAATGGATAAGAATATTACTCACCCATACAAAAGAATGAAACCTTTATTTTTTATTTTATTTTTTAAAGATTTATTTATTTATGAGAGAGAGCAAGAAGAGGAGGGGCAGAGAGAGAGGGAGAGAAGCAGACTCCCTGCTGAGTGTGGGGCCCATAGTGAGGCTCAATCTCAAGACCCTGAGATGATGACCTGAGCCGAAATGAAGAGTCAGACACTTAATCGACTGAACCACACAGCCACCCCAAGAATGAAATCTTTAGATAAGGGGGATTAAGAGGTATGAACTTCCAGTTATAAAATAAGTAAGTCATGGAGATGAAAAATACAGCATAGAGAATATAGTTAATAATATTATAATAACATTGGATAGTGACAGATGGTGACTACATTTATCAGGTGAGCACTGAGTAATGTACAGAATTGTTGAATCAGGGATGCCTGGGTGGCTCAGGTCATGATCCCAGGGTCCTGGGATCAAGTGCTGTGATGGGCTCCTTGCTCAGCAGGGAGCCTGCTTCTCCCTCTGCCTGCCCCTCCCCCTGCCTGTGCTATCTCTCTCTTCTCTGACAAATAAATAAATAAAATCTTAAAAAAAAAAGAATTGTTGAATCACTATGTTGTACACCTGAAACTAATATAACACTGTATGTTAATTATTCTTCAATAATAAAAAAGAATGAATAAGATCTTGTAATTTGCAGCAACACGGATGGACCTAGAAGGTATTACGTTAAGTGAAACAAGTCAGACAGAAAAAGACAAATATCATATGATCTTACTTAAATATACAATCTAAAAAAAACAAAACAAATGGACAACAAACATGAAACAGAATCATAATACAGAGAACAAATTGGTGGTAGCCAGAGGGAATCTGTTACATAGTAATAGAGAACTAATACAGCATGTTTAAATTTTTGGATAGCCATATATATGTGTATATATATATATATATATATAATATTTTATATATATAAGGCAGTATATTCAGGTATAATTTACATAAGACAAAATCTACATATTTAATGTTTACATTTGACAAATTTATATGTATATAACAGATATAAAATATATATGTAATATATAATATATAACATACACGTGTATTATATATTATGTATATAATATATAATATATTAATAATATATGATAATCTAATAATATATGTAATAATATATATGTTATTTATAAACTGTCAATAAAGTCAAGAAAATAAATATATCCACCATTCACCCCTGAAAGTTGCTCATGCCCTTTGGTTATCTCTCATTCTTGACCCTTCCAGCTCATCTATATCAAGGTAACCATTTTTATCTTTCTGTTGTTACAGGTTACCTTTAGATAACTTTGCATTTTCTAGGATCTGTGTAAGCAGAATTAAAAACTATGTATGCTCTTTGTTTGGTTGCATTAACTCAATTATTTTGGGATTCATTCACGTTGTTGCATGTATCAATAGTTAATTCCACTTTATTGCTAAGTAGTATTCCATTTTATATACAGTAGTAGATACACCACAATCTGTTTATCTATGCCCATTGATGGGCATTTGGGTTATTTATAGTTTTGGGTTATTGCAAATAAAGCTCCAATAAATATTTACGCACAAATATTTAATGCATATATGCTTTCTTTTCTCTTCAATAAATACCTAGCAGGGGAAATGGCTGGTTAATATGATAAATATATATTTAACATTGTAAGAATATAAATCAGACATAGGATTTGCAAATAGTCCCTCTCAATCTGTGACTTGGCTTTTTATTCCTTTCATAGTGTCTTCGACAAGAAGTTTTAAATTTTGATGAAGTCCAACTTTTCAACTTTTTTGGTAACAGATTATGCTTTTACCATCACATAAAAGTGATTTTTGACTAACCCAAGGTCACAAAGTTTCTTTTTTTTTTGAGTGTAGTCTTCTAAAAGTGTCATAACTTTAGATTCAATATCTAAAATCCACTGTGAGTTAATTTTGTATAGGATATAAAGCATTCATCAAAGTTCATTTTCTCCCATGTGTATACAATTATTACAGCATAATGTTAGAAAGATGATCCCTTTCCACAGAAATGTCGTACTTTTGTAAAAAAAATCAGTTGTAATATGTAAATTCAAGGGGAGAAGATTATTTGATATTCCGAGGAAATACTGTAAATGAAGGCTGCTTCCTTTGTTTAAAAACAAGTATGTTTTATAATAAAAGGTATACAGGAAAAGGCAGAAACCATGCCGAAATATTAGACTCAATCCTAATATTATTGGCCAGTTATAACTAATGGTTTTCTAAAAATACAATTCATCTTCTTACCCTTTTTTAAAAAAATGGGATCAGATTATAGCCTTTTGAAATCTGATACATATAAATATGTCAGAAATGATTTTATATTATTAATATTTTCTATAGTTCGAACCATAGTTGTGACCACAAACAATTCAGAGAGAGACAGAACATATTCTTATATATCAAGAAAAATTATAAAATTGTTATTCTAGGAAATTAAAAGCTAGATAATTGATGATTTAATTGGAAGCTTTCTTTAAATTATTCAATAGAATAACATTAACTTGTGACCTTTTTCTTTCAGTTTATGTCAGCATTTCTGGATTTTTTCATGCCAGCAATTTGCTTAAATTGTTTGTTACTCTTTACACAGAAGAGAAAAATAATCCAGGACAAAGATTTTTTTATTATAGTGGAGATTTTGATATTAACAAAAATTTAAACTCATATGAAGTTATTTTATAGGAGCCTGGAGCTGAAAATTAGGGGCTATCAACGGAAATTTGCTGCCTAAAGGTTTTGGATCATGATTCTCATAGTGACTCAGAATGATGTTGCTGGAACCTATCCAGGATTATACAAACTTCCAGATTCACTGGATGGAGATGGATAATATATTTCAAAAACTGCATACCATGCACCTTTTCTGACCACAAACCTATGAAACTAGAAATCAACCACAAGTAAAAATTTGGAAAGGCTGCAAATACATGGAATTTAAACAACATGCTACTAAATAATGAATGAGTCAATTAGGAAATCAAAGAAGAAATTTTAAAAAAATGTGAAAACAAACGAAAATGAAAATACAATGGTCCAAACCCTTGGGATGCAGCAAAAGTGGTCCTAAGAGGGAAGAATAGCAATGCTGGGCTACCTCAAGAAGCAGGAAAAATCTCAAATAAACAACCTAACCTTACACCTAACGGAGCTAGAAAAAGAAAAAAAATGAAGCCTAAAGCCAGCAGAAGAAGGACATAATAAAGATTAGAGAAGGAATAAATGATACAGAAACTAAACAAACAAACAAACAAATGAAAACAAACAAACAGTAGAACAGGTCAATGAAACCAGGAACTGGTTCTTCAAAAAAATTAATGTATGTGCTAAACCTCTTACCCAGACTTATCAAAAAGAAAAGAGAAAGGACCCAGATAAATTAAATCACAAATGAGAGAGGAGGAATAACAACCAACACCATAGAAATACAATTATTTAAAAATATTATGAAAAACAACATGTCAATAAATTGGACAACCTGGAAGACATGGATAAATCCCTAGAAACAAATAAACTACCAAAACTGAAAAGGAAGAAGTAGAAAATTTTAACAGACCAATAATTAGCAAAGAAATTGAATCAGTAACTCAAAAATCTCCCAACAAACAAATACCTAAGGCCAGATGGCTTCACAGGTGAATTTTATTAAACATTTAAAGAAGAGTTGATATTTATTCTTCTCAAACTATTCCAAAAAATAGAAAAGGAAGGAAAACATCCAAATTCATTCTATGAGGCCAGAATTACCCAAATATCAAAAACATATAAAGACTCCATTAAAAAAGAGAACTATAGGCCATATTCCTGATGAATATGCAAAAATTCTCAATAAAATAGTAGCAAACCCAATCCAACTATACATTAAAAAAATCATTCACCACGACCAAATGGGATTTATTCCTGGACTGCAAGGGTGGTTCAATATTCATAAATCAATCAATGTGATAACATCACATCACTGAAAGAAAGGATAAGAACCATATGATCATTTCAATAAATGCAGAAAACACTTTTGATAAAGTACATCATTCATGATAAAAAAAACCCTCAATAAAGTAGGTATAGAGGGAACATACCTCAACATAATAGACGCCATATATAAAAAAAACCCAGAGCTAATATCATCCTCAATGGAGAAAAACTGAGAGCTTTTCCTCCTTGGTCAGGAGTAAGACAGGGATGTCCACTCTCACCACAATTCTTTAACATAGTACTGGAAGTCCTAGCCACAACAATCATACAACAAAAACAAATAAAAAGCATCCAAAAAAGGCAAGAAAGGAGTAAAACTTTGACTATTTACAGATGACCTATACTCTATATTGAATACCCAGAAGACTCCACAAGAAAACTGCTAGAACTGACCAACGAATTCAGTCACGTCACAGGTTACAAAAATCAAAGTACAGAAATCCGTTGCATTTCTATACACCAATAATGAAGCATCAGATAGAGAAATTAAGAAAATAATCCCAGGGCGCCTGGGTGGCTCAGTGGGTTAAAGCCGCTGCCTTCGGCTCAGGTCATGATCCCAGGGTCCTGGGATTGAGGCCTGCATCGGGCTCTCTGCTCAGCAGGGAGCCTGCTTCCTCCTCTCTCCTCTCTCTGCCTGCCTCTCTGCATACTTGTAATCTCTCTCTCTGTGTCAAATGAATAAAAAAAAAAAGAAAAGAATCCCATTCACAACTGCACCAAAACCAATAAGATATTTAGAAATAAGCCTTACCAAAGAGATGAAAGACCTTAAAGAAGACATAAAGAAATGGAAAGACATTCCATACTCAAGGACTAAAAGAGCAAATATTGTTAAAATGTCTATACTACCTAAAACAATCTACACATTTAATGTAATCTCTCTATCAAAATACCAACAGCATTTTCACAGAGCTAGACCAAATGATCCTAGACTTTATATGGAACCAGAAAAGACCCTGAATAGCCAAAGCAAACTTGAAAAAGAAAAGCAAAGTTTAAGGCATCACAACTGTGGACTAATATAACTAATATAACAAGTTATATTACAAAGCTGTAGTGATCAAAACAGTCTGGTACTGGCATAAAAAGAGACACACAGATCAACAGAACAGAACAGAAAACCCAGAAATAAACTCACAACTATATGGTCAATTAATCTTTGACAAAGCCAGATAGAATACCCAATGGGAAAAAGTCTCCTCAACAAATGGTGTTGGGAAAACTGGACAGCCACATACAAAAGAATGAAACTGGATCACTTTATTACATAAAACACACAAAAAAAATTCAAAATGGATTAAAGACCTAAATGTGAAACCATAAAAATTCTAGAGGAGAACACAGGCAGTAATCTCTTTGACATTGGCCATAGCAACTTCTTTCTAGATATGTCTCCTGTGGCAAGGGAAACAAAAGTAAAAATAAACTGTTGGGACTTCATCAAAATAAAAAGTGCTGCACAGCAAAGGAAACAACCAAAGTAGAAGGCGACTATGGAATGGGAGAAGATATTTGCAAATGATACATCTGGTAAAAGATTTTTATCCAAAATATTTAAAGAACTTATAAAACTCAACATCTAAAAATGAATATTTGAATTAAAAATGGACAGAAGACATGAATATTTTTCCAAAGAAGACATGCAGATGGCCAATAGACACATGAAAAATGCTCAATATCACTGATCATCAGGGAAATTCAAGTCAAAACTACAAAGAGATATCACCTCAAACCTGTCAGAATGGTGAAAATCAACAACACAAGAAACAACAGGTGCTGAAAGGATGCAGAGAAAGGGGAACTCTCTTGCCCTATTGGTGAGAATGCAAATTCTAGAAAATGGTATGGAGGTTCCTCAAAAAGTTAAAAATAGAACTAACCTATGACCCAGAAATTTAACTACTAGGATAAAAATATATAGTAGTGGAATATATATATATATATATTGGAATATATAGTGGAATATATATATATATATATATAAAGAAAAAAGAAATCTTGCTATTTGCAATGACATCGATGGAGCTGGAGGGTAAAATGCTAAGTGAAATAAGTCCATCAGAGAAAGACAAATATGATATGATTTCACTCATGTAGAATTTAAGAAACAAAACAAATGAGCAGAGGGAAAAAAAGAGAGAGGTAAGAAACAGACTGTTAACTGTAGAGAACAAACTGATGGTTACCAGAGGGGAGATGGGTGGGAGGATGGATTAAATAGGTGATGGGGATTAAGGACAGTACTTATTGTGGTGAGCACTGCATGTTGTGTGGAAGTGTTGAATCATGACATTGTACACCTGAAACTAATATTACACCGTATCTTAACTAACTGGAATTTAAATAAAAACTTAAAAAATATTGCAAGAAGTCCATCTGTGAATAATCAAATTAAACCTTTAAAGATAGCACTTTCTACAAGATTCAAATCAATTCCATGAATGATTCAATAAAACTAATGAGAATTTCAGTTATTGCAAACCACCTAGCCAGTTTAGAAAACACACTAATCTTGTATAGAAATGGGACCCAAGAGAAATGGTGCTGTATTAATTTGGTTTGTTGCTGGGAGAAATGCTAGCCAAGTTTTATATCTCATTGTCCCACTGTCCGAATAGGAGAAATTGTTAGCAGAAAAGATATAAATAAGCTCTGCTAGGCCATTTCTGAAAGGAATTTTTACACCATTTTCTTTTATCTATCTATCTATCTATCTATCTATCTATCTATCTATCTATCTATCTATCTATTTTTTAAGATTTTATTTTTATTTATTTGACAGAGAGAGAGAGAGAGCACAAGCAGGGGGACTAGCGGGCAGAGGGAGAGAGACAGGCAGACTCCCCATTGAGCAGGGAGCCTGATATGGGGCTCAATCCCAGGACCCTGGGATCATGACCTGAGCCCCAGGCAGTTGCTTAACCAACTGAGCCACCCGGGCACCCTTGTTTTGTTTTGTATTTTTTTCCAAAAAAATATTTTATTTTGGGGCACCTGGGTGGCTCAGTTGGTTAAGCATCCATCTCTTGGTTTCAGCTCAGAGCATGATCTCAGGGTCATGAAATCTAACCCCATGCAGGGCTCCAGGCTGAGCATTTGCCTGAGGGTCTCTCTCTTCCTCTCCTTTTACCCCTATCCCTGCTGTCTCTCAAATAAATAAATAAATAAATAAATTTATTTTTAAATAATCTTTATACCCGACGTACAGCTTAAACTTACAACCCCAAGATCAAAAGTTGCATTGTCTACAGACTGAGCCAGCCAGGTGCCCTTATGCCATTTTCTAAGTCTAAGAGGGTAATGCCAACAGGTGTTGCCTGTTGAGGAAGCATTAATTTAGGATTTTTTTTACCTAGGAAATCAGGGCATCCAGATGAGTTTAGATCAAGCTGAAATTTATAGAGTGTTGACCAATCTTGAAATTAGTATGTATATTGTAGGTCTCCAATAGGAAACTATAATCTTAGGAATTATGCTAATGAGGATTTGGGTGAGATACTGTCTGTTGATATTGAGTACCAACCCAGTCCTACTAAGATCCTCCTTATAGCTCATGGTTTGAAGCCTGAAAACTACATTTCCCAAACTCCTTTGCTGTAAGATGTGTGTTTAATTCCAAGGAGAGATTCAGTCATAAGAGATGTAAATGACAGAATTGAAGTTTGGAGCTTTTTTTGTTTTGTTTTTGTTTTTGTCTTTTGCTTCTAGGAGCAATAGATGAGATGTTTGTCAGACTGTAGAGATAAGTTAAGGCTTGCAGCATCTTCTAGGCGACCTCCTGTGAGTCACCTGCTTTGGTGCTAGGGCCAAATGAGAGCTTCAGTGACACTTTCCTGAATCCCCACACTTTCCGTCTTCCTAAAAACAAAAAGTGGCACAGCCTGGCCTTTATTCCCTCAGCCTTACAATCAGCATTTTAGGTATCCAATTCCCTCTATTAAATCCCTTCTTGTTAAAACAAAGAGGGTAGTTTCTGTGTTCCCACCAAAATGTGATTTAAATACTAAGAGTAATGCAGTAGAATTCTTAGCATCCATGTATGATATACACACAGAGTTTCAAATATAAGCAAATTTCTTTTATAACTTTGTATCCTTTGTTGATGGTTGACCAGGAGCATGAACAGTGGCATGATTGTAGCTATGACATTACATGGTATCTTCCTAGGAGTATTGGAAATAAATGTTCCACATGAACACAAAATATTATGATAAAGACAATCTGAAATAATTATCTAGGTTATTTGATTATTTCAAATAATTATGTGGAATAATTAGCTTATCTGGATTTTCTGGAGTAGGGGTGGGGTGAGAAAGAGAAAAATCTTAATTTAAGCATATGATTCCCTCTTTCTGCTCCAGTCAAAATCATTTTCAGAGGGATATACCATAGCAGCAGTTCAGAGGCCAGAGAAAGACCTATCGGGGAAAAAAAATCCAGCCACAAAGTGAGGAGATGAACCAGCTCCTTCTCCAAATAAGCATTTACTGTAAATAACAATTTAAAAAATGGGTACTTTTTATTTTTAATTAGGACCAATTTTTATCATTGGCCTGATTGGCATCTCATGGATACCTCGTGAAGAAGACTCAATATAAAGAAATGTTTGGGACTTCTAATTCTGACAAGCAAACTTTATTGCATCAAATCAATTCGGGGGGGGAACTACACATATATTAGGGAACACATTTTGAATGCCTTTACTGAATCTCCCAGGGGAAAATAATTCATTCCTACAACTTAGATTATTTATATTATTGAATGAAACTGGCAATGACAAAAGTTGGCATGCCTTTGAAGCTATTAAAATGTTAAAAACTGACATGTTTTGAGAAACAGGAACACAAAGGCAGCTTTTTAAATTTATTATCTAGAAATTAGTTTCTGGGTTGAACTGCAAGACTTCTTACAACACATGTTAGCCCCCATTTATCATCTCTCATGCCTGACATTAAAGAAAAAACTGCAAAATTTTATTGGGGAACATAAAGTCAATCGAACAAACAACCAAAACATGAATGAATCCAAAGGCATGTCATATTCCTGGATGGGAAGGCACTATTTTAAAATGCTAATTCACCCTCCAATTAATTTCTACATTTTCGATAATGCTAATCTCAGTGGGACATTTGATTTTCTTTGACCTTTCAAAAATTATTCTAAAGTTCATGTAGAAGAATAAAGACAACATAGTCATAATGTTTTGGAAAAGATGTGCTCATTACAGATTAGATACTATCAAGACCAGAAAAACTTTGTGGGGAGCGACACCTGGGTGGTGCAGTTGCTTAAGTGTCAGACTCTTGGTTTTGGTTCAGGTTGTGATCTCAGGGTTGTGAGATGGAGCCTGAATCCGGAGTGGAGCCTCTTGAGTTTCTCTCTCCCTCTCCTTAGGCCCCTCCCCCAACTCTCTCTCTTTCTCTCTTTCACGAATAAGTAAACAAATCTTAAAGAAAAAATAAAGGAAAGAAAAACTTTGTGAGGAGTCAGGAGGTGTGGCTACCATAGCCTAAATCCATTCATAAAAGGAAATACTTTGGAACCATAAAATCAAAAAAGTATATCTACTGCCCAAAGATGTTAATGATATATTAATAAGGGAGACAACAAAACTTAGAAGACCAACATGTTTCACATGACTATATTTGTATAAAAACTGTACACAAGTTTATATGCATACATGCAAATATCTGTATCAGCCTGAAAAACCCAGGAACACACCAAATTGCTACAGGGGTCCTATCTGAGACACAGAGGGAGCTAAGCTAGACATCTGCTTCCTATTTCACGTGTGTGTAGATGCAGGCACAAATAAATATTTGAAGTAATAATGACTTTGTGAGTAACTTTTAACTTTTTTTTGCCTTTTCAGCATTATTCAAATTAAAATGCAAGGCAATCCATCATGTACTGCTTTCTGTCAAGGTAAATACACACACGCACACATACACATTTAAGCAAGAAAGAAACTTTGATATTTATAAACACGATTGCTTTCTTTTGAGGATGAATCCTTTTTGCAGAAATGGCCATTGTTATGCTGAGAAATTTTGATCTTGTGTAGGCAAATTGGGGAGAAGTCAGAGAAACCTGAACTACTTTGCATGATAAAAAAAAAAGTTTGTGTGCACAATGTGATTTGAGTTATTTACTGTCAGCAGTGTGATTTCAATATTGCCCCTGTCGTCCCTACAAAATCTGGAGTAAAGTCTACAAGGTTCACTACAGCTTTGATTATGAGTGGACTCTTTCAGTCCATTAACCTGTAGTTCAAGGACAAAAGCAAAAAGGGCTTGGAGAAGAAAGGCTACAGAAGTAGGACAGCAGGAATTTTCAGAAATCTGGGAGATATTTCATGTTTTCCCCAGGTGTGGATTTGGACAGTGCTTCAAGGAGAACAGTCAAACAGCTTTACTTGTGTTCCTTGGAGTCTGTGAAGCAAGAAAGCTTGTCTCAAGCCTGACAAAGCTTTAAAGTGAGAGACCGTAGCTGTCTATTCATTCGAAGGCTGAGCAAGGGTGATTAAGAGGAGCTTTCAAGAAAGTTGCCCAGAAGGATGATAGGGTCCCAATTTAGATGATACTCTGTGAGGAGCGGACCAAGGAAACCAGAGGCTGGGATGGCAGAGCTTTGTAAGTAGCCAACCAGGGAGGACTTTGTCTGCAGCAATTGATGACCAACAATGAAAGAGCGATGTCTGAAGAAACCACAACCATTCCCTGAGAAAGTCTTAAACATCTACCATGCCAACAAAGCACAGGCACATCCCATTTTACTGTGCTTTGCTTTACTGTGCTTTGCAGAGATTGCTTTTTTTAAAAAAACAAACTGAAGGTTTGTGGCAATCCTGCACTAAGCAAGTCTCTTAGTGTCATTTTTCTAATATCATTTGTTCACTTTGTGTCTCTGTGTCACATTTTGGTAATTCTCACAACATTTTAAACTTCTGTTATGGTGATCTATGATCAGTGATCTTTGATGTTCCTATAGCAATTTTGGGGGGCACCACCAAGTGCGCCCATATAAGATGGGGAACTTGATAGATAAATGCCGAGTGTGTTCTGACTGATCAGTTATTCCCTCTCCCACTCTCCCCAAGCCTCCCTATTCCTTGAGAGGCAACAATATTGAAATTAGTAATATTAATAACCCTACAATGGCCTCTGTGTTTTCAAGGAAAGAAAGAGTAGCAGGGCTCTCACTGTCAATCCAAAGCTAGAAATGAGTAAGTCTAGTGAGGGAGGCATGTCAAAAGCCGAGTTAGGCTGAAAGCTAGGCCTCTTGCACTGGACAGTTAGCCAAGCTATGAATGCAAAGGGAAAGTTCTTGAAGGAAATTAAAAGTGCTATTTGGTGAACACACGAATGGTGAGAAAGCAAAACAGCCTTATTGCTGATACAGAGAAAGGTTTAGTGGTCTGAGGAGAAGATCAAACCAACTACAACATTCCCTTCAGCCAAAGCCTGATCCGGAGCAAGGCCCTAACTCTCTTCAAGTCTATGAAGGCTGAAAGAGGTGAGGAAGCTGCAGAAGAAAAGCGTGAATTTCGCTGAGATTGGTTCATGAGGTTTAAGGAAAGAAGCCATCTCCATGGCATGAAAGTGTAAGGAGTAGCTGCTGATGGAGAAGCTGCAGCAAGCTACCCAGAAGATCTCGCTAAGAATTAATGAAGGTGGGCGCCTGGGTGGCTCAGTGGGTTAAAGCCTCTGCCTTCGGCTCAGGTCATGATCTCAGGGTCCTGAGATCGAGGCCCGCATCGGGCTCTCTGCTCAGTGGGGAGCCTGCTTCCTCCTCTCCCTGTCTCTCTGCCTGCCTCTCTGCCTACTTGTAATCTCTCTCTCTGTGTCAAATAAATAAATAAATAAATAAATAAATAAAATCTTAAAAAAAAAAGAATTAATGAAGGTGACTACACAAAACAACAGATTTTCAATGTAAGTAAGACAGCCTTCTATTAGAAGAAGATGCCATCCATGATTTTCCTAGCTAGAGAGAAAAAGACAATGCCTGCATCGAAGCTTCAAAGGACAGGCTGACTGTCTAGTTAGGAACTAATGTAGCTAGCGACTTTAAATTGAAGTCAATGCCTGTTGACCATTCCCCAAATCCCATGGCTCTTAAAAATTATGCTAAGTCTACTCTCCCTGTGCTCTATAAATGGAACAACAAAACCTGGATGACAGCACATCTGTTTGCAACACGGTTTACTGAATATTTTAAGCCCACTCTCGAGACCTACTGCTCAGAAAAAAAGATTCCTCTCAAAATATTACTGCTCATTGAAAGTATACCTAGTAACCCAAGACATCCAATGAAGATGTACAAGATTAAGGTTGTTTTCATGTCTAGTAACACAACAGACCTGTGAGCTGATGGCCTTGTTGTGAGCAGGAGCTGAAAGGAAACCACTCTGGGGCCTGGTCAGGAAGAGGGTCTTGCATTTATAGATCATGTCTGAGACTCTCTGCTATCCTGATGGTTTATCCATAAGCATTAACATGTGATGGAGATGGAAGTCCTTCAACAGCCAAGCCTCCCACCATGGTAGGTTCCTTAAAATCAATACCGTGTCTACCCAAGGAAGAGTAGATGGTCATAAAGGAATCTTCTCCCTTGTGACCAAGGTTGAGTTGGGCAAGGTGGCTGTTCAATACACTCCCATTCTCACTTTTAATCTACTATATATAATAGATATTTTCCTTTCCTTCTCACTAGGGTCAAAGAGTGCTTGATTCCATTGAGCAAAATAGCTTAGTTAATAAAAACTGAAGTAAGTTGTCTAGATATTAAATTAGTCCTGACTCCTTACCTCAGCAAAGACATTGCTCATAGGGTTCTTTCATACATAGAGTGTATAAACAGTTGTTACACTGCTTGGCATAGAGCATACTCAATAAGTGCTAATCATTACTATACGGTAATCGTGATAGCCTGAGATTGTTCTGATTAGTGGGTAGTTACTAATCAATACAAATGAATGAAGTTTCTGCCGGCCATAAGAACATGGCTGGGTATGTTGCTTTACATTCACATAGCTCATATCAACCTGGGCTTGGGAGAATATACACACATGGATTGCCTTAGGACCCCTTCTTTTGTAAGCCTGGGGAAAAGCAGTTCCTGAGACACATGACCAGATGCCAGTGAACTCCTAAACTCAGTTCCATCAGAAAGAGGAAGGGAGGAATGGCTACTAGACAGCATCCAGCAGTGTCTGCTATAATCTTTAGCTTTCCTACCTCTATGCCTGCCATTTCCTAGTGAATCCCATAACCATATAGTTCTGAATTTTGTTTATGTGTGATGATGAAGTGAGCATTAAGTTTTCGTATGGAAATATTTTTTCTTCTGCATAGTCCATGCTCTTTTATGCTTTCAGACTTTCATACATGCTTTTGTTTCTGCTCGACATTCCTTTCCCTTTCTCATTTTACTCAGTCTTTAGGATTTAACCAGTGTTCTTCCATTCCTTTATCCATTCAGTCTATGTTTGATAAATAGCTATTATGTATTATAAGTCAGGCAAATAGAAATTATAACAGAAAATATAGTCACAACCTATAAGGGAGGAAATAGAAACATAAACCAACAATTAAAACAGAACATAGGAAGTGCTAATGTGGAAGCATGCATCTGAGCTTCCAGTTACCATCCATCTGATAGGAGGTTAATCTTGGGGAGGAGGTAATGCTTAAATGGTGTTTAGGAGACATAAAAGAAGGAGGGAAGCGTAGCTCTCCTAGTATGCACGAGGTCCTGAGAGAATGTGGTTCCCTCAGGAACGAATATGTGCCTAGGCACAATCCAATTGTTGAAGAAGAACTTTCTAGCCATCTCACAGAGATTTTATACCAGTCTAAGTAGGTTTATTATATAACAGAGCTTTGTAAGCTATCCATTGCATGTCTGAGAGTCAGTACATCTTAGTGGAAAAAGGAAGGGATTGGAGCTAGATCGATCTGGATTTGAATCCTGATGCTTCCACATGCTAGCTATGTGACTTTGGGCAATTTATTTCCCTCCTTTGAGCATCTTTCTTATCTGTAAAATGAGAATAATTATGTTCTAATATTATAAGGACCAAAATAAGTTAGTACTTGCAAAACTCCTGTAAGTGCCTGTCTCATGATGATTTTTAACAAAATATTACTCCTTGTCATTCTGCCCCAATGTTAATTAACTTTGGTATTAACTTCTATCTTGAAATTATCTCCTCACTTGGCATCGATGATATACGCTTTCCTAATTCTAACCTGGACTTTATGTTCCTTTTGGCTTTTTTTTTTTTCCTCTGATGGATCTTATTTTTCTTAAATATTGGTTATCTCCAGAAGTTTGTCTTACCTTCTTTTCTATTCAGTCATCATGTAAAAGCATCCAAATTAAAGGCAGAATCTATTTCTTGATGCCTTCTAATTTCAGTGGTTTCTCCTAAACCCCAGACCTATATTTCAACAACTCTACAGATGACTTCATTGTGTTAGATATCTATTGCTGTGTAACAGATTACCCTAAACTTCATGACTTAAAACAACATTTATTCTTCTGTAGTTTCTGTGGTCATGAATCTGGGTCTGGCAGGCTGGGCCATGTGGCTCATGGTCTTTCATAAGGAGGAAATCAAGGTGTCAGATGTGGCTGCAGTCTCAAGTCTCCAAACACATTCATGTGGTTGGATCTCATCTCCCTTGAGTCATTAGACTGATCTCAATTGTTTACTGGCTGTTGGATAGAGGCTTCCCTAGGTCCTTGCCACATGGGCCTCTCTCCAAATACAGCTAAGAATATGGTAGCTGGCTTCCCTCAGAGCAAGTAAGAGAATGAGAGAATAAGAAAGGTGGAGCTTACAGTCTTGTACTTTAATATCTGAAGTAATATCCCATTACATTTTCTATATTCTGGTGGAAGTAAATTGCTAGGTCTAACAACATTCAAAGGGAAAGGATTATACAAGGGTGTGAATACTAAGCATCCTTTTAGAAACTGCCTACCTGGGGTGCCTGTGTGGCTCAGATGGTTGAGCCTTTGGCTCAGGTCATGATCTCAGGGTCCTGGGATCAAGTCCCACATCAGGCTCCCTGCTCAGTGGGGGAGTCTGCTCCTCTCTCTCTCTCTCTCTCTCTCAAATAAGTAAATAAAATATATAGAAAGAAAGAAAGGAAGAAAAATTGCCTACCAGAGGTGCTTGGATGGGTCAGTCAGTTAAACATCTGCCTTTGGCTCAGGTCATGATTCCAGGGTCTGAGGACTGACCCCTTCATAGGCTCCCTGCTCTGTGCAGAACCTGCTTATCCCTTTCCTCTGCCTCCCCCTGCTTGTGCTCTCTCTCTCTCAAATAAATAAATAAATAAATAAATAAATAAATAAATAAATAAATAAATATCTTGAAAGAAAGAAAGAAAGAAAGAAAGAAAGAAAGAAAGAAAGAAAGAAAGAAAGAAAGAAACCACCTACTGCACTTAGGAAATTCCTATGAGGTAGATATCCTCATTTTTAGATAAAAAATAGAGACACAAAGTTCAAGTACATTGCCCAGTATTTGCTAATAAGTTTTGGATCTGACATTTGAAATTTAAAGTCTGTTTTTAATTTTGTATTTATTTTTTAAATTTTTTGATGAATAAAAGTATATATATTTAAGGTGTATAATGTGACCTTTTGATGTATGTATATATTGTGAAATGATTGCCACAAACTAATTAACGTATCTATCACCTCCTATATTGACTTTATTTTTTGTAGTAAGAACACTTGAGATCTTAGCAAATTTCAAGTATACATTATTATTTTTTTTAAGATTTTATTTATTTATTTCACAGAGGGAGAGAGATCACAAGGAGGCAGAGAGGCAGGCAGAGAGAGAGGGGGAAGCAGGCTCCCCGCTGAACAGGGAGCCCGATGCGGGCCTCGATCCCAGGACCCTGAGATCATGACCTGAGCCAAAAGCAGAGGCTTTAACCCACTGAGCCACCCAGGTGCCCTACAATACATCATTTTAACTATAGTTACCATGTTGTACATTAGGTCTCCAGAACTTATTTATCCAATAATTGAAAGTGATCAGCATCTCCCCATTTCCCTCACTTCCCAGCATCTTGTAACCACCATTCTACTCTTTTTACTATGAGTTTGGCTTTTTCTTTTTTTTAAATATTCCACATAGCAAATATTCATGCAATACTTGTTATTCTCTGTCTGGTTTATTTCACTTAGCATAATGTCTTCCAGTTTCATCCAAGTTGTGGTAAATGGCAGGTTCTCACAGCTGAACATTATATATATATATATACAATATATATATTGTATATATATATATATATATAATTGCCTTGATCCATTTATCTGTTGATAGGTTGTTTTCATGTCTTGGCTACTGTGAATAATGTTGCGATGAACTTGGGAGTGTGGTTATCTCTTCAAGATAATGATTTCGTTTCCTTTGGATATATACAAGAAGTGGGATTGCTGGATCATATTGTAGTTCCATTTTTAATTTCTTGAGGAAACTTCATACTGTTTTCCACAGTGGCTGCACCAATTTACATTCCCACCAACCAGGCCCAAAGGTCTCCTTTCTCTATATCCTTGCCAACACTTGTTGTCTTTTCACTTTTTGGTAATAGCCATTCTAACAGGTGTCAGGTGGTATCTCATTGTGGTTTTGATTTGTATTTTCCTGATGGTTAGTGATGTTGAGATTCTTTTCATACACTTATTGGCCATTTGAATGTCTTTGGGAAAATGTCTTTTCAGGTCTTTTGCCCATTTTTTATTTGAGTTATTAATTTTTTTCTGTTGAGTTAGTTGTATGACTTCTTTATATATTTTGTGTATTAACTCTTATCAGATATATGGTTTACAAAATTTTTTTCACATTTCATAGATTGCCTTTTCATATTGTTGATTATTTTCCTAGCTGTGCAAAAACCTCTTGTAGTCCCACTTGCTTATTTTTGCTTTGTTGCCTGTGCTTTTGGTGTCAATTTTGAAAAATTATTGCCAAGACCCATGTCAAGGAGCTTTTCCCCTATGTTTTCTTCTAGGAATTTTACCATTTCATATCTAATGTTTGTCTTTAATCCATTTGGAGTTGATTTTTCTGTGTGCTGTAAGATAAGGAGGCTATTTTTTATTATTTCACACAAAGTGATGACTTTTGAGAATGTGTTAAAAGTTATATTATTTTCAAAGAGCTATTTTCTGTAGCCTATTCATGTATATGCAAATGAAGCTGACCCAGAGTTTCATATGCAAATGTGAACCTAAGAAGAAATCAACTTAATCTTTGAATTATAAGTCTCATTTAACTGGATGGCAGCATAAAATATGATTGATGATAATAACTAGTTTTTCTGGCTTTGATTCTACCTCTTTTTTCCTTTCAAATATTGTTAACATAGACTTGAAGTACAAGTCTACACCAAGGCTACATCTTGGTGTTATGGATGATACTGCTTTCCTTTTTTTTTTTCCCCTAGAGATCTAATTTATTTTAGAGAGAGGGTGCACAGCGGGTAGGAACAGAGGAAGAGGGCAGAGAGTCTGAAGGAAACTCTGCACTGAGCACGAAGTCCCATGTGGGGCTCAATCCCATGACCCTGAGATCATGATGTGAGCTGAAACTAAGAGTTGGTCACTTAACTGAATGAGCCATTCAGGCGCCCCAATACTGCTTTTGAGCATGGCTCAACCCCAAGCCACACTTTTAGCCCCCACAGCCAGCGTTTAGGCAGGAGAACCTCCCTTGGATATTTCCAGCCTAGGATCTCATCTGAACTAATGTGACTTGGCAATTGCTTCATGGCAATAGGTGCTTAGAAAAATGTCTAGTTGTATAGATTTCTGGGCATGTTGGTGGGAGAACCCTCAATATGGAATTGCTTTGCATACTCTATCACTTTGCCCACAGTAAAAATCAATATTAAACTTAATACATAATTGAAATAGTTTTTTGGTCACATACCCCCCGCCCCCCCCCGATTTTGTGCTTAGTGTTTAAAAAATTGGTCATGCCTGTTGAATGATCATACATAGTATTGGGATAATTTATTAAAATTTTGTGGAATTACACGTCTATTCTATCAATGGCAATTTAAAATTTGGCCTATATCAAAGTCCACCCTTCACATGACAGCAGGTTTTATTCTTAGTGAGAAAAGCTATCTGAATATAAGAGAGTCTCACTCCTCAAAATGGTGACATTGTATTCTAGTTATTTATAGACTCCTATCTGAACCAGTAACTTTCCGAGGCAACATTCTGAGAATTATAATGAGAGCCATTGTTTCAGCTGCCTTTGGGCTGACTTCAGGTGGCCAGTCTTATCATGAAACTAAACTTTGTAGAAAGAGTGTCCAAATATTAATGTATCAGAACTTTCACAGGATTTGAAAGCTTCAGTAAAATAATTTAGTCATGTTGGAACCAAGGGAGACTCTTATCAGCAAAGAACTCTTTCAGGAGAGTGATGTTGTACCATAGTGGAAAACCCATTAGAATCTGTTCTGAGTTCTGTGTCACCTGCTCACCATCTTTATGCATCTCCTCGGATAAGCCAATCAAATCTGCTGTGTGTATTTTCTCATTTGTAACATATGAAAGTGAACTATATCATTAAATATCCTTTGGGTCCAAATTTTCTATGATGTAATGAAGCAAAGCAAAATTGAACAAAACATCAACTTGTATTCCTGTCTTCAGCCATCCACATATACATATTCACATTTGATTTCACATTGATTACATAAAAAAATGGAAGAAAAATTTTAGGGCCTTTCAAGTTAAAGAAGCCATAGAGTAATGCAAATATAAAAGTACTTCTATAGAAATAATGGAAATAAAAACATGCACACAAAACACTGACAATTTAACTTTGTCGATATTTCTACTCAGGAAAGGGCTTTTTCATTCTATATAAATTAAGTTAGACCTAAAGACCAAAATCATTTCTCCAAACTAGGACAGAGCATATCAGGCTTTTTACTGGGGAAATCACATCTAAATGCAAATGGAAAGGCTTTTCCATATGAGCCACAGCAAAGTCAGAGAGAGAAGAGTATATTCAGGTTTCTTGAACTTTAATTCAGTTCTTTTTACACTCAGGTTTTATCTTAACAAAAGTATTCTTTGAGTCATTTCACAGTTTGAAAAAGAAAAGAGAAAATACCTTTCAAAAGTATTTAATGGCTAATTAATTGGAACTATCAAATTGCTATACGATAGTCCTGATAAATAAAAACAGATCTGCAGAAACCTCAGCTTCTGCAATGCAAAAACATCCACAATATAATTTATCACTGCCTTTAATACACATAGCAGGCTTTTAAAATTTCAATTGAGTTGCTCCTTTTGCACATAAGCCTAATTTTACTTCCTCAGTGAAATGGTTTAAATAATTTGAGCATTTTCTGCTGAGATGTTGTGAATCAGAAGTCTTCACCGTGTAAACAAAATATATTAGAAATGAAGAAAATAATGCTGTAATTTAAACTCAGAACATCTTTTTAGTACTAATTCAGATTAAGTTCACATTGTTAATTGAGCTTTTAATAAACAATAGCCTAAAGACATTGTCATATGGGACTTTTTTCCCTCTGATATCAACATGCACTCTGTCAAAAATGCTCTCAAGAATAAAATATTTTCCATATTTTTTAGCTCATTAGCAAACATTTATAATAATTTTAATCCTCTCTTATGGATACCAAACAATAATTAAAATGCAATGAGTAACCAACCATTACATAGCTGGTTTTCATCTCAGATAGTCAAGCAGCCGTTTCATTCACAAGATGACATAAATGGTCAAAAGTCAGCTTGTTGACAGTCCTATCATATGTGGTGGGCTTAGATTTGACCTATCATTTCCAAGACTCTCTCCTGGGAAGTTCTGAAAAACTTTCTGTTTAGGGTGAAAAAGAAAGTACTGTTTTTGCATTTAACTAATAAAAAGGAAGTTATTTTTGTTCTAAAAAAGGAAATTATAATAATAATTGGTCAGGATATCACTTGAAATATAGTCTTCTGTGTGTGTATATGTAGCCATTTATATAATATATATAATTATAAATGTAAATAGCAAATTATATATAAATATATAATTATTTTTCTATAAAAGTTATTTTCTTCCTTGCTCACACATTCCACTTAATACTATTTATCTCTACTGATAGAAATCCGAACTTACCAAAAAGCTGACATTTGAGATAACATTTGAAATGAATGGCTAACGAATATGTGGTACATGCATAAAATGGAATACTACTCAGCCATAAAAAGAGCAAAATCTTGCCACTTGAGACAGCATGGATGGACCTAGAGGTATAATGCTAAGTGAAATATGCCAGTCAGAGAATAATACCATATGACTTCATTCATATGTGAAATTTAAGAAATAAAAAAAAATCAAACAAACAAAAAAACAGAAACAGAAAAATAAACTCTTAACCACAGAGAACAAGCTGGTGGTTGCTAGAAGGGAAGTAGGTAGGGGAATCAGTGAAATAGATAAAGGAGATTGAGAGTACACTTATTCTGATGAGAACTGAGAAATGTATAGAATTGTTCAGTCATTATATTGTACACCTGAAATTAATATGACCCTATATGTTAATTATCCTCAAATAAAAATAAAAGTTATATGAAGATTTTTGGTAAAATGCTTAACGCAAGTCATCCTGCCCTCATGACAAGAAGTCCTATATCTCTTCAAGTTCTGTATCTCTTTCGTTTTTTTCCTTTTTTTTTTTTAGAGAAATTATGACATGAATTACTTTTGGTGGCAAATAACTTGCATTACATCACACATACCTTCGCATAGCCTTGTGATATTGCCAAATGGCAGAATCCTGATACTTACTGCAACAGCTTTCCAAATTATTTCCTTGATTTCAAGCACCATGAAAAATAGAATTGAGAAAGCAGGCAGGCTGATGCTGACAATAAGAAAATATAACAGAACCAGGAGGACAAGGAAAATGTAGTAATTCAGAAAACTGGAGCAAGACAAAATAATAGATTTTTAAGAGATATTCACAATGACCCCATATCATCATAGCTCCTAGAACTGAGAATGGCATTCAGAATTTCTGTCTTCTGAACTTTTCTCATTCTTTAAAGTCTAACTCAAGAATCTCTTCCTTCCTGAAGTCTTAGCTTCCCCAGCAGTAGATTTATCCCAGTATTTAATCCTGCTGCCAAGTTGTTCATTGATAAGAATAATATTAAAGTCTGAGATTATTTCATTTCAGAGAAGTCATAAAATACATATAAGGTTGTAATAATTTCCTCCTTACCAATGTTGACAGTTACTGAAAATTCAATTAAGTTACATTTCTCATAAAAGCTGAGAAAAGCATTAAGAAAATCTCCTCTGCACCTCTACAGAAATATGTTGACTACTCTAATTTGGTTTGGTTTTGATTTGTTCTGATGAGATTCTGTAAAATGAGCCATAATTTTTAAGGAAGATAATCCTCATTAAAGTCAGAACAAGGAGGAGTCAATTTAAGTTGCAACATGTAACGCTTTGCTAAATATAAGTAGGGAAATATCCTAACCGTTGAGTATCTGGAGCAGCAAAGGAAAGGAGATTGCATGATTATCACTTCTGAAGATGGTTAAGAATATTGATAACATAATTTAGAAATATAATTACTATTTACATAGAAGTATATAGTTTAATGAATATGTTTAAAACAGGGGAAGAGATAAGATAACTTTTTAAAATTATTTTTGGTGTTAGTTGGTATTGATTAAGGTTTAATTAATTGAGTTGGAAAAATACTAATTTTCCTTTCTATAATTCAAAATTTCTTATTTTAAAAATTTTACTAAAAGTCCCAAAGAAGTAAAAATAGTACAAGCCTCACTGGTATCTTGTCCAGAAAGTTATCCTGGCACTTCCTGAGATTATCCCTTCCAGTGGATCTATATTTAGGATTTCTACCCTGGGCAGCTTTCCAAGTGCAACTCCAAAATAAGGCGAGTATAGGGACATCCTGAACAAATGCCAAACAGTTAATTCAACTGGAAGCAAAGCAACGGGGTTGCCTTGGTTAATTGGATCACACACACAATTGAAGAAGTTTCCTCTTCTTCTTGATTCTAAACTTATTTATGAGGATATTGATCATTTTAGAACGATGTTGAATCAGAGAATTAAAAGTGGCCTTGGAAGATATTCTATGCTCACCTTTCATGTAGCCAATATTGCAATAATGTAAACTTTATGAATGATACTTTGGAATAAACATCTTTTCATCTTCAAGTCTTCAGGCAGGATGGTAGGACAAAAAAAAGAAAGGAAGGAAAAAAGAAATGAAAAGGAGAGAAGAAAGAAGGAAGGAAGGTAGGGGAAAAGGAAGGAAGGAAAGAAGGGAAGAAGGGAGGGAAAGTGGGAGGAAGGGAAATCTGTCATAGCACCGAAGCCTAATGAGTCGTTTTGTTCTTAATGGAACTAAAACTGAATTTGAGTTTTTCAGTCAGAATCTAAAGATGAAAAGAAAAAGGTGAGAATAAATCATGAATGTAAACAATGTAGAAAGAAGTTACTTTTTTCTGACTTGCCATGATAAGCAAATATTATGTAATGAACAATGTATTTTTCTAAACAGAGAAGACTAAACAAAAATCTTCTGCAAATGTAATATTGTGGGGAGGGAAACAATGGAAAACAACATCCTTTATTGGAACCGTTATATTTTATTGCATGTATTACCAGATTTCTACAGATGGAATAAAGCTGGCTTTATGTTAGAGCCATAAGCCCTTCAACTTTTGATGGTTTCTAAGAGCATATTTCATCAAATGTACTCTCAGACATTCACATAAGATGGGTTTTTATTTCTGTCTTTAAAATTTAAGGATTTAGGGGGCCCCTGTGTGACTCAGTCACTCCTTTGGCTCAGGTCATGATCCCAGGGTCCTGGGATTGAGCCCTGCGACTGGCCCCTGCTCAGCAGAGAGTCTGCTTCTCCCTCTCCTTCTGCCCCTCCCCTGCTCATGCTCTCTCTCTCTCTCAAATAAAAAAAAAAAAAATTAAGGCATTTAGATGCTACAGTACAATATCTACTTTTTTTTCATTTTTCAAGATTTTTCAAGATCTACTTTATAAGACAACATGTAAAACAGGACAATTCCATTGCCCAATTTGCTGTATATTTAATTGTATTTGTTGTTCATTTTATTTTTATAGATGTTATAACATGCATATATATATATATATATAAAGCAGATAATAGTTTATTTGAAAATGTTTTGTAATTAGTGAGATCATATCACTTTTGCTAAAAACATATTAGAAAATCTTTGGCCTTCATTCTTTCCTATATAATCTCGCTTTACCAAGCCTCCATCTACCTGGGCCATCTTAGTCTTTTCCTCTTCCCTATGGCAAAGGGAAAGCCCTACTCCTGGAAAATGCCAATACCTCCCAATTTCTGACTTTTACTTTTGGGTATTTCCTTTTCCCTTGCGTATTCAGTCTATTTCATCAATAGGATCTTCCCCAACAGCTTACAAATCAGCTCTGATAAATCATACCTTTTTAAAAAGACAAAATCAAAACCTTCCGTGATTCCACATCCCCTTCCGGCCCTACTCTGCTCTTCTGCTTTTCTGTATAACACAGAATCTCATAAGCACCATCCACTATACTGCTTCTACCTTCCTACTTACTTTTACATTTTTAACTCATATTATAAGGGATTGTCCCCCTATTTTTCCAAAGAAACAGCTCTTGCTAAAGCCACAGAAGCCTCTACATCCCCAAATACAATGGGCCTCTTAGCCATTAGCATATTATATCTCTTGCCTTTTGTTGTGTAGACACCACACTTTCTTTCTTTCTTTTTTTTAGAAGTCATCATTTATTTAAAAAAAATTTTTTTTTGACACCCCACTCTCTTAACTATTGTCTTCTGATCTCCAAAATGCTCCTCCCTGGTTCCATTAAGAAGCACTTGTTAAAATACTGGAGCTCTACAGAGGTTGGCCTTGGACTATCTTCAGTTTTTGTACTAAATTTTCTCACTAGGCGTGCCTATCTATCTCCTTGGTCTTCAATAACATTTCTGTGGTGGTGACTCTCAAATTTGTGCTCCCAAATCAAGCCATTCTTGGGATCTCTAGACTTTTAGTCACCTTCTCCTTGACATCTCATGAATATCAAAAAGGCAACTTAACATATCTAAGACTTAACATATCTAAAACTGAACTCTCAATCTTTGAGTCAATCTTAACCTTACACTGGTCCCCCTGTTATAGGTAATAAGCAGCAAACTACCTAGTGCCTTTTGCCAGAGAAGTAGAGGATCTTTCAGATCTCTCTTTGCCTCTCCTCAGCACATCTTTGGTACATCAAAGAAAAAACATGGCTCTTTTTTATCCTGCTGGTTCTAGTGCTTCCTCAAAAATATATATATCTGGAATCTATATACTTTGCATGACACCAACTGCTACCACTCTCTTGTCTTGACTTACTGTTTCCTCTTTTATTCTTTATCATCCATTCCTCTTAGAACAGATAAGTGAGCCATGTCCCACACTTACTTTACACACTTTTAAAATTACTAGCTATTGTAGTGATTTAGAATGAAACTCCAAATTGTAAACATGCCCTAGCAATGTCCTACATTATCGTACACTTGCCTTTTTCACCAACCCAATCTCAACAGTCCTGATCATTATATTCCAGGCATCTTGACTCTTAGTTATTTGAATGCATTAAGCTCTGTCTTTTGTCAGTGCCTTCATTCCTTCCTTTTCTCTATAGGAAAGATCCTTCATTCCACTTATTCCTGGCAAATATCTACTCATTCCTCAGGTATTACTTCTTGAGATGAGCCTTACCATATCTTCCAACCTGAATTAAGTTGCTTTTCATATAAATCATTATTATTTTAATTAGTATATTTAGGGACACCTGTGTGGCTCAGTTGGTTAAGCGTCTGCCTTCGGCTCAGGTCATGATCCTAGGGTCCTGGGATCAAGTCTGGCATCAGGCTCCTTGCTCAGCAGGGATCCTGTTTCTCCTTCTGCCTGAAGCTCCCCCTGCTTGTGCTCTCTCTCTCTGACAAGTAAATAAATAAAATCTTTAAAAAATAGTATATTTAAGACTTTTTTTTTCTTTTTTTCTACTGCTTCTCTTGAGTAGATTTTAAGATTCAGGGAAACCTAGGATCTTTTTTTTCACCATTGTATATTTAATACTTAGCACAGTCCAATGTATAGAGTAGTTATTAAATATTGTTGAATGAATAATCTGAATTATTTTTGGTTCCCTTGGTAACCCAGTTTTCCTTAGTCTTAGTAATAGGATGTTAGCATTAATACACTGACAATTTATTGTGAGGGTTGAAGTGAAAGAGGAGGTGGAAAGACCATATCTGAGAAAGTCACCATTCTGTCATCCCCATCCTTTATCGTCCCATCACCAGTACCAGAACTGATACTTTCATTTATATCAGTTACAAATCTTTATGCAAATCAATTATTGGTAGCTCACTTCACCAGAAAATTATGCAAATTCAGATATTCTAAATTCCAGTTCAGGTTATACTTGGACCCTGTACACCTACAGAGATGAGAGTGGAGATATTCAGTGAATAAGCATTTATTTGAATTTATCTGACTTCCCTTGTTTGCTAATATTTCAGGGACATTAGGACAAATATTCTTAAAAATAACACTCGCTAATAGAGTTCAACTCAATTTAGGAAAACCACACACTAATTTGCTGATAGAGTTAATTTCCTTTTAGGACAGGTACACATGCTTTTTAAACATTTACCTGTAAAAGCAGGTTGAGAAAAAGTGACAAATTAAATAAGCTAAAGAAAGTTCACTTAGAAAGAAAGGTCAATAGACAATTGAAAAGGAAAACATATTTCTAATTCAGAGTAGAACCACAGGGAGACTAAAGGGTTCAGGGAAGGGGAATGGCAAAGTGCTATAATATATTTTAATGCTTATAAAATACTTATAGAAGAATGAATCCATATAGCAATAAACTGCTGATTAATAACACTTTATGTAGGAAAATTACTTTTCTCAATTCTTAAGTTTTTTATAAGTTCTTTAAATTCTTGGGCAAAAATCATATTTAATATATAATTTGTCTATTATAAAACTTCTAGAATCAATTTGGAAGTAATATAACAGGGTTCAAATATGTTTTTTAATGGTTTGAATTGTGTCCTACCCAAATACCTATGTTGAAACCCTAATTTTCAGTTCTCAGATGTGAACTTATTTGAAAGTAGAATCATTGTAGAGGTAATTAGTTAAGATAAGATCATATGGAATAGGGTGGACCCCTATGTCAATATGACTGATGTCTTTATAAAAGGGAAAATTTGGACACAGACACCCACCAAGGGAGGAAGCCATATGAAGGTCAGAAGACAGAAATCAACCAAGGAATGCCAAAGATTGGCAGCAAATCACCAGAAGCTAGAAAACACTCACAGAAAAGATTTCTGTATATTCCCCTGAGAAAGAACCAATATTGCTAAAACCTTGATTTCAGAAGTCTAGCCTCCAGAACTGTGAAATGATAAAATATATTATTTAAGCCATATAGTTTGTGGTATTTGTTAAAGCAGCCATAGGAAACTAATACAATATTTAATCCTTTGGACTCAGTTATTCCAAATCTATGAAAACAATCTAGATACACAATTGTATGCCAATAAAGGTAGAGTAAAAAAAAAAAGTGCATGGAAACATTATTCATACTGAAAAAAAATTTACAACTATACTGCATCCACAGAGTAAAATATTATAAATAGATTTTAAATGTTTTTGAGCAATGTTTAATGACATAGACAAAAGCTTACTCTATAATATTAAGTTAAAAAAAAACACTGCGACTCACTTTTGCTCGATAGAATAACATGGTTTGGATTTACTTTTCCTGCCTAAAACAACTAAAATACCCAACAAAATATATGAAACAGTGACACTCAAGTTATAGGATAGCAGGCAATGAAAAATGATGATCTCTGAAAGATGGGAAACAAATGAGGTAAGCCCTATGCTTTTCCCCAACTTGCTATCTGGAGAAAGTTTCCAAGCTATAGCTTAGGGAAAGAAAATACAGCCTGAACCTACAGGTTTCTCCCAAACTGGGAGTTTCAGGAAGCCAAAGCTGATAGTGTGTGAAGTACAGAGTACCATAGTGGAAAAGCAGCATAGAGAGTCAACTCTAAGACTTACAGATGGTCCCACTCAATGTTCAGTTGAGTCTTTAGCTCAGGCATGCGAGGAAATTTCTAGTAGCTGGAGCAAAGAACCATATAAAAACATAGTACTCAGACTGGATAGGACAAGGATTAGTATCTGTTCCCAGAGAGCTTTGAAATATTTAGACTTCATGGATCATTCAGTTAGAGTGCTAAGAAGTGTCTAGTCTTAATAGTGGGAAAAATTAACTTTATACTAAATTATTGCTGATCTACATAACAAAGCTTAAAAGGAAGAGTTAAAAGGATCAAGCTGTGTTCAAGTAAGTTGATAGTGTACCAAAATAAAACATACAAATACTGAGAGAAATGCCAAAAAAAAAGCAAAAAAATTAGCACTCATCAAGAGTAAACAATGTTTGATATTTAGTCAGAAATTACTGGAAGCTCGAAGACTTCTGGGAAAAATGGCAGAGTAGGAGGATCTTGGGCTCACCTCATCCATGGATACAACTGATAACAAACACATCAGTGTAGATAACTTAGAAAACAAACTGAAGACTTATAGAACAGACTACCCAGAGTTAATCATAGAGAGGAGGCTACATCAAAAATGGTAGGAAGGGCAGAGACAGAGTGGAAGACAAAGTTGCCCACTGCACTGTCCTCCAGAGGGATGGATGCAATGGGTGCACAGAGGGGAGAGAAGTAAAACCCCAACATCAGGCACTGCAGGCCTGGCGGACCTGAACAAGGAAGAGGAATCCCCATAACATTTAGCCTTGAAAACCAGAGGGGCCTAACTTCATGGGTTCTTACATTCATTAGGGTTTAACATCTGGAACTTTAAAAGTCTGTGAGCTAGGCTCTGGAAAAGCCAGAGGGCAAGGTGAAGCTGAGTCCCCATCCTTAAAGAGATAGCAAAACAAACAGTCCACTAAGATACAGCATAGAAATGGCAGTTTGAAGAATGCCAGGGGTGTCCTGGATGGAGATTTATTTACTAGTCTCAGGCATGTAGTGAAGGGTCAGGGATCTTTGGGAGACTTCTTCAAGAACAAAGGAGCTCACAGCACCATTTATCTCACCTGCCTCCCAACCTAAGTACATATGCACCTGCGGGAACTAGCACAGTAGCCAACACTCTCCACCTAGCTAGCTAATAGTGCCCCCTTCCCCCTGGCTCTAACAGTGTGATCCATCCCCCTCCAACCCAGTAGGCCTGGGCAATTTCCCCAGGTGGCTGCAGGCCCCTAATGCAGCAGACCAGCATGACCCTACTGGCATTGCATGTCCCACCTCTGTCTTCTCTTGTGGATCTGCTCCCTCAAATACATCTCTGGCCCATCCAAAGTGGTTCCACAGGGCACCTGGGTGGCTCGGTGGGTTAAAGCCTCTGCCTTCGGCTTGGGTCATGGTCTCAGAATCCTGGGATTGAGCTCTGCATCCGGCTCCCTGTTCGGCAGGGAGCCTGGCTTCCTCCTCTCTCTGCCTGCCTGTCTGCCTCCTGTGATCTATCTCATCTCTCTCACTCTGTTAAATAATAAATGAATAAAATCTTTAGAAAAAACAAAACAAACAAACAAACAAAACAAAACAAAACAAAACAAGTGGTTCCACAACCCTGTCAATGTGCAAACAGATCTGACAGGGACCAGCACAACTTCAAAGTGTCTCCTGCCCTGGAGAGAGGGAAAGATAACCACACCCCAGTCCAGCGGTGGGCTGGAGGTAACATCTAGTCTACTACAGGCCCGGTGGGGAACAACACAGAGAAAGCACCTTGGACTTTGCTGCTACTGCATCTCTGGCAAATGCCTGGGAAATATGCAGATTGAAAGTGAAGAGATGGAAAAGCATTTATCATGCAAATGGAAGTAAAAAGAAAGCCAGGGTAAGAATACTTACATGGGATAAAATAGACTTTAAAGCAAAGACTGCAACAAGAAACAAAGAAGGGCATTATATAATCAAGGAGAAAATAATCCAACAAGAAGATACAATTGTAAATATTTATGTATTCAACATGGGAGTACACAAATATATAAAGCAGCTAAGAACAAACATAAAGGAAATAATCAATAGTAATACAATAATAGTAAGGGACTTTAATACTCTATTTACATCAATGGATAGATCATCCAAACAGAAAATCAACAAGAAAGCAGTGGTTTTGAATGACACACTGGAGCAGATGGATTTAACAGATATACTCACAACATTCCATCCTAAAACAGCAGAATACACATTCCTTTCAGGTGCACATGGAACATACTCCAGAACAGATCGCATATCAGGCCACAAAACAAGAGTCAACAAATTCACAAAGATTGGGGTCACACCATGCATCTTTTCTAATCACTAGAAATCACCCACAAGAAAAAATCTGGAAAGAACACAAATATATGGAGGTTAAATAATATGCCACCAAACGATGAATTGGTCAACCAAGAAATCAGAGAAGAAATAAAAAACGCATGGAGACAAATGAAAATAAAAATACAATAGTCTAAAATACCTGGGATGCACCAGAAACTGTTCTAAGAAAGCTTGGTGCAATTCAGGGCTATTTTAAGAAGCAAGAAAAATCTCAACCAATCTAATATTACACCTTTAGGAACTAGAAAAAGAAGAACAAACAAAATCCAAAACCAGTAGAAGAAAGGGCATAATAAAGTTTAGAGCAGAAAAAAATAAAATAGAAATAAAAACAAAAACAAAAAAATAAAAGAAACCCCAAAACAATAGGACAGTTCAATGAAACCAGGAACTGGTTCTTTAAAGAGCAACAAAATTGACAAACCTTTAGTCAGACTGATCAAAAAAGAGAGAGGACTCAAATAAAAATCAGAAATCAAAGCACAGAAATAATAATCAACACCACAGAAATACAAAGGATTTATGTGAATATTATGAAAAATTATATGCCAACAAACTGGGCAACCTAGAAGAAATGGATAAATTCCTAAAAACATATAACTTCCCAAAACTGAATAAGGAAGAAATAGAAAAATTTGAACATAGGGATTACCAGTAATGAAATTGAATCAGTAATAAAAAAATGCCCAACAAACAAAACTCCAAGAACAGAAACCATTACAGGTGAATTCTATCAAACATTTAAAGAAGGGTTAATACCTATTGTCAAACTACTCCAAGAGATAGAAAAGAAATAAAAGCTTCCAAATTCATTCTATGAGTCCAGCATTTCCCTGATACCAAAACCAAGTAAAGACACTATGAAAAGAGAAAACTACAGGCCAATATCTCTGAAGAATATAGTTGCAAAAATCCTCACAAAAATACTAGCAAACCAAATCCAAAAATACATTAAAAAATTATTCATGCGAATCAAGTGGGATTTATTCCCAGGAGGCAAGGGTGATTCCATATTCATAAATCAATCAGTATGATATATCACATCAATAAAAGAAAGTTTAAAAACTACATGATCATTTCAATAGATGCAGAAAAAGCATTTGACAAATACAACATCCAATCATGATAAAAAACCCACAACAAATTAGGTTTAGAGGGAACATACATCACACAATACATATATGAAAAACCCATAGCTAACATTATACTCAATAACGAAAAACTGAAAGGATGCCCACTCTCACCATTTTTATTCAACACTGTACTAGAAGACTTAACAACAGAAATCAGACAACAAAATGAAATAATTGGCATCCAAATTGGTAAGGAAGAAATAAAACTTTCAGTATTTGCAGATAACATGATACTATATATAGAAAACACTAAAGAGTCCACCAAAAAACTACTATTGCTGATAAATGAATTCAGTAAAGTTGCAGGACACAAAATCAACATATAGAAGTCTATTGGATTTATATATACTAATAATGAAGTAGCAGAAAGAGAAATTAAGAAAACAATCCTAGGGTGCCTACCTGGCTCAGTCAGTAGAACATGAAACACTTCATCTTTGGGTTGTGAATTTGAGCTCCACCTTGCATGTGGAGATTACCTAAAAAAAAAAAAACAAAAAAACTTTTTTTTTAAGAAAAACAATCCCATTTATAATAGTACCAAAATTAATAAAACACCTGAGAATAAACTTAACCAAGGAGGTGAAAGACCTGTACTCTGAAAACATAAAACACTGATGAAGGAAATTGAAGATGACAGAAACAAATGGAAAGATAGTCCATGCTCACGGATTGGAAGAACAATATTGTTAAAATGTCCATACTACCCAAATAAATCTATAGATTTAATACAATCTTGATCAAAACACCTAGAGCATTTTTCACAGAACTAGAATAAATAATCCTAAAATGTGTACAGAACCACAAAAGAACCTAAATAGCCAAAAGCAATCTTGAAAAAGAAAAGCAAAGCTGGAGGCATCATAATCCTAGATTTTAAGATATAATAAAAAGTTGTGGTAATCAAAACAGTGTGGTATTGGCACAAAAATAGACATATAGATCAATGTAACAGAATAGAGAGCCCAGAAATAAACCCATGGTTATATGGTCAACTGATCTGTGATGTAGGAGGCAAAAATATGCAATGGGAACAAGATAATCTCTAACAAACAATGTTGGGAACACTGGATACCTACATGCAAAAGAATGAAACTGGACCATTTTTTAAAAAAAGATTTTATTTATTTATTTGATAGAGAGATACAGCAAGAGAGGGAACACAAGCAGGGGGAGTGGGAGGGGGAGAAGCAGGCTTCCGGCCAAGCAGGGAGTACGATGCGGGACTCAAACCCAGGACCCTGGGAACATGACCTGAGCTGAAGGCAGACGCTTAAAGACTGAGCCACCCAGGTGTCCCAAAACTGGACCATTTTTTTTACACCATAAATAAAGATAGACTCAAATGGATTAACGACCGAAATGTGAGGCCTAAAACCATAAAAATCCTAGAAGAGAGCACAGGCAGTAATTTCTCTTCCATTAGCCCTAGCAACCTTTTTTTCACATATATCTCCCAAGGCAAGGGAAACAAAAGCAAAAGTAAGCCATAGAGACTGCATCCAAATAAAATCTTCTGCACAGTAAAAGAAACTATCAACAAAACTAAAAGGCAACCTACTGAATGGGAGAAGATATTTGCAAATGATATATCCAATAAGGGGATAGCATCCAAAGTATATGAAGAACTTATACAAGTCAACACCAAAAAAGAATAATCCAATTAAGGAATGAGCAGAAGACATGAAGACATTTCTCTAAATAAGACACACGAAAAGATGCTCAGCATCACTTATCATCAGGGAAATGCAAATAAAAACCACAATGAGGTATCATCTCCTAGCAGTCAAAACAGCTAAAATCAAAAACACAAGAAACAACAAATGTTGGTGAGAAGTGGAGAAAAAGGACCCCTCATGCACTGTTTGTGGGAATGCAAACTGGTGCAACCACTGTGGATAACAGTACGGAGGTTCCTCAAAAAATTAAAAATAGAATTACCATAGGATCCAGTAATTGCTCTACAACATATTTTGCCAAGGAAAATGAAAACACTAATTTGAAAAGCTATATGCACCCCTATGTTTATAGCAGCATTATTTACAATAGTCAAGATATGGAAGCAACCCAAGTGTTTACCCAGAGATGAATGGATAAAGATGAGGTATTATACATATACAATGGGACCCTACTCTGTCATAAGAAAAATGAAACCTTAGTAGCAAGATGGCACCCATCTCTCTTACTATAAACCCCTGACTGACTCTTGGGTGCAAGATAAAGGATGTACTATTTCCAAAAGCCTGAACTTTTAGCATTAATAAAGCAGCATAGCAGCCAACCCTAAAAAAAAAAAAAGAAAGAAAAGAAACCTTGCCATTTGGAACAACCTGGTTGGATCTAGAGGATATCATGTTAAATGAAATAAGTCAGAGAAAGACAAATACCTTATGTATCACATAAATGTGGAATTAAAGAAACAAAATAAATAAATAAAGAAAAAGAGACAAAAAAATAGACGCTTAAGTATAGAGAACAAACTGATGATTACCAGAGAGGAGGCGGGTTGGGGGATGGGTGAAATTGATGAAGGGGATTAAGAGTACACTTCTTGTAATGAGCACTGAGTAATGTATATAATTTTTAAATCACTGTATTGTACACCTAAAACTAATATAACACTGTATACTAATTATACTGAAATTTAAAAAAAAAACATAAATAAAAGACATTACTGGGCATTCGGATATACAAGAAATGGAACTCATAACAGGAAGAGAAATCAATCAATTGAAACAGATCCAGAAATGACACTCATGAGAAAGTTAGTAAATAAAAACATCAAATAGTTATGACCATATTTCATATGTTCAAGAAACCAGAAAGAAGATTGAACTTACTATGTGGAAACATGTAGAATATATATTTTATAAAATGACCCAAATTGAACTTGTAGAGATGAAAACTATGTCTTATGTGAAAAAAAATATACTGCCCAGGATAAATGACATATTAGATATTGCAGAAGAAAATATTAATGAACTTAAAGACACAGCAATAGAAACTAAAATGAAACACAGTGGAAAAAAACTGAAAAAAAAATGAACAGATAATGAAATATGGAAGAAATCTTAGAAGTTAAATATATATGTAACTGGAGTCCTAAAAGAAGAGAAAGGACAGGTAGAGAAAATACATTCAAAGAAATAAACACCGAATATTCTCCAAATTCAATTAAAGCTGTAAATGTATAGATCCAAGATTCTATGAACCCTAAGCACAAGAAATATGAAGAAACCAAGCTACATGATTAACAAATTGCTTAAGACCAGTGACAAAGAGAAAAAACTTAAAAACAGTGAAAGGAAAGCAGTAGGTACAGTGTATGTAGGTAAATAGAGTGAAAGCCAATTTCTATTTGGAAACAGAGGTAACATCTTTAATGCAAAAAAAAAAAAATCCCTGTAAACCTGAAATTTCACACCCAGCAAAAATATCTTTCAGAAACAAAGGCAAAATACTTACTCAAACATGTAAAACCCTAAAGAATTCATCACCAACAGAAATGTACTACAAGTGATGCTAATGGAAGTCATTCACACAGAAGTATACCAAAGGAAGAAAGCACAGCAAAAGTGGTAAATAATATGGCCATAACTGAAATTAAAATTTTTTCTTATTTAAATCTTAAATTTTAATTGTTAAAAGATGATACGGTATTATGTTTATAACACATGGGAATAAATGTCTGATAAGAATATCATAGACTTGAAAACATGAAATGGAAATGTATTTTTGTAAGGTTCTTATACTAGATGCAGAATGGTATAATGACCTGGAGGGTTGACAGTGATAATAAATACACTATAAAAAAAAAGTAATTAACCACTAAAATCCAAAAGATTGATAGCTAGGTGAACCAAGAAAGATAATAAAATGGAATCATAAAATATACTCAATTCAACCAAAAAAAAAAAAAAGAGGCAAAATATGAGGAAAAACAAAATAAGAACTGTAGTGTAAAACCTGATAGTTGGCTTCTTTTTGTAATGCAAGCGCCTGACTTAAGCTTTGATTGCGGAGCCATCCACTTCAAAGATGCATCCATTTCAAAGTGGCATCTGTTTCCACAGAGGCTATGGGGAATTAACAAGTTGCCAGTCATAACTAGACAAAGAGCCAGGCTGCCTTACCCCACTGAGGCTCCTTTGTTTTTGAGATCGTGGTCGATTTCAATAACTGACCATTTGTGCCACTTGTTTTTTCTTTTCTCATGCTTCAAATATGTGCTCTTATGTTTTATTTTTTAATTTAAATTTTGTTAATTAACATACAGTGTAATATTGGTTTCTGAAGTAGAATTCCGTGATTTATCACTTATATTCAACACCCAGTGCTCATCACAGCAGGTGCCCTCCTTAAAACTGTGTTCTTATGTTTTAAACTTACCAATAATGAGAGAGCCCTGGAAACCCTGGGCACCAATTCTCAATCCCAATAAAAGCAGAACCCTAGGCCTAGTGTGAACTCTATGGGCTACCTGGCTGTGTGTCCCTTGGCATGCTTTGTATGCTCCAGGGCTTGTAAGTAATAAACTCTTTTTTTTCTTTAAAGTTTCCTAACAGTTATTGTTGAAGGCCATCTTGCAGTCATAATATAAACCATAAGGGTTGGTGCCATTGTAATGGTTCTGAAAGGGGATATGTCTGCAAGAAGCTCACTGGAGTTTAGATGAGTGCCCCCAGGCATTTTTAGCTATAGCATTTCTATGCACAAGCTGAATTCGGCACAAAACAAAAACATATGGGATTTGGTTTTTTAAAGGACAAATGGTAAGACTACAGATTTAAAATCAATAATATCAACAATCTCCTCAAGTACATATATTGAGTGATAATGGTGTCAAAACACAAAAAGATCAATCAAGTAGAATAGAGTATTGAAAAATAGATCACATACTTACGGACAACTGTTTTGAGCAAGGGTGCAAAGGAAATTTAATGGGGGAAAGAATAATCTTTCAACAAATGGTACTATAACAATTGTAAAGCCCTATCAAAAACACAAGAAGATAAATTCAATCCATATCTCTTACCATATGCTAACATTAACACCAAATGGATCATAGACTGAAAATCTAAAACTGTAAGACTATTAGAAGAAAACATAGGAGAGAAATTTTGGCCTTGGCATAGGCAAAGATTTCTTAGCTACAACACATGGAACACTACCTATAAATGAAAACAATCGGCTACATTAGAATTCATTAAAATTAAGAACTTTTATTCTTCTTAAGACTTTGTTCAGATAATAAAAAGGTAAACTACATACTTGGAGAAGATATTTGCAAGTCAAATGTCTGTAAAAAGGTCTGTATTCAAAAAAGAAAAAGAACTTTCTAATGAGAATAAATGCAAAGAAATATAGATAAAATTAAATTTCCTTACAACTTGCAGCCCATTGATAAACACCAGAGACATGCAGAGTGTGACATTCCTCAAGGAACTCATGGCTGCCTTAATGTTGATGTCTTGCTAGAGACTAAAAGCAACCTTAGCTTTACAAGAGCCAGACCTCCAGGATCCTGTAAATCTTCAATATAGGGAAATCTCTTTAGAGAATTCCGTTACCTCTACTCTGTCTCAACTTAAACCTATATAATAAGACACACCTCACAATCACAGTGTAGCTCTTTCTGCCCATGGCTCCAGTCCCCATACTATAATAAAAGCATATTTTTTTTTTTTGCACCAAAAATGTCTCAAGAATTCTTTCTTGACTGTCCGCTTGGTGGTTCCACATCACTTTCAAAACTCAGTAATAAAAAAACAAACAATCCATTTGCAAAATGGACAATTTCATAGAAACTTCACCCAAAAAGATAAGTCAATGGTAATAAAAGGACATGCTCAATACCTTTGGCCAGTAGGGTAATTCAAATGAAAGCCATAATAAGTTGTACTATGTACTTATGAGAATGCCTAAGCAAAAGAAGCCAGACCCACCACCCACCAAATGAATACAGAGTGCATAATTCTATTTATACCAGACTCTAGAAAATGCAGGATAAGTTGTAGTGGCAGAAAGAAGATCAGTTGTTGCTTGTAATGGCAGAAGGGTAGAAGTTCAGGCAGGAGGGATAATAAAAGGGCCTGAGGAATCTGGGGAGGTGCTGTAAATGTTCATTATCTTGATTGTGGGGAGGGTTCACGAATGTATCTATCTGTCAAAGTATCTTTATTGTATACCATTAACGTGTAGTATACCGTACATTTAATATACCTAAATAAAGCTGTTTAAAAGGGCAAAACGCAAAATGTTGGTAGTTCAAGTCCAATTATATAAAAATGCAATGCATAGCTAGGTAATCACAGGACCATTACACATGGATGCACAAAGACTGAAATAAAAATGCTTGATTTTCAATAATGACATCATGAGTGAATTTTTTTCTTCACCACATGGCTGTTAAATTATTTGAAAAATATATATAATTTTAATCTTTGGAAAAAGTGAAATTTTTTATAAGTAAAGGAGTGCCAAGATTTGACTGTGAATTAACTGTTCTTGCAAGTTTAAAGTACCATTACCTTTACTGTTAGGTTTAAGAAACACCTTCTTTTCTTTCTCTTTCTTTTCTTTTTTAAGGTAGAAAGTCAATGGTAATACAGTTATCTGTAAGACAGCTCCCTGCAAAGTCAAACACTCAAAAAGTGCTAAAACTAGACATTTTCTGTTTGATGTGGGGAAACAAATAAAACCCTGGGTATAAAACAACTCAATATACTGAAGATTATGCCTGTTGCTCTATGTTGGAAAGAAAGAAGCTCTTCTGTTGGCTTCAAGGATCCTGAAAATTCAGATTTTCATTGTTCAGGCAGATCTACAAGGAAATAGGTATTCATCAACAGAGACTCGGTAGCCAGGTGGAAAATAAGAGAAAATGGAAAAAAATGAGAAAACAGAAAAGGATGCAGTAAAACAGGCACTAGTGGCTAGAAACTTGGCACCTACAGATGAGGTAGAGATGCAGAAAACACAGGGCTTTCTCTCTGCTCCACTGATGGGTCTTCCATCCCTTCCCTGCCCTTCTGCCCCCAGGGCCACTAAGATAGTAATTAAAACCAGTGACTCCTCCCACAATTCTAGATTCAAACCTTAGTTCGACTTTTCCTTTTATTCCTAACTTGTTTGCTTCTATGATTCTTGGACTGAACGTTTCGTATTTCTAAGAACAGGGATCATGTCTTCCTTCTTTGTAACTTACCCTCCTTGCCCTTGACTTGTCCTGTAAGGGGGCCTGGAAAAGTGCTTTTCAAACGGTTGGGGTAATGAATAGAGTCAGTGTTCCATTGTGAGATGCATTTTCCATGGGATCTGTGGGCCTCCAATTCCTCTGCACAGTGTCTTCCACTCCCCACTGTGCAGTGGAGGAGCAGAGATATTACATGTGTTATTCGTGTCTTGAAAGTCTGGGAGTAACTTTGCCTTTCAGTGTCACATAATCATCACCTTCCTAGAAGCCCAAGCATATCCATCATGTTCCACTTTTAAAAATAACAGAAAGTGCTGTATATTTTTAAGCAAAAATATTGAAATGCACAGTTTAGAGAATTCAATCGTGTGAACTAGCCCATAGATGAAGCAGTAGGGGAAAGAAATTTAGACACTGAAGAAGAGAGAGAGATGGAAGAAGTATGTGGTTCAGATAATGCTTAACAACTGAAGCATTTTGTACTCCTTCAAAAACAGAGACCCAATTGTTACGATTCAATTGTAAGGAAGTTCAGTTCATGCTCATGCTCATGCTTCAAAACCAGTGCTGGTTAGCTAAGGGAAAGCTCAGTGTGAGAATCTTTTGTCTTTGTGTTTCTGTTGTAAGCTCTGAGAACTCTTTCATACATCTAAGTGTCAATAAGACTCAGTCTGAAGGAAACTGCAGTCTTCTGTTTTATCAATCTAGACATCTGAAGGGAGGCCAGATGGTTCGTGTCTCCAACAATGAAGGCAAAATAAGGCATTTAATTTGGTCACAATTTACATCGTCACTCCACTGATGTCATTCCTATTTAGTGGTGACTACACTCTAGGTAAAACAGAAAACACTATTAATGGTGGATCAATACCCGCTCTAGTCAGACATTCATGTGGTTAGAAGACATTAACAAGATCATATCTCAGAAAATGAAACTTACTCCTTAGGGGGCAATTTTTACCTCAGTCCAATTTATCTTTGAAATACAGCAATAGTGGATCATCCTTTGCTTGGAGATTTTTTCAACTACATTATAATAAAAAGTAGAATGATTCATTTAAATTCAAAATATCATGGAAGAAATGTAGAAAAACATTTTAATTCAGTTGTTCAGCTAAGGACTGAGCTGAAAATTGAAATTCATTCCAAACATTATACGCAGAGTCCTATTTAAGGTGTTTCACTATGACACATAGTCAAGGACGTCTTATGACATTTTGCCATTTACGTAAAAGATTAAGTTGCCAAGGGCAACCTCATCTGAAAATGACTGGAGGATAACTGGAATAACTAGATTCATATCATGAGGTGATACAACCTTCTGGTGTTGGGGAAGATATAATAGGGAAGGATAAGAAGGAAGTAGGAACAAATGGAAGTCATAAATAAGAATTAAATTGCTGGTAAAAAGAAAATATTCAGGACTTACAAATGCTGTGAAGTTATAATAGAGAAAAGACTTTGAATAAATCTAAAACAATACCAGAGCCAGAATTTAGCTCAATGAAAGGAAAGATCTACATTTGCTGAAATACACCTGCAGAAGTATTCAAAAAATTGAAATTTATTACCTGAATTATATGTCCTAAACAATGAGCCCCATTGTTACTTGTAAAGATAAATGATGACAGTATGAACCTCCTAGAAAAACTAATTTTTATTAAAGTTTTGTAATGAGACTTCTAAATTTTTATTTTTAAATGAGAAATGAAAGGGAATGTACCAGCCCAATTTTTGCCAATTCGTTAAACAGGCAAAAGTTTATTAGGTCCAAAGCATACCTTTTATCACAGTCTACTTTTCATTTAACTATATATGTCTGTCTCTCTCATAAACTACCAAGTTTCTAAAGACCAAGTGATGGGTTTTGGTCATCTTGTATCCCCACGGTTCCTTGCATTTTTGTGGGATACTGTATAGTCTTTAGTGTAATATGTTGCTGTGGAGTCTACTAACTGGTTCAAGAATGTTTTTTTCTGGGCTTCATTCTACAAAATTATAGTGTAAAGAAATAGGGATATACAGTCAATACTCATTATTCTTGGTAGTTAGGGTCCTATAAAGTTGCCACCAATACTGAATTAGTGAATACTGAACCATTTCAGGGACATACAGGATTAAGTTTCTGCTAGCCTCTGGTGACAACATTTTTATCAACTAAGCAATCTATAACTTTGTTCTACATGTGCTTCTGTCTACAAAGACACTTTATTGAATATATATTGTTGATTCATTAACATTGAACTCATGGCCAACAGCACTATAAGTCATGCCCGAGTGAAGTTTAATGAAGCTTATCTACCAGAGGTATTTTCTCTGTAAGGCACATGGCAGCCTTTGTCCACTTAAGAACACTAGGCAACACTTCAGCACACTTGGGGCCATTTAAACAACAAAACACCAACAAAAATGAGAAAAAAGTGGCAGTATAGACTATGAAGTGGATACTTGTTTACAGGATGAGAGAGCGAAAATGAGAAGGCAGAGGACAGCCCTGTGAAAATCAGGTGTGAGCATGCAAGTCATGAAACTAGAATTTTCCACTGCTCTGCATGAGTGCGAATGATTTAGTGGAATCACCACGAGTATTAATTTTGGGTTGTAAATAAATGTTAACATTTAGGCAAACTCTCAAATAGGGAACCTGTGAAGGTTAAGGAGGGACTGCCTGAGGAAGGAGCTAAGGATGACATAAAATGAACACACTCAGGGGCCGCAGAACCAACCTGACCCAGTTTAGCATCTGCGTCTAAATCAGGGGCACATTCATTTTCCTACTCTGCTTAGAGTGCTACTTTACCAGGTTGGAAAACCTGTGATATACTTGTGGTTTCTAGCATAAGTCCAAAAAATAAATGGGCTTCTGAATTAGTTACCTGCTGCTCTGTAGGCCATTGATCTGTACTTCTCGCCTGAGAAAGGAGTTGACATTTACTGAGAATTGAGTGTGGCTAGTTGCTTGTCCCTTTGCCACTTCTTTACTCTGATTTTTGTGGGAGGAGAACAATTTGCTCAAAAAAAAAAAAAAAAAAATGACATTCCTTGACCCCCTTGCAGAGAGGGTGGTTAAATAACCAAGATCTGTTCAATGCCGTGTGAATAAGAGTTGGCTTGGTCTTCTGGGAAAACTTTTAAAAGGGGGAGGATTTAGTTACCTTGGGCCTAGTTGTCACTTCATTTCCCTAGAGTCAGCCTGAAATAAAGACACTGGGGCTGGAGCATCAATACCCATATGAGTTTGAATGACCTTGATTTTGAATGACAATCCCTCAATAAGGCTAATGGAGCAGAAAAGTAGAAAGAGCCTAGATTTCTGATGATATAATGGGTGAGCCTACATATAGGCTATATATGGTGATATATGGGTGAGCCTTACCTCCAGATTTCCCACTGGAAGGAAATAAATCTGACTATATCTAAGGTGTGTTTTTATTTGTTTGTTTTTACAATTCTATACTCACTGCTGAATACAATTCCTCACCTTCTTTTGTTTCCTCTTCTTAAGGCTTTCCTAAGCTTTGTCAACTCTCTTTATGATTCTCTCATTGTTTAATAATCTCATTTCTAAGCTTTTTGGGTTTTGATTAATATTATTCTTTTTTTTAAAAAGATTTTATTTATTTATTTGACACAGAGAGAGAGAGAGAGAGATCACAAGTAGGCAGAGAGACAGGCAGAGAGAGAGAGGAGGAAGAAAGCTCCCCGCTGGGCAGGGAGCCCGCGGGGGCCTCAATCCCAGGATCCTGAGATCCGAAGGCAGAGGTTTTAACCCACTGAGCCACCCAGGCGCCCCAATTAATATTATTCTTTCTTTTTTTTTTTTTTTAAAGATTTTTTTTTAATTTATTCATTTGACACAGAGAGAGAGATCACNCAATTAATATTATTCTTTCTTTTTTTTTTTTTTTTAAAGATTTTTTTTTAATTTTTTCATTTGACACAGAGAGAGAGATCACAAGTAGGCAGAGAGGCAGGCAGAGAGAGAGGAGAGAGGAGGAAGCAGGCTCCCTGCTGAGCAGAGAGCCCGACGTGGGCCTCGATCCCAGGACCCTGGGATCATGACCTGAGCCGAAGGCAGCTGCTTTAACCCACTGAGCCACCCAGGCGCCCTAATATTATTCTTTCAAAGCTTCTATAGTTTCCTCTGTTTCTCAGTTTGTTCTTTGATCCCCTTACCGAGAATTCCACCCACAGTGGCCCCTCTTTTAGGGTACTTGTTGGCCATTTCTGGATTCCAGAATTTTTGAGATTATTAACAACAACCTGTTTTTCCTCCTCTGGTGGATGCTAAACCACTCACATAAATTGCCCTCAGCAATTTGTACTCTGGGAGCATTTTTTAAAAAAGGTTTTGTTTATTTATTTGAGAGAGAAAGCCAGAGAAAGCATAAGATGGGGTGTGGGATGGGAGGGGATGTTGCAGAGGGAGAGGGAAAAGCAGACTCCCCACTGAGCAGGGAGCCTGTTATAGGGCTGGATCCAGGACCCTGGGATCATGACCTGAGCTGAAGGCAGACACTTAACTGACTGAGCCTCCAAGATGCCCCATTTTTTTTTTAAGATATTATTTAGGGAGCATTTTTCATCTAATTTTGTCAAAAATGTTGTCCATAGAAATTTTCCTTTGCTATCCTAGTTGCTGTGTTTTCATGAATGTATTTGAGCTGATTAAAATGTCACGGCCTCTCTCATGATGTTGTCTATCCTGGAAGTTTAATTTACATCCTGCCTGATGATAGCGTACTCCACAAGCAGGGGCTTTTATATATATTGTTTTGTCTCTCCTTCAGGGAACCTTTTGAGATAAGCATTACTATTAGTCATATTCTCAGATGACAAAATGAAGCCCGCAGAAGTTAAGTAATTTGCTCAAAGTCACCGAGATAGAAATTGATGTAACCAACATTTGAAGCTGGCTCTGTTTAGCTCATTCCTGAGTGCTTGGTAAATCTTTTAAAAATGAATCTGAGGGCGCCTGGGTGGCTCAGTGGTTAAACCCGCTGCCTTCAGCTCAGGTCATGATCCCAGGGTCCTGGGATTGAGGCCCGCGTCGGGCTCTCTGCTCAGCGGGGAGCCTGCTTCCTCCTCTCTCTCTCTGCCTGCCTCTCTGCCTACTTGTGATCTCTCTCTCTCTGTGTCAAATGAATAAATAAAATCTTTTAAAAAAATGAATCTGAGGGCATCGTTTCACGATTGTGCCCTCACAGGAAGCCTCTGCTGCTGACCTCAGAAAGGTCAGAGAGAACTTCATGACTTTTGACACTAACTCATGGGATAAAAATACAGGTTAAAATAGATGGCTAAAAGCTTTTAGGTGGAGAGGATTCTGGTAAAAGTTTCGAAAAGAAACGCACGTATTTTTATCTGTAAAAGTCTAGGCAGACTCTGCTCAGGGCATTGGTCCTCATGCGTAGCCCTCGTGCAGCACTGCAAACATACCTTTGAAACGAAGAGAACACCTGCCCATCATACTCTGTCTGATAGCATCACACCTGCTTCACGGCACACCTCAGCCCTTTGTCTAAAAGGCTAACAATTCTATTTCCTTTGCTTCTCTACAGAGGACTTGAAACCTGCTTCTGTCCTCTTTTGTATGCCTTTTTCATGTCTGTGCTCTCCTATCAGAGTCTAACTTTCCTTCAGACCCTTGCGTATGTAATAAAACATTTGCTTCTCTTTTCACCTGTTTCCTCTTACTGTTGATTTCCGTGGATGTTCTTTTCTCCTTTGGTCTAAGAGGACAGAGAGACATGGGACGTTGGGTTCGAAGAAAGAGGACAGAGGACGGTATGTAGGAAGCACCTGTTCCTGGGGCAAGTGTTTTCCATTGAATATCCAAGTCAGCTCCCGCATGGCTGCTTCCTCCATCCCACTGCAGTCGCAGCCCAAACGTCACCTCTTAGATGTACTTTCTCTGATTCCTACAGCTAAATCCAGAAGACTTTTCCCTGTCTCTCCGCCTCCATGACTCTTTCCACCTGGGCTCGCTTTTAGTTTCTTTATGCCATTTTTTCTTCATTCTCTGAAATTATCTTATTTACTAAGAAAATAGAGATGGAGCCATGTTTCCTTAATTCTCTCCAAGACAATGTATAATGGGCTGTAAAGTTAAATAGGCCTACAACTGGATTAAATAAATAGTCTTTCCCATAGTTTTTGTAAAGTAACCTCTGCCATGTTTTCTCTCTCTTTTTTTTTTTTTAACAGATCCTGTTTTCCTTACTAAATTGATAGGGAGCTATCATTTTCTGGATAAAGGCTAGTCACATGCCAAATAATGATTATGAATATCTCAAGGCAAGGCAAAGTTTGTTACTACCTCACTTACTGTCTGATAAGCATAATTTATCTGATGAACACTTGTTTGTTCAACTCATACTGACTTAGATTATTTCTTTCACACTGAGATCTGGATAGGGCAACCTTACGCATTATCTAGTAATGATTACTGTGAGAAGGTCCACATTAATGCTAAGTTTCACTTAAAGATGTGCTTATTTAAACATATTGTTTTGGGCGCCTGGGTGGCTCAGTGGGTTAATGCCTCTGCTTTCAGCTCAGGTCATGATCTCAGGGTCCTGGGATCGAGGCCCGCATCGGGCTCCCTGCTCAGCGGGGAGCCTGCTTCCCCCTCTCTCTCTCTGCCTGCCTCTCTGCCTCCTTGTGATCTCTCTCCCTCTGTGAAATAAATAAACAAAATCTTTAAAAAAAAAAAATAAACATATTGTTTTATTTTTATTTTTTTATTCTCTGCCCATTATTTAAGCATATTGTATGGTGAACCCAGAACTTAAATTTTGAGTTTGCCAGTATCTCTTTTGTAAAATATCGGGGATGTTTTCATTATTCAACTGTGCTAGTTTAAAAAACAGGAACGTCTGCTACAATATGAAGGATGCTTTCTCCTCTCAATTTAGGTTATAGCTCTGTTTGTCTGATACAAGCAATGGTATAGAAATTATTATATTTTCAATAACTAAATAATAAACTGAGTGTTCATGAACTTGAGTATTTTGATTTATTTGATAGGACAACTAAAAATAATACAGCTATTTTGTTTGATAATCTCAATTGGTGAAATAAAACCCTTTAAGGCACCTAGAAAATTAATGCGAATGACTTTAAGAACTTTAATGTATGTTATTCTAAAATTAGTTTTTACTGTATTACTATTATAATGTCAGTATTAGAAATTTCCTTTCCAATTTAATGGCAAACTAGCTTATTTAGACAAAGCAATTCACTGAAAACGATTACAAATGTTTGGTGAAATAGATTTTTAAAACAGTTCTTAAAGTGTTGAAGAGCAACAATAGAGTAAGGAATTACCAAGCACAAATCTAAGTGAAAGTGGGACATAGACAGGTAAGAAGGGTTTCGTGACTGCTTTTGTGCTGAGGGCATGCTGCCAAATCTTGTGCTTGAAGTTAAATTTTGGTGGTATTTTGGGCATGAAGGAAAGACTCTTTGACACTGAACCCCGCTGACTGGAGTGCAAGTTAGGAAGACATCATCACTGGGAGGTTTAAATCACTAGAAATTCTTCGATGGATACATAGCCCAAAATTATATCTCCTAGTTTTTCCAAAAAAAACCCTCTCAAGCTACAATGAAGAAAAGCATCATACGTGGGAATTCAGTAGAAACAACAGAAATTGAAATAGACATAAAAGACTTCAATATTGGAAGCTCTAAGAAAAGATAAAACAAATATTCTCACTACATTCAAAAACTAAAAGCAGGCAACAAGCATGCATCTATAAGGAAAAAATATACACTTTTTAAAAATAGAAATTCTAGAAATGAAAACTATACCTAATATTAAAAACAAATGATTAAATATATCAGCCATTTTAAAATACCTAAAAAGAAAATTCATGAGCTGGATGGTAGGTCAGAAAAATCTACCCAGAATGTCACATAGTGAGATGAAGTGGTAGAATACAAATACAGTTAAAATAAATAGAGTTCAGTACACATATAATCATAGTTTCAGAAGGATGAGTAATTCCAAAGATTGGAGAATCCTAATGAATACCAAGGAATTGCTTCAGAAGAAAAATTATTCCAGATGCAAGGGCTAAGATGAAAGAAGGAGTAAAGATTAAAGAAAGCAGTTAATATTAGTTTTGTCTTGATGAAGCTTGGCTGTATATAAGAATACTAACATGTCTCAAGGGATTAAAAAGAGAAATAAAATTTCCAAATTATGTTCAGTTAGGAAGCAGACAAAGGAATTGTAATAGTTCAGGCCTCAAGAAGCATGTATCAAGTCAGAGTAGATGTGCAAGGGATTGTTTTAGAGGAAACACCATGAAGGATAAAGAGAAGAGAGCTGAGAAGGTGAGAACAGTCAGACCACAGTACAGGTCTTCCACATGAGGAGAGAGAGAAAGAAGAAGGAGCATTGGGTAGAAAGAAGACCAGACTGCAGCACAGGTCTTAAACTATTTCATCCAGGTGAAGGGGGAGTTCTCAAGCAAAACTTGCCCATCAGAAGAAGTCTGCGTTGGGCAAGAATGGCTGACACTATAGACCTCACTGTGGTCATTCTGGGGAAAGCATGAGAGCAACCTAGGGAAAGCATGGCCCTGGCACAAAACTGGTGGAGGAGCCAGAGAGGCAGTAGTTGGGGTGGAGAGTCAACCATGCTCCCCACATCAGAAGATCTGAGAAACATTTTTTGACTGTGACATGGAGTTACATTTTTTAATATTTTTGTATTTTGGAGGAAGAAGATAAAAATATGGATGAGTGTAGAACTCAATAGGTTAAGTATGGTCATCGTTGTTTCTAGAGTATCCACTAAAGTAATAAAAACAAGTCTATTATTTCCAACCCAACAGAGGAGGAACAATGGAAAAGAGAAAAAGGATTGCAGAAGAGGGAAGAAAAAGGAAAGGGAACAAACAAAATAAGGCAAATGGAGTAAGTGGAATCCATAAATAATATGGTTGTATAAATAATATATATATATCACTTTGATGTTAACCATAAGGGACTAAATGCTCCAGTTAAAAACAATGATTGTTAAAGGGAACCTTTAAAAAAAAACCTATATACTTTATAGGAAACACATCTAGTTTCTATGCTGGATTTTATTGCTCTTGAAATTCTTCTTTCAAAAAATTCTTTTACCATTTTATTTATCTGAGAATGAATGTGGAAAGACCTAAATTTCATACGAAAAAAAGGTCAATTAAGAATTGAAGTTTATTGGAGGCACCTGGGTGGCTCAGAGGGTTAAAGCCGCTGCCTTGGGCTCAGGTCATGATCCCAGGGTCCTGGGATGGAGGCCTACATCGGGCTCCCTGCTCAGCGGGGAGCCTGCTTCCTCCTCTCTCCTCTCTCTCTGCCTGACTCTCTGCCTACTTGTAATCTCTCTGTGTCAAATGAATAAATAAAATCTTAAAAAAAAAAAGAATTGAAGTTTATTGGAAGATATATGCAGAACAACAGCAACTCTTCTTCAGTCAGTTTGGCTGGGTAGGGAGGGAAAGGTCAGATAACCCTGCATTTTCATTATAAAACAACAATAACTTTAAACTGCTCTTATGTCTGAAGAAAAATTGAGACAACTTATAGCTATAGACATATTTAATTAGATGATTAAAATTAAAACATATGTTAAACAATTTATTTGGTGACAATGGATACAGTAAAACCAAAACATTGTTATGTCATTATTGTGATGAATAGTAACCTGAATAAGCAATAAAGAGAAATGTGAAGAATTATTTATATATGTTTTCCTTTTTCCAATGAAAGGGAGCATAACCTTTGGGAGTGACAGACTTTCAAAATGGTTTTTTTGATTGTTGTTTTTTTGCATGAATAACGGTTGCATATTCAAGAAATGCAAATAATCTGATGGAATGTGTCTATTAAAGATGTATCTTCATCTTTACTAGAAGATGAAGAAATGATCTTAATACATTTTTCTTAACAGGTCAATGGGTTCTTTGAGATGAACTCAAGCAAAAGTTGATGTACATTTCAATCAGCCCAATTCCATTTTCATGGCACAGCAAGGAAAGTTTAATAAACTCCATAGACTAACTTTTGTTTTGTTTTTGTTTGCTTTCAGTTTTATTATTTTATTTTTATTTGAGTAGACTTGACACATGTCACATTAGTTTTGGGGGTATACTATAGTAATTTGACAACTGTAAATACATTATTCTGCAAGCAAACTTCAGTACTCTACAAGCACATCTTCAATTTTAACAGTTCCCAAATAGTAAAAACTCAGCTTCAAACCAAGATTTATTTCTGATTCTTCTTAGGATGGCTTTCCCCACTGTTGTGGATGGTCATTACCCGGGCTGGAGGCTGACCACACTGACACCTGCGTTATGAACTAAACTTGACACTCTTTCCATCAATAAAGCCAAATATGTAGAACAGTTAATAGATATTTACACATCCCTTATTAACAAGAAGCAGGTTTTGAAATCTTCCTTCAGTGAGAAGCTTTAAATGGCTATTCTGTTCTATTAAGAAAGGTTGTACATACCAATCTCGATTGTGTAGCATTTTTCAGTTGTATCCTATTTCTTGATGTCTATATGTAACGGGGGACTTTGTTAGAAACTATGTCAGAAACTTTCCGGTAATATTTTTTTCATTCCCTTGACCAACTGTTCCTATGGTCCTGCAGATGGTAGATGAAGCCAGACAGGATTGTTCTCTCTCTTCTCCCTCTCCCCCTCCCCCTCCTCCTCTACCTCCTCCTCTTCCCTCTTTCCCCTCTTCCCTCCCTCTCATTCTCTCTCTCTCTGTCTCTCTGTCTATTTCCTCTACAGATTCCAGCAGAGCAAAGCAAAGAAAGCTTTAAAGAGCACTGATTTATTTTTCTATTAGGGATATGAAAGAAATTCTCTTTCATGATACAAAATTTTAGAAAAAGTAATTTCATCAAACCTTTTGTTTAACTCCTTTTAAAAGAGAAAAGACTCTCAGATGACACTTGGTGATGTGCTGACAGCTGAGGGAGATGTCATCATGATTCTGAGGGCTTTCCATGTCAATGAGGCTGTTCTAGGATTCCAACTGCTATTTAGTTTTTAAAGCTCCCTTTTGTTGAAAGGGTACAGCTTGTTTTTTGTACAACATTAAAACCCCATTAGCTCTCCAAAGAGATAGTTGGAAGTTATCTAATCCATCTGATAGGCCATAAGATCTTTTGGGTCATTTAGAGAACACTGCGCAGTATAATATCTGACCATGAAGCAGACAGTGGCCATGGTGGAACTTAAAAGAATTGGGATTATTTAAAGTAGAGACAAGGCTTATTAATTTAACTTAAATTAAACTAGATACTCTATATGAAGTGGTTAGAATATAGTTTGTTCATAGGAATGACAGACACTTGTTCTCTAACCTTTGCATGGAAGATTTAGTTTCTTCTCATGGTTTGATAAGAGAGGGGGTATATACCACCACTTATTTATCTGCTCGGCTGTATCTACTTCTTCTGGTTGGTGAATATCACTATTGCTGCTCTTGCATCTCCCAGATGGGACCCACAGAAACTTTCCGCCATCCTTGACCTGTCCTGACCAACCTATTGCTTCATGGTGGGGTAGGACCCAAGGACAGAAGGCCCTTTCACAGGTAGAGCCTGTGATACTTTTGTGCACAGCTCTATAATTACTGTCCGATGCCCTGTGGAGGTGGCTCTGCCATTTTGACAAAATAATCTAAAACCTAACTTTGCTTTGGAATTATAAGTACCAATTATGGAAAACAGAATTAAATGATATGACTCAGGTTCCTGTCTTGGTTAGAAGATTTTGACTTGCACATTGTGTACCGTCTTTTTATGTTTTTGTCAGTTGCACAATCTACACATTTTTCATAGAAATATTTGATTTGGAAACATCAGTAATAGCACAAAATCTTGAGCATATTTATTTTAGTTCTTGGCTTAAAGCTCACTCTGTCCGTTGAGCTTCTTCTTGTGACATATCTGAGAATTCTGCAGGAACATCAGTTATGTGTGTGCCTCGAGGAGAGTCCTTCCAAAGTGACTGGGTGTTCGTTTTCACTCATTTCACTAAGAATGTCTTCATTAGCCTATAAATACTGACTGTTTTCTGTGGTTCAAAAGATAATTTATATCTATTATATGAAGATAATTTATATATTTTTTAAAAAATTGTATCACACATTTCTATTCTTAAAAATTGCCTCCACTGACACATTTTCCAGGAATTTTTGAATTAGCTGTATTTATGACAAAATAAACAATAGCAGTCATAATGAAAATAATACCACTTTCACAAACTTAGCTTCTTTATTTTAATTTCATGTCCTTTTCATATCACTTTCACTCATCAACTTGCAGTGACATTTTGACTGAGCATTTTTAATGGCTGTTATTAATTACACAACCCCTTTTAAAAATTCCTTTTTTAAATAATTGTTTTTACAGTTTAAAAGCATGGTTGCTGCTTTGCTTCCTTTCCAGGCTGATGTTTCAATAATTTAGAGAACTGTGAAATTGTTGTCTTTGTCTCTGGATTGAGGGAAGATTCAGGTGATGGTGGGTTCTGTATCTATCAATTCAGTTTCACCCTTTGCCTTTGTGGATTTGTCTGGAGATAGTTCAACTAGTATGGAGAGCCACATATGGGCTCAGTAATACTTTGTCTTCCTTAAGTGATCAATTTCAGCTAAATTATTGCTACTTTAAAAGATGGACTTACGCTTTTTCAGGTTTTCAATGACTTATTGTAAAGGAAACATCGAGGGCTTTTTCAGACTGTCACATATCAACCTGACATTTCCTGCCTTAGTCCACAACTTCTGATTTTGCTTCAAAAACATTCACAGGAAAAAAAATAAGAAAGTTTTTACGTTTATAGAATCATACTTCTTTGCTTTTCCCTTTATTTTAATTTTGTTTTAAAAGACCTATTCACTGCTTTTGGGTTTGGTCAAGAAATCTGATACCCCTTCAGGCTTACTAGTAACTACTGTCCTCCTATTTTGTATTATACCATCTTCATTGGCGATGACCATTGCAAATTCATTTTTTGTACTTCCAAAGTGTTAGTACTGCCAAGTAACAAGTGGTCAAATAAGTTTGTCTTACTGTTCAGGACTCTTGATGTATATATTATCTGTGCAAGCCATTATATGCTTAACACACAGTTTCCTCTGTAAAGAAATCTGTGAAGGCAAGGACAGACTGTTTCATAAATTGTCTGGTACCTCGCCACGTATTAAGCACTTGGTGAGTGTGTATTAAATAAAGGATTGTCATGATTTAGTCTTAGGTTTTTGTTACTTTGAGTTCCTGTTAGCATTGCCTTGCATTCTTATAGCTGGATACCCATGACTAACTCTGATTTTTGCTAAAAGGTATCATTGCTTGGCATATTCACAACTTGTAATTTCTATTGAAAATTAAAGAATCGAAGGAAGAAATGATGGTTTAAGACATAATATTGTGACTCTACCTTTCTTTTATGATTGGTAGGTTGACAACTCTTGCTATAGACAATGTTTGTGTCACCCCAAATTCATGTTGAAATCCTCAACCCCAGTATGATGGTATTAGGAACCTTTTGGAGGTAATCAGGTCTTAAGGGTAGAGCTCTCTGGAGTGAGATTAGTGCCCTTGAAGGAACACAAGACAGCTTGTATCATCTCTATCTATTCTCCATCTTGTGAGGATACAATGAGGAGATGCTATTCCCAAGCCAGGAAGAGAGCTCTCACCAGACACCAGATTTGCAGCCACTTTGATCTTGGACTTCCTAGTCTCTAGAACTGTGAGAAATAATTGTTTGTTATTTAAGCCACCCAGTCGATGGTATTCTGTTATAGTAATCTGACCTAAGACATCCCTCCATCCTCTGTAATTGTCCTCTGCATTCAAACTAACCTCCTTCTTCATACCAGGTGGCTATAGGGAAGTCAGGGGTGCCCATCTACAAAGTGTCTCAACTAAGTTCAAGGTCAATGGCTGTTTTTGCAACTGCAACAAAACTGTGACCCGAAAGGTATACATGGGGCCCTTTGTTTCTTTCCTGAAAAATAAGATGTATTATTCAGCAACTTGGGGTATATGAGGAGAGTACAAAATATAAGAAAGCTGGAGGTGACTCGGTGAGATTTAACCTCTATTCCACATGCCTAATCTGACGTGCTAGGTTGGTTTTAAACAGCTGTATTTACAAACATTTCTGGAGACCAGGGCCCAGATGGCATACCTCTGGAGCCCAGATAGCAACATTCCACCTTGTGTTTAAGGATGCAATCCCCCCCTTCTCTCCCCACACAGCATGGCATAGCTTAGGGACACAGAGCAGGCATTGGTAAAAAGCTTCCCCAGGAAGACACCCAGAGCAGTGACAAGACATCTTAATTAGTGGGTCAGAGTCAGAGAAAGGGGGTGGGGGGGGGTTGTTCTTAAGCACATGTGTCCTGGGACCCTGTGGATATCTAAACACTCCTGAGACAATTTTGAAGATAGAGTGTAAAGTCTTGTTAGCAGAAAGGATTTGTTGGACACTGATGTTAAAGGCCATGGACATTTGGACCAAAACAGGACCAGTGATAGAGTAATTCAAAGCTACCACTGGTATTTATTGAATCAATCTCCAAAGTGACTGAGAAAGACAGCCAGATCTTACCAAGAAAGCAGAATGACAAATTGTTCAGATACTTAATACAAAACATCCAATACTTAGTACTTCTTCCAATAAGGAACTCTTTGTCAGAGGGTATGTTGTAACACACACACACACACACACACACACACACACACACAGATGCACTCACATAGATAATCTTTTTAAACATTCAGATGTAGTGGAATATAAAAATAGGAAAATATTCATGGATGAGCATTGTTCAGAGTTTTTTTTTTTTCAAAAAAGAACTTGAAAAAGAATCAAAATAATTAATTTCACGAAAGAGAGGACAAGTTAAGAAGTTGCAGAAGAATAATTTGTCTGGGAGAAAAGCCATGTTAATTACATGTAGCCAGAATAAGTTAGTATGATTCAGAAACCCTAAAGAAATTTAAAGGAGTCTGATTAGCTGGACTTCGAAATTTTGTAGCTTTTATATATTTACTATGTAAAGCCAACCAACTCTGTGGAACAACAAAAAATCACATTTGTATTACTTGCATCATGGATGCTTTCAGTAATTGAAAAATTACTTATTGAGCACCTACTATGTGCCTGATACTGTTTTATGGAACCAGGGTATCTCAGAGAGCAAAACAGACAAATATTCTTGCCCACAGGACATTTACATTCTAACAGAGGAACAGAAAACCAATGATAAACAATAAAGCTAAAATCTATATAAACCATACATCTTTTAAAAAGTGACAAATGCTGTAGGAAAAATGAAAGCAGGGTAAGGGGGTCAGTTTGTCAGATAGCCTCTTGAGGTTCTGTCTAAGCAAAGAATTGGGGGGGCAGGGGAGGAGTGGTGCTAGGCAATAAATCTTGTATGAGAACAACAACAACAACAAAAAGCAAAGATTTGAAGAAACAGAGTTTGATGGATTAAGTTCAAGTAGTTAAGTAAACCCCAAAGATAATATATAGGGGCCAATAGATCCTCATATTATAAGTAGCAATTCTTACTCTACTATTATGGACATATCATAGTTTAAAAAGCAAAGTAAATATTTTCATTACCCATCTTTTTTTTAATTTTATTTTTATTCTTTGCCCAAGGGGTACAGGTCTGTGAATCATCAGGCTTACACCTTTCACAGCANTGAATCATCAGGCTTACATCTTTCACAGCATTCACCAAAGCACAAACCCTCCCCAATGTCCATAACCCATCCACCCTATCCCTACCCTCCCACCCCCCAGTAACCCTCAGTTTGTTTTATGAGATTAGAAGTCTCTTATGGTTTGTCTCCTTCCCCATCCCATCTTGTTTCATTATTTTTCCCTCCCTACCCCCCACAACCCCCCACCCTGCCCCTCAAGTTCCTCATATCAGAGAGATCATATGATAATTGTCTTTCTCTGATTGACTTATTTCGCTCAGCATAATACCCTCCAGTTCCATCCATGTCGTTGCAAACGGCAAGATTTCGTTTCTTTTGATAGCTGCATAGTATTCCATTCATTACCCATCTTTCTTGAATCTTTTATGCAATGATGGTTGTTCCCCAGTATGCAAAGAAATGGTTTCACCTTGTGGAGAATGTCCTCTCATTTCTTGTGGACAGCATTTGCTAACCCAATGCGTGCCATAAAAAAATATATATATGAATTAGCCTAAACTTTTCAGACAGGTCTTAGTCAGAATGTGTGATTGGGGATGATTATACATCAAAAACAAAATAATCCCCCCTCCAAAAAATATAGATTATTAAATCTTAAGTTCAGAAGCTCTGATAGGAAGGATAAAACTTCCCATTACCTGTGAAGTTAAAGCTAAATCCTCTTCTACCACTAAAAAAAGAAAAAGGATAATAAGATTTCAGTGTGCCAGGTTGCCAGGTTAAATAAATGCAGAAGATTGTACATTTATTGAGGAATTTGAGCTGGTCTAACCTCCATTTACTTTACTCTATGTTCTCTCCTCTGAAGTCCAGAACTCACATTATTGATCATCAAGGCTACTGAAAAGTATTCGTTCATTCTGTGAAGTATGACAAAGGCAGTCAGTCATCTTATAGGGAGGTTTGGTTTCTGGTTGCCCTGCTAGTCCTTTCCCTGCCTCTCTTTCCCATTCACATGCTTTCAGGCACCATTCTTTAGAATGACCTTATCAGATGCACAAAGGCATACCCTATCCAAGTGAGTACTTCATGGACAAATTCCCAGGTCTGTATGAGTAGAGGTAATAATGTTAAAATTACTCCACAAAGTATGAGGTGTCAAATTGTAAGTCAAGATATTCACATAAAGAAAAAACATGGGGCACCTGGGTGGGTCAGTCATCAGGCGTCTGCCTTCTGCTTGGGTCATGATCCCAGTGTCCTAGGATGGAGCCCCATGTCAGGCTCCCTGCTCCTCGGGAAAGCCCGCTTCTCCCTCTCCCACTCCCCCTGCTGGTGTTTCCTCTCTCACTGTGTCTCTCTCTGTCAAATAAATAAATAAAATCTTAAAAAAAGAAGAAGAAAGAAGAAAGAAGAAAGAAGAAGAAGAAAGAAGAAGAAGAAGAAGAAGAAGAAGAAGAAGAAGAAGAAGAAGNAGAAAACAACATGTCCCTACGTCTGATGAATCATGTTCCATGTCAGCAGAGAAGAAGATTTTCAAAGATGTCTATTTCCAAAGCNCAACATGTCCCTACGCCTGATGAATCATGTTCCATGTCAGCAGAGAAGAAGATTTTCAAAGATGTCTATTTCCAAAGCCAGCTGTGAGAGATTCAAAACTTTGATGGAGCAGAATGCTTTTGAGAGGTGGAAATTCAAATCAGGAGTCATGAGAGGTGTCTCCCAGTCTTCTTGCCATCCCACTGTGGGTGCTGAAAGCACTGTGTTGCCCTGAGGTCAGTGAACAGCTAACTGTTTTCTTGGCATGCAGTGTCTATATCACACCCTGAATTTCATGGCTTATATTGCAAGCAGAGTTTCCCAGGATTAAGCCAGATGTGTAAAGTGAGCCAGAGGTAGGCCCTAAGGACCTATATCTTCCTGTACATTTTTTTCTAGGACACTAATTTAGTTTTGGTAAAGCCCTTCAAATCCAAAAGTCTCCTAGAAAGTTAGAGCAATCTCTGGACCTCCACTCTAGTGATACTAGAATATTTTCCCTACCTTATTTACCTGCCCCAATCTATAACAGTTCAAAGTCCCCCCAAATATCCTTAACTGATACAATAGATATAATGTAAGATTATTGTTTCACTAGGTGGTCAGACTGTGTTGCAGAATAGACTATCACATAAGTATGGTCAAGGTCCAAAGGCAGGTAAGGTACCACCCAGGAAGGAGATGAGTGTACAGTTCAAGGCCACTGAGAGCAGAAAACGTGCCCAGCAAACTAAAGTGGTGCAGCATGCATTTATAGCAAGAGGAAGAGGGAGAGTGCACAGGACCCAGCCCCTTGCAACGCAGAGGTGTCCCTATGGCTAACATCATTTCCACAGCTGAGATGGACAGTGTGGAACACCACTCTGTGCCATGATTCAAGGGACCCAACCTTTCCCCTGTGGGGTCTGAATACAAAAAGTCAGAGGCGTACTTGAGGACGTATGCACAGCTAAGCAGTTCCAAGAAAAGCTTACATGTGCCTGATGCAGAGGGAACAGGGAAGCACTGGCTGAACTCTGACTCTTTATGTGCAGTGTCATTTGTGAGCTTGCCAGCACGTCCTGTACAAAGCGTAAGGTTCTTCCTGGAACACAGGGCAGACAGCAGGCTGTGCTTGTACTCTTCCCTCACAATTATTAATTGAACTTATGGTGTTTTAAATTTTCTGCTACTTTTTTTTCCCCTCTAAACTTCAGGAAAGAAGAAGAGCAAGAAACAGCCACAAGTTTATTAGAAACTTTGAAGCCCAAGCATGGACCCTTGGCAATATACGCCAAATGCTAAATATAGTGTCTGATACTCGTAAGTACTCAATAAATGTAAAACTATCACATTTATGAGAGTTTTTGATAAGGGGAAAAGCAAATGTAGAGATGTTAGTTATCTCTGTACTGCAATCTCTGTAGCTGACAGCTTGCTTTTTGAAGGAGTTTGGATTAATATGCAAAGGGAAGTCAAGTTGCCTATGTGGTATTTTACTGTAAAATACTGTGTTAGAACCAGCGTATTTGTCTCATTCTGTTCCTGATGCTGCACATAACTCATATGATTCCACGCATTTCATTATTTCTAATTTAATGTTTTATTATGAATAATTTCAAGCATATATAAAACTAGAGAAAATTGTGATGAATCTCCAGGTACCCATTACTATGCTTCCACAATTATTAACTCACATCCAGTCTTGTTTCATCTGTATCTCTACCTACTCTTCCAGGCACAAATTATTTTAAGGAAAATACTAGTATCATATAATTTCATCATAAATATTTTAGTACATATTTCACGCTCCTACAGACTCTTTAAAATCACAACCGCCATATTATTATCACACCTAAAAATCAGTTAAAAAAACAACAGAGAATTCTGGTTATGGCACCATAAAGAATTAGCAAATCCTCTTTGCAATCAGTCAGTCAATCAAAAAAATATAAAACTGAACAAAATTGCTGAAAACAATTATTTCAAGCGATGGACATCAACCAAATGCAGACAACAAATTGAGAAGTATTCTTTCAAAACCACTAGGGCTTATATAAGGTCAGCAGGAGTATGTGTTCTTGCCTGTTGTTCTTGCCTACTGTGCTTGGTCTTTGAGAATTAGAGCTTTCAAACAATTTGCTGCTAGGGAAAGGGGGTTATATCTGGAGCCCAGACTTTGTCAATTAAATGTGGTAAATTTGTTACGCAATGAATTGGGAAAACCTAGCATTGCTAGTTGAAGTTATGGTCCCAAGAGATCCTGAAAATGAGGGAGCCATGGAAGTGCTGAGATAAGTTCTTCATACATCCCTGGCAGACTGGACAATTCCACATACACATTGGTGGGGGAGATCTCAAAGAGCCTGGGGAAAGGTAAGAGCCAAGACAAACTTAAGAACTGGATGAAAATTTTAATGTACTCTCCAGACTCTGTACAGATTGATATATAGGGAGCGGAAACCTATGGGTACCAGGTATTTAAACAGAAACTCTGCCCAAATCATTAGCTGACAACTTGGCTATGCAGAAAGAAGGCTGGACCATAGAAAACCAGGCTAAAAAAAAATAGAAATAAGAATTTTTAAAAATTATGTAGAGACAACAGTGGTCAAATACTGGGAGAGAGACATAATCTAAAAATTAAGTCCAGATAGGAAGGAAGGAAGGAAGGAAGGAAGGAAGGAAGGAAGGAACTAAGGAAAGAAGGAAGGAAGGAAGAAGGGAGGAAGGAAGGGGGAAAGAGGGAGGGAGAGAGGGAGGAGGGATGGCAGGGGAAAAGGGAGGGAGGCAAGAAGAGAAGCAGGGAGGGAGGGAGAAGGGAGAAATATTAAGCTTCAAAACAAACAAACAAACCAAGAATCTAGGATTACTACAATATTATCTAAAGTGTCTAGTTTTCAATCAGACATTATGAGACATGCAACAGGACAAGAAAGAGAGTAGTCAAAACAAATTAACTCTGCATGGGCCTAGAAGTTGGATTTAGCAGATGAAGGTTCCAAAGCAGCCATTTTAAATATGTTCAAAGGAAACTATGGTGACGGTGGCTTAACAAATAGGAAATCTCAGTCGGGAAGGATAAACTATAAAAAGAATCAAATAGAAATTTTAGAGGTGAAAAGCACAACCTGTGAAATGGTAGTTTCAATAAATGGTCTCAACAGCAGTTTTGAGATGTCACAAAAAAAAAAAAAAGAAGAAGAATCAATAAACTTGAAGACCAATCCATAGAAGTTATCTAATTCAAAGAACAAACAGGAAAAAAAAATGTTAGGGGAAATGAAGAGTTTCACAGTCCCATGGAGTATCATCAAACACACCAACATATGAATAGTAGAAGTCCCAGATAGACAGGAGACAGAAAGGAGTGGAAATAATGTCCAAAAACTTCCCAAATTTGACAAAAAATATTAATAGATATATCTAAAAGCTCAACAAATTCCAAGAAAGATAAACAAAAGAGATCTGCACAGTCACTAATTATAGTCTGTTTTTCTTTAAAGCCAAAGACAAAAGGAAAATATTGAAATCAGAAAGAGAAAAATGAGTCGTGTATAGGAGAACAGGCATCACACATTTTTTAAGTGGAAAATGCTATAAAGGTAAATATTCCTTATCAACTACCAGGTTACCAAGTGAGATCATTCTTATGGGAATAAATTATTCCCAGTGCCACCACCACCACTACCACTTTTTTTAAAAAGAGTTTTCTAAATAATGAGTTGTTTCCTCCAGTGAATTTCTTTATTTCTCCCCCTTTTTTTTAGTCAACTCCACTTTTGATTCTTTCAAAAGTGATTAATATATGTCTTTCTTCTTTTTAAATTTTTCATTAGTTCTCATAAATGTCTTTTTTCATTCCATCTTCTAATTAATTTTTGTTTGTATTTAAAAGGTTATTCATTCTTGTCTGATGATTTTATTATACACTTTTATTTTAAGTAGGCTTCACACGCAGTGGGGAGCCCAACACAGGGCTTGAACTCACAACCCTGCAATCAAGACTTGGAGCCTTACCTGACTGAGGTACCAAGGCACTCCCATACTGTTTTATTTTAAAATTTCATAGTATCATAGTAATTTTACCATTGATTATTTTGGGTTTCCTTATATTAATCATATATTTGGAAAATTTGAAGTCCTACCTCTTCCAAACCACCTCCCCTCACTCCCTCACAGATTTTGAGTTTTCTAAAGAACATGTTCTCAATAAAATCATATCCATCCAAATCTCAGGTTCTGTTTCTAAGGAATCTACCCTTTTCAAATCTTCCTGTCCTCTCCTCACCTCATTTTTGGGTTTTGTTTCTAGTTTATATTATTCTTTCATTGCTTGTATTATTATATTTTTTTACTTTCTTTTAGTTCTTTATAAAATATTAGATTGCTGTTTTCACCTGTTATCATTATCTGTCACATGGATTATTCTGTTCCTTAGTTGTTTTTTGTTGTTGTTTTTTTTTCCTGAAGTAGCTTTGTTATGGGATTCAACAGCAATATTTGACTTTGCTGATTTTTACCTGAAGTAACTGGTTTTTGATTTTGGTTTTGTTCCTTTGTTTTTTGTTTGTTTGTTTTGTTTTTTGGGGTTTTTTGTTGTTGTTTGTTTTTCTTTGGCAATCTTAGTAGGAAGAGTGAACCAGAATAGTTTTCTTAGCCTTGAAGCTCTTAAAATTTCTCTTTTGATGTGTTCGTAAGGTAACAAAATTTTGAGCCTATAACTTCAGATTTATGCCAATCTCTCTTCTCCCAATTTTAGGTAAAACATTTTCTTTTTCTCTGCTATTTCTCTATTTTACTTTTTGAAGTTTCTTCAGAGTATGGATTCTACTATTAGCATTTTCTTTCTTCCTTCCTTTATTTTTCTTTTTTCTTTTCTTTTCTTGCAGTGTGGGTCTATTCTAGAAAGGGAGTTTCAGTTTTTTCACTGTTTCAGGGGCCCAGATAACTTCAATGCTATCTGACTTCTTGTGGACCCTTACAATCAGTTGTGAATGGACGACTATCTATCTTGCTCTGAGTTTCAGTTACTCTTCTCTGATTGGTCCCCTAAAATTTCCAGTGGGTAGTTGTTCAGGATAGAGTGTTCTTTGGTTTTCAGGTGGTTGTAATTACATTGCCTTCTCCTTGACTCCTCCTTCTCAGTTTCTGATTCCTTTGGGTTTTGTTGCTGTGGGTGGTTTGTCTCCATCTATTCAAATTTGCGGTTTTGTGGGGATTTATTTTGTGGGGATTTATTTTGCCTAACTGTGCTGTAGTTATTAATTCTNTTTTTTTTTTTGTTTTGTTTTTTGTTTTTTTTGTTTTTTGTTTTTTTTGTTTTTTTTTTTTTTTATTATTTCACAGAGGGAGAGAGATCACAAGGAGGCAGAGAGGTAGGCAGAGAGAGAGAGGGGGAAGCAGGCTCCCTGCTGAGCAGGGAGCCCGATGCGGGCCTCGATCCCAGGACCCTGAGATCATGACCTGAGCTGAAAGCAGAGGCNCCTAAAATTTCCAGTGGGTAGTTGTTCAGGATAGAGTGTTCTTTGGTTTTCAGGTGGTTGTAATTACATTGCCTTCTCCTTGACTCCTCCTTCTCAGTTTCTGATTCCTTTGGGTTTTGTTGCTGTGGGTGGTTTGTCTCCATCTATTCAAATTTGCGGTTTTGTGGGGATTTATTTTGTGGGGATTTATTTTGCCTAACTGTGCTGTAGTTATTAATTCTAGGTTTTTTGTTTTCTGTTCTAAGTGCTGTGTGTTCTTAGGAATAATTTATGCAGATTTAAAAACTATACCACTACTGCAACTCTCTTTCCAGATAGCTATAGGTTTGGCCAATTTTAGTAAGTGTTTAAGGTTAAGTACGTAAAACACAACAGCAAAAAAATGAAAAACACAAAACAAACTCCAGATTTCTGGTAGAATGAGTAAATAATCTGGATTGCCCATTTGGATTTCATTGATTAGCTCTGCTGGATTGTAATAGATTTATGAACTGCTTGGCTTATGATTTGATAAGGACAGGCAATTTCCAGAATGTTTAATGAATTAATGCTCAACACCCTTAGCTTCATGAAGATTTTCTTTCAAAACTTTATGGCATGCAAAATTAATGCTTCAGGCATGAAAGGAGGCTGGAATTGTAGGTAGAAAAGAAAAATGCATACAACTCAAGTTCATTCAAATGTGGCTTAATTTCTCGAACACCCAGAAGTCTTGGGTTCCTTCCCTGCATTAGTTTCCCTGCATTACTTGTACAGTCATTTTATTGAGCAGGTTTCTGAGAAGATTCTTAAAATTTTTTTTGAGATTGGGTCCCTTGGTAGGTTAAGAAGTGTAAGGAAGCATGAGTCTAGATAAGGTGAATTCTGTAAAGTGTTTTGTTATAATCTTCTAATTCTGTAAAGGAAGAAATAAGAATCATACTGATTTAGGTTCAGATATTCATATTGTCTGTGTTTAGACTCATATTTGAGTTAAAAAGCACTTTCAGTAAGAGTTCAACTTGTTTTAATGTCAAGTTATTAATGATCTCTTACTCTCTAATAAGACAAAGTCCTTAAGCCAATAAAAAATTAAACCCCTTCTCTGCAGACTGGTTGTTCCAAGGAAATAAGCCTTTACCAGTAATATGGGGATCTTAGGGTAGAAAGACCAATGGGAGGCAGACCCTCCATGCTCAGGCTAGTGGTGTTCTATAAGGTCGGGTCAAGTCATTTTCTTTGAATGATGCTCTAAAAACCAATTCTACTCTTCCAATTCCTTTCTAGTCCTCATTTTCACCATAAAACAGGGGTCTGCAAACTTTTATTTTAAAGGCCTATATATATTTTTAGGGGCCTATACATATTTTAGAGGCCTAAAATATATTTAGCATATATTTTAAACTTTGCAAGCCCAAGTATCTGTCACAATTACTCAGCTCTGCTGTTGTGTTGAAAAAGTAACCATACACAAAATGTGAAAGAATGGCTATGACTATATTCCAATAAAACTATATTTACAAAAGCAGGCAGTAGTCAGGTATGATCTACAGGGCAGTTTGTCAACTTTTGCTCTAGAACAAGATCATATTGAGGGTGAGGCTTAGTCAAGTCATGACACAAAAGGAATATTTAATACAAAGTCCATTATTGCCAACTTCCATCTTAAGAGGGGAAATGCCATTGATATAAGGATGGCCTGCTTTGGGAACAAATACAGGGAGATGGAATTGACATTTACTGATGGGAGTAGGAGGAAGGTATTTCTGTAGTTATCCTCTCTGTACTACATATTAAATAAAGTTCTTTTATTTTTCATCTTTGTGTTGTGAAATGAATCTGCATGGGTGGGTATATTAGAGAGAAATGTGAAGATGCTTCTGGCTAGTTCACAAATAAAAAGTCCTAAATTGGAAAATCAAAGGAAATTGCTTCAAGTCCATCCCATGACAGAGATACAGGAGAAAACAAGACTCAGGATCATTTTTGGTAATTTTTAAGCCTGAGACATCCAAGATGTCTTGTGAACTCAATCCATATATGGGCCTGATAAATAGATTTTGATTCTGTAACACCTGGTTAAGGAAATAAAAGAAGTGATGGAGGAAGATCAATTTTAAAACAATTATAATTTATCTAGATTGAGACAAAAGATCTAATTATTAAGTTTAGAAATAGCCCAGTTATTTGGTGTATGCACTTCCGTCTTATAGTTGGGAATATCTATTATAATGAATAAGAAATATTTACTTTTATAAATCATAAATATGATTTATATGATTAAATATAAATCATATGATAGAAGTCCAATCAACAGAAAATAAGATAGCACTTCCTGGGACATGTATTACTTTGCTAGAGCTACTATAACAAAATAGCATGGATTGGGTGGCTTCAACAACAGACATTTATTTTCTTATTGTTCTAGAGGCTAGAAGTCAAAGAACAAGGTGTTAGTAGGTTCGGTTTCTCCTGAGACCTCTTTCCTTGGCTTGCAGATGGCTGTCTTCTCACTGTATCCTCACATGGCCTTTTTTCTGTGTACTCACAACCCTGGTGTCTCTTTTTTTAAGGACACCAACTGTATTGGATTAGAGCCCAGCCCTTATTACCTCATTTAATCTTAATTACTTCTTAAAGGCCCTATCTTCAATACAGTCCCATTGGGGGTTAGGGCTTCAACATAAAAATTTTTATGGAACACAAATCAGTCCATATCAGAGTGCATGGCATATAGAAGTTGAAAATGCTTGTGCTGCCAAAATTTTAATTATTGGACCAAAAGTCTAGCATTATTGAAATGGTAATTGAGACTGCAGATTATATAGACAGGTAGGGAAATATTTCTCCATGAACGATCACTAATAAGCAAGTAGCTTTGTAACAGTTTTATGTTGACTTTTTCAAATTTATTATCTTGAATAATAATGTATTATTTTCATGAAATAACATGTTAATTCCAGTACATTGTCTTGAAAAGAGCCAACATTGCATAAAAGCAAAAATAGAGCAGAAGATTTCAAACTTATAATTAAAAGTTGGAAATTTAAATAGGGTAGTATATGAAATAAATGTGTTGCAAAATTTTTATGAATAAGTTTTGGAAAATACTTTATTATCCCTGTCCAAACTAACATTGCAATTTTTTCCTCTAGGAACTGAAAGCCTTCCAGGCTAGATAAATTGGTCACCAATTTCTCTGTGAGAACCCTCAATTCCAGACCACTGACCCTCTCTTCGGACTTCATAGAGTGGAATGGCATTTTTCTGCAACAATAGTAGAAAATGAAAATTCTGTGCAGCTGTAGAGATTAGTCAAGACAACACAACATGCAATAATAGCTCTCAAAAGCAAAGGGCATTATTGATCCTGTCCTATGATAGAACCAAACTACACAGTTTTTTTTGAGTTAAAGACAGGATCTTATTTACATGAAGTCTATAAAATTTTTATACATATGGATTATTATTTAAACTACACTTTTATTCCACTTAAAGCATATAATCTTCTGATGAAGTAAGAAAAAATGTTGTGAAATATTTTACAAATCTTCTTCTTTTGAAAGTTCCTTTCAAATCTCAAACAATTAAGCTCATAAAGGGAAGTCGGAAAGTATAGTTTCTTATCTGCTGTCACACATTGTTTTGAAATATTCACCATTTTTCTAAGATGACAAACAGTATAGAAGTACTTCAATTTTAAAGAAAAATACGTAGTTTTATTTTGAAGTTCCTTGTACTTAACATGTGGTAATATTTTTATTAATATCTAATGTATTATTTGCCTCAGAGGTACAGGTCTGCGAATCATCAGTCTTACACAATTAACAGCACTCACCATAGCACAAACCCTCCCCAATGTCCATAATCCAGCCATCCTATCCCTACCCCCCCACCCCCCAGTAACCCTCAGTTTGTTTGCTGCGATTAAGAGTCTCTTATGGTTTATCTCCCTCCCCAGTCCCATCTTGTTTCATTTTTTCCCTCCTTACTCCCCATGACCTGCCATCCTGCCTCTCAAATTCCTCACATCAGAGAGATCATATGATAATTGTCTTTCTCTGATTGACTTATTTCGCTTAGCATAATACCCTCTAGTTCCATCCACATCGCTGCAAATGGCAAGATTTCATTTTTTGATGGCTGCATAGTGTTCCATTGTATATATATACACCACATCTTCTTTTTTTTTTTAAAGATTTTATTTATTTATTTTACAGAGGGAGAGAGATCACAAGGAGGCAGAGAGGCAGGCAGAGAGAGAGAGGGAAGCAGGCTCCCTGCTGAGCAGAGAGCCTGATGCGGGCCTCGATCCCAGGACGCTGAGATCATGACCTGAGCCGAAAGCAGAGGCTTTAACCCACTGAGCCACCCAGGCGCTCTACACCACATCTTCTTTATCCATTCATCTGTTGATGGACATCTAGGTTCTTTCCACAGTTTAGCTATTGTGGACAGTGCTGCTATAAATATTCGGGTGCACATCCCCCTTTGGATCACATTTGTATCTTTAGGGTAAATACCCAGTAGTGCCATTGCTGGATCATAGGGTAGCTCTATTTTCAATTTTTTGAGGAAACTCCATACTGTTTTCCAGAGTGGCTATACCAGCTTGCATTCTCACCAACAATGTAGGAGGGCTCCCTTTTTTCCGCATCCTCGCCAACATCTGTCATTTCCTGACTTGTTAATTTTAGCCATTCTGACTGGTGTGCAGTGGTACCTCACTGTGGTTTCGATTTGTATTTCCCTGATGCCAAATGATGTTGAGCACTTTCTCATGTGTCTGTTGGCCATTTGGATGTCTTCTGTGCAGAAATGTCTGTTCATGTTTTCTGCCTATTTCTTGATTGGATTATTTGTTCTTTGGGTGTTGAGTTTAATAAGTTCTTTATAAAAAATAAGTTCTTTATAAATTTTGGATACTAGCCCTTTATCTGATATTAACATGTGCTATTTCTTTTTAGAGAAATAGTAATTTCTAATCTGGAAAGCAAATTCAGCAAACTAATTCACCAGCTACCTGTGTATCTGAAATATTCATTTGATACCACTTTCAGTATTTAAATATATACTGAAATTTTTTAGAAAGAACTCCAGTGTCTGTTAACATGCAGTCCAACCTGTTTTTATTAGCCACATAGTTTCCTCAATATATTATGTTTGCCTGCCTGATAATGTATCAAAATACTGCCAATCTCTTTGCAGATATCTAAATACCATTGTTGCAAGAATTATCAATATTCACAGAATTTTGGAGTTCCATTAGCTGACAGAACCTCATCCAAATTAACTCTAAATGGTGATCATGACAGTGCATAAATAAAGTCTTCCATCTCTCCTCCTAAACTTTGGGAAAGCTATTAAACATTCCACTCATGTTATCAGCACTATTATATTTCTGCCTGCTCAATTATGTTAAAATAAACTCTGATTTGCTGCAGATAAATGTTTATAACTCTGGAGCTGCCTGGGTGGCTCAGTTGGTTAAGTGACCACTCTTGATTTCAGCTGAGGACATGATCTCAGGGGTTCTGAGACTGAGCCTCTCAATGGGCTCACCACTTAGCAGGGCGTCTGGTTATCTCCCTCCCACTCTTCCTCTGCTCCTCTCTCTAAAAATAAATAATAAATCTTTAAAAAGTTTATAACTCTGTTTAGATTGATCTGTTATCTTTCCAATAAAATTAAAATTGAAATGTTCTCTTTAATTAAGATAAACGCTGATGTTTTATGAGAAAGTCTTATACTGATTGACAGCCATACACTGTTGCCTCTTGTTTGTTACATGACATTCTATTGAGTTAATGGAAACAATGATTCACATATTCCGCACCATTTTGGATATTATTATTTTTGTACCTACAGAATCGTTCAAATCTGTCTGTGAGCTCATAAATAAAAATAGTTTTCTTACCTTTCTGATTTCCAAAAACTGAAAAGAAATGCTTTTCTTTACAAATGAAATAGACTCATCATACTCCTTTAGCAGTAAATACTATTTCCCAACAAATAAATAGTTTCAACTCTGAATTTCAGGTTTCTTCCATTTCCTTCAATATTTTCTTTGCAATAAGATCATTTATCTGCAACAGTTCCACCACAAAATTCATTTTGACTCCAAAAGCAACAGTTTCAAATATATATTACTTTTTCATGTGTTCTAATTTTCTAGGATTTTTTAAAGATTTTTTTTTTTATTTTTATTTATTTGACACAGAGAGAGAGATCACAAGTAGGCAGAGAGGCAGGCAGAGAGACAAGGAGAGGAGGAAGCAGGCTCCCTGCTGAGCAGAGAGCCCGATGCGGGCCTCGATCCCAGGACGCTGAGATCATGACCTGAGCCGAAAGCAGAGGCTTTAACCCACTGAGCCACCCAGGCGCCCTAGGATTTTTTTTATTAGAAGCTTCTGGTTTGTTTTATTTCCAAATAATCATAGATGCCTAGAAAGTACGACACAGTTATAAACAAGGTAGACAAAATGTCTAAATATTAAGGAAAGGCGCAAAGCAAACACATAGTGTTTCTAAGATGTATAGTGTGGAAATGAATAAATAGGTTTATGTGGATGTGATGGTGCAATTAAAACATCATTGATAGTTGTGTTATTGTTCATCATTTCCGTTTATTTTTGTGATTCTTTTTTAAAATTTATTTTAGAGAGAGAGAGAATGAGAGAGAAAGCATGAGCAGGGAGAGGGAGAAGCAGACTTCCTGCTGAACAGCTGAACAGGAAGCCTGATTCAGGGCTTGATCCTGGGACACTGGGATCATAGCCTGAGCCAAAGGCAGATGTTCAACTGACTGAGCCACCCAGGCACCCCTGTGAATTTATTTTCTGTCTTCATAAAGTATTTAATTATTTTTCATGTCACAGAACAAATAAAATCATTACTATGTCACAATTTATATAACTATTAATTTGTAACATTTACATATTTTTTTCTATAGAGAAAAGCAGCAGCAAATGTTGGGGCTATAGAGAACAGAGTTATAATTTTAAATGTCATTTCATCATTCATTTGGAGTTGAGGCATGGAGCCCCCCTAGAAGCACCCCTAGAACCTCTGTGGTGTGGCTTGAGGTTAGGCATCTTTCTCAGTCCAGTCTCTGCCAGGTCCTCACTGGTGTTGTCTGTTTCCAAATAGTCAATTGCTACAGTCAGTTTTATCATATCTGTCAAGTCCCTCATACTGTGCTTGAATTCCATCATTAGTCTGAAACACATAGCATCCAAGAAAAACAACCACAAACTTATCAAATAGGAAAAGAAAATTCTACCCAGCTTTATAATCTATCTTTGCCATTTCTCATCTTGCTCCAATGGTTTAAAATAAAACAAAACAGAATTTTCTTCATTGATTCAGATCACTAGTGAAATATCCTTCTATTGTTACAAAGTTTGATTCCAAAGTCTTTTAATAACAGACTAGAGACTTCTGCTTTAAATCTGAAGTAACACAGACCAGATAACCAAGATACAGACAAAATGAATGATAGAGTAGTTTTTAAGACACTCAATATAACTGACAAAGAAGGATAAGAATTCTTTAGAGATGGGAAACAATTTCAGTGATCCCTACAATTCTATCAGCTTATTGCCTGGACAGAATTTCCAGGCCATGGCGCAAGGAGAGGAAATTCAGGTAGAGTCCGATGCACACACGGAATTGGAGAGATGGAGGTGGAAGTCCAAGGAGACCAAGGCAGATAGAGTTTGTAGGAATGAACAAGAGAGGGCTACTGCATGGAGAAATTTCTGGAGTTTACAGAGGGCAAGACCTGGGAGACGAACAGAATAAAACATGTCCCTTGAGGGACAGATTCTAAATATATAGTCTGAATTAATCAGGCACCTATGTGTGTTCCATTATAATTAAGGTCGTGGGTGAAAACATTCGGAAGACCCTCCAACATGCTTTGTGGAGCAAAAGGGGTGATAGATGCTGCAAACTCCAGAGCCAGGGAAAGGCAAAACTCTACTGGGGGCTGGAAATATGGGAGTCAGTACTAGAGAATTAAAGAAGAATTGTCATATACTGAGAAGGAGGAAGCCACTAGTAGATGAAGCCAGGATAAAATAAGGAATGAATAAATGGAAGTTGACAAGAAAGCCATATAGGGAGCGAAGGGCTAAAAGCCAAGCTTAAGAATAAGGGCGTGTTAATCATCTATGACACCTAAAAATTTAAATCAGAATCTAATCAAGAATCTGCATCTCAACAGTGGTTAATGGGAACATTGGGTTGATAGAAGAGCAAGTTAAATGGCACCATTAGCCCTATGACTGAGAATAAAAAACAAATCAAATGTCTCTAATAAACCAATTACATGAAATCAAAATGAAGAACTGTTAGAGAATAAAAGATCCTTAAGAGTTACAAAAACTAAATGCAACGTGTAGATTTTATTTTAATCTCAGTTCAAACAAGTCATCTGAATGAAAATTGGCTGAGATACATCAGGAAAATCTGAATAATAGAAAGAAATTTTAAAAAATTATTAGATCAGATCAAGGAATGGTGGGTATAGCAAAAATATCCTTAAAATTATTGTGCATACTAAAAGTAATTATGAGTGAAATGAAATTATTCCTGAGAATTTCTTTAAAAATAGCCAAAATAAAAAGAGACAAGGCAGGGCGCCTGGGTGGCTCAGTGGGTTAAAGCCTCTGCCTTCGGCCCAGGTCATGATCTCAGGGTCCTGGGATCGAGGCCCACATCGGGCTCTCTGCTCAGCGGGGAGCCTGCTTCCCCCTCTCTCTCTGCCTGCCTCTCTGCCTCCTTGTGATCTCTCTCCCTCTGTGAAATAAGTAAAAATAAAATCTTTAAAAAAAAAAAAAAAAAAAAAAGAGACAAGGCAGTACACAGAAACAACTGGGAAAATGTTGCAAGTTGTTGGAGTTGAGTGCAGGGTGTCTGGGGATTCATTACACATTCTATCTGATTTTGCGTTTGTTTGAATTTTTCTATAATAAAGATTAAAAAGAAAAAGACATGGCTAGTCAATCAATGCTTATTAGCGGCTTACTTGAGCCAGACCCCAGAAGAACATAAAGGTGAACATCAGAAGATTTGGTTTTGAGTGCTTATGAATTTAGACAAATCCTTTAATACCTTTTAGACTTGATTTCCTCAGGCTAATGTTGAAATCATAATGATAACTACCTACCTCAAATGATGTAGAGAACTGACATAATGACTGTATACAAATGTGCGCTGTAAACTAAGGAAGTATTATTAAATATTATTAATCATTATTTGTTTAGCAACAATTATTACATGTTTTCTTTGTACTAGGCGCTTTCAGATATATTGTTCAATTTTTGTCTCACAACTATCCTATGAAGTTGGTGCTACATGGGTTTAACAGTTGGAAGAGTTACAGCTCAGATGGTTACAGGAGAATTCCTGGGCCAAATGTTCGGTGAGCAGCACTGCAGAGACTGGGAAATCCTGGCTGTCTTCCACACCCAGGCCTCTTCCATCCACTCCGGCACATTTCCTAGTTAGGTCAGTTTTAGGATGAACAGGAAAGTACAGAAAGTACAGAAAATTCATCTCAGGCACTCTAAATGAGCCTCTTGATGAACAATTTACAACCATAGACTTTCAGAAGTCATCAGAAGTAGGAAAACCACTAAATTATCTCTAGTATCCGATATGAAACTGCTTCAAAAAAAAAAAATTGACATCCAAAATACTGACTGGAGAGAAAGTGAATACATGCAGGATAGAAATAGTATCTTAGAACAGAGAGCACTTTGCTTTCACAGTGGCAGAAGAAAGAGTGAAATTAATAGCCTCACCCTCTTTATGGTGGACTTCGTTCCCAAGGAAGAAACTGAGTACTCAGGGAACAAGAAGGCATCCAGTAATTTCTTAAAGCCCTAACACTGCTAATACGAATGATGCCCTTAATGGCACCCTCACCATGGTTACCTTAAAATGCCTTTCTCTACAGACTAACATTTACTCAAGTTGTCATTAATCTCCAGTGTAACAAGTTAATGCAAACAGTGCTGAAAGTTACATCCAAGTTCTACTAAAAAACAGGCCATGTGTAAATACAGCTAGTGATAAGAAGCTAAGTGCAGAAAACAAAGCCAGCATCAGCAGCATTTCGGACTGCAAAGAATAACTACATGACACCATGCTCAATTTAAGCCTTCACTCCCACATGGGTAGTTCTGCATCACAAATGATCAAAGCCATTAACTTGAAGGAGAATCTAATAATGATAGGGACTTGGGCGTAAGGGCTTATATTTCTTTATTAAATCACTTTTATTACTTACGTCTTGAATAAAATAGAGTTTTAGTAAATTGGTAACAGCTTCACTGGATGGAATTTGGAGGTAAGGATTGAGGGACTCAGAATCTTTGAAAGGCTCTGAGCTGTGTACTGGAGCCCATCCCTGCTACTTGCACAGCTTCAGGGACATGGCTCACGTCGACTGTCCATCTACTCAACCCCATTATTTCCCATCATGGGTCTTGTGGAATGGGTATTTACTGTCTTGGCCCTGGTAGCACCTATTTCTTCCTTATGACCAGGATCTCTTTTTTATCTTGAGAAGTAAATTAAGTTTTAAAGATCCTAGAAATGCCACTGCTATGCCTGTGGAAAAAGCAATAGGGATTATATATGGGGGTTTGGAACTACAAGCAGGATGAATGGAGGATGTGAGATGAGTTTTCTGATTTGCATGTTTTACACATGAGAGGGTGTTACACTGCTTGGCAGGAGGAAGGGACTGTTGTAAAATCTTAGGATTGAACTCAGGTTTCAAACTAAGTACTAAGTACTCTCTAATACCACAGGGGATATCTGTTAGATTCCACCTTGCTGTCTTACTTGATATACAGATAATTTTTCCTTTCATATTTTGCACCATTCTGTAGTTGATTATATAAGACACTAATTCGGTAAAGCAGAAGCTACTGTGAGGAAGCACAATTACAAAAAGAACAGTGGACTGAGAATTGGGAAGTCTGAGGCCTAACACCTTTCTGACCTTGAATCACTTAAATGAGCATAGGCTCAGGTTCCTCATGTGTTTAATGGGAAGATTAGGCTATAAATCTTTGTAGAGGGGCTCCTGTGTTGCATGGGGTTCAGTGACTGATAAGAACCCTTCCATCTATATATTGCTATGGTTTAACACATTGAAAGCTATATTAAATTTTAGCCATTATTACATACTCTGTTTACATTACACCAACACTAATAAATCAACAAAGCAATTTCATGGAAAAAAGCTAGCCAACTCAAATAACTGACCAACACGTCTATCTATTAAAAATTTTTCCCTCCCCCTTTTTGAATTTTAGGCATGCTAAGCATCGACGTCATTTTGCAATTTAATTTAGAAAGCAATGATTTAGAATCATTCACTAAATAATTAAATCCATTCCCTGACCATTTTTCATAGATAAATTTTGTTATACAAAAATATTTATTTTTTAACCACCACTCAGTTTCTTTTTTCTTTTCTTTATTTTTATTATATTTTTTATTATGTTATGTTAATCATCATACAGTGCCTCATTAGTTTTTGATGTAGTGTTCCATGATTCATTGTTTGTGTATAACACCCAGTGCTCCATGCAATACATGCCCTCCTCAATACCCATCACCGGGTTCACCTATCCCCACCTCCCAAATCCCTCAGTTTGATTCCCTGAGTCCATAGTCTCTCATGGTTCGTCTCCCCCTGTAATTTCCACCCCCTTCATTTTCCCCTTCCTTCTCCTAATGTCCTGCAGGTTATTCCTTATGTTCCACAAATAGGTGCAAACATGATAATTGTCTTTCTCTGTTTGACTTACTTCACTTAGCATAATCTCCTCTACCAATATTAATAAACGTAGGGTCGACAGAACACAATGTCAAAGCAATAATGGTTTGCTATGAGCATGAGGTACCAGTATATTTTTGCCTCACAGGTGGCCTGGTTGGGTTTAAACACTTAAAATGAAGTGTTTTGCAACAACATGGATGGAACGAGAAAGTATTATGCTAAGCAAAATAAGTCAGTCAGAGAAAGACAAATACCACATGATTTTACTCATACGTGAAACTTAAGAAACAAAAAGATGATCAATAGGGGAAGGGAAGGAAAAATAAGATAAAAACAGAGAGGGAGGCAAACCATAAGAGACTCTAAACTACAGGAAACAAACTGAGGGTTGCTGGAGGGGAAGCGGTTGGGGTATGGGGTAACTGGTTGATCGGCATTAAGGAGGGCATTTGATATAATGAGCACTGGGTGTTATATGCAACTGATGAATCACTAAATTCTACATCTGAAAATAATAATACACTAAATGTTAACTAAATTGAGTTTAAATAAAAAATTAAAAAAAAAAGCAAAGTGCTGAATTTACATAATTCAGACACAGGAATCACAATAGGAAGAGAGAGAGGTTAAAAGCCTGGAGAGTGAATCCTCTGTCACTGACAAGCTTTGACTTTGTTCAAGGTATTAATCATTCTGAGCCTTGATTTCCTCACCCATAAAATGGGTATAATAATCCCATTATAATGCAATGCAATGAGATTTAAATTAGTTAATCCACATAAAGCACCTGGTATATTCCCTGACTTACAGTAAATGTTCAGTGTATATTAGTTAAGAAAATACAGGCTTATGAAACTTAAATTTCTAAACTTTTACGACCTTTGAAATGAAGTCATTACAATTAATATTCTTCAAATATGTTCTCTGAGGTCTCGCTTAATACTGATCCTTTTAAGCTATCTTGACTATACATTTTCTCCTATATGTTAGTATTCACTTTCATATGTTAATAAATGTAAAGAAAACATTTGTGAGATGAAACTGACAAATATTTATTTTCATGTGATTAATTTAAAAAGTGTCATGCTCCAAATATGTAGGTTTCTCAGTTTTAAGTGGTTGAAGTTTTTCCATCCTTTAAATTCTTCATACACATACACATTCACGTGCATCAAATTAAAGTGAGATAAATCATTCTGGCACATAATTAGTTACATCTGAGCAAAGTATAAAGCATTGGTATTTTTTTTCCTGAATCTTTGGACCCTATCTTTTCCCTCCCTCTGTTGTTTATATAACCCTACTAAACTTCTAGAACTGAATCTTAGACAAACAAATTTGCACGTGGTACAATATTTCACGAGAGATATGTTGCAGAGTGCTGTGAGTAGCATTGGTTTCTATCAAGCAACACTATTCTAAACACAGACTCTTGCATAGCCGCTTTCTGCCTGTCCATGAACTAGCTACGGTTTCAGCCAAACAGGAAGCCATAGTAGACTCCAGACACTGTACTTCTCCATGGCTTTGTTGCCAGCAGGAACTCAAACAAAGCCATGGGTGACAGATAGAACAAACCTTTGGGAGGCATGGAAAAAATGCAACTTTCTCCAGATCCTAACCAGATGTTTCACAGCCATTTATTTATACCCTCTTTTCCCTCTTTAACAAAAACAGTTTAAATTTCATTATACACAACAGATTATATTATTACAACAGATTCATTATATACAACAGATTTGTTATATACAACAAAGTCTTGTCATGTGAACCCTTGAACATTTTACTTAAGAGCCAAGAGGTTAGGCAACTGTTTGAATTTCATAAGGAAAAATAGATGTGGTTTCACAGTCTTCCACTAATGGTATTCAGTCTATGGGGAAGAGTTGAGAACATTGACCTTCTCTGGAGGGCCTACTCTTTGTTCACCAAACTAAAGGGCTCAATCTGGGTGGTTTGGACAGACAGGTCAAAGTCATTCATTTTCCTGCTTAAAAAGATACTAGTAAATTTATAACAAAATCAATAGATCAATTCTCTTGTTTATTTGATAAATTCTATTTTGGAAATATTAGGATATAAAACCAAAAGCCAGTAAGAATAATTATAAGTAGTAGACAACAAATTTTTCATAAATAAATTTCTGTTTGATCTTATGCATGAATTAGTTAAATTAATTTATTCAACTAACATTTAAAAAAACATTCTAGAAACTGGAATGGATGAGAACAAATCCTATGTTATATCTCACAATTACCTCATGAAACATGTTGTCACCATAACGTTAAATTCAACCACTAGTTCTCAAACATATTGGACTGTAACTTGGGATGTTATACAGGAACTCAAGTTCTTTGGAGGCCCCTCAACTTTATGACATCAGAATATCCAGGGGCAGGATATGAGAATTCGTATTTTGAAAAATCCTCAAATAATTTTGATTATATTCCCAACCCCATTTGGGAATTACTGATCCACACAGGATATTTGCCAAATACATGGTTAACTCCATCAAGGCAGACTGTTACTAGATACTTCACCTACCCACATACCTATCAGGTGACCAAGGCAGTGTTAACATTTCTCTTAGCCTGCCTAAACTTTAGACAAGGCTTCTTCTTGCCTTTAGGTCCCCGACCTCCCTTTCCTTAGAGCATTTGTGTTAGAAAACCTATAATTGTAAATTCTTTTTCTATTTGAGATGTAAATCTTTTAAAAAGCCTTTCAGCAGGTTTACAACCCTGGACTATCTTTTTCAAGGACATGGGAATCATCCCTTTGAAATTAATCATCAAAGAACATAGTGCCCCCTATTCCCATTCTCTGTGGGAGGGTAGGAGCCTAATTTCTGAGGCTGCCTTGCTCCAAGTTGTAAAACTAACTCTTGTTCTGAAGATATTAGGAAGTTTTGGGTTCCTCTGGCAAGCACTAACATAGGTTATCCTATGATCGCTCTACCACAGTTCTTGAAAACTCTCCAACTCTTTGTTTCTGTGGCGTTGAGCTCAGACTAAATTCTGTTCTCTCTCTTCTACTGCAATAGCCTTGAATAAAATCTTCCTTGACTGTTTAACATTGTCTAGTGCAATTTTTGCTTTGGTACAAGGTACTGGGTACTTTACAGAAACACTCATTCATGCGGTGTTCTATTGTATGTCAATCTATTCTCAAACAAGAATCCAGATAAGGATAGGTCTCCTGTTAGTTTTGATGTTTCTTTCTCAGAGGGCAGCAAATCATATGTGTGATCCATCTGAAAGAGAAAGGAGTATGCTAACCACATATTACAGCAATATACACTAGCTATAGGTTACAGTAATATGCGTGAGCTATAGGTTAGAGTAAAATACAGTAGCTATAGGTTGTGGTAATACACACTAGCTATATGGTACAGTAATATACAGTAAGTGTATACCATAGTAATATACACTAGCTATGCAGTAGGTGAGATGATGGACACGGCTTCAGCTCCATGGGTGGTAGCCCAACATGCAGTTACGAAGTAACTGGATAGAAGTAGCAAAGAAACAACGTGGAGTATGAGAATGGCAGTGGCAGCTGCGGAAGCATGAGATCTTGCTGCTCTGAGCACAGGAGGGGAAAATAAGGTAGGGAATAAAACAAAGCTCTTAGGCTTTGTTAAAAAGATATTCATAGACATATCTCAAAAAGAAAAAAAACAAAATTGCTGAGCTCTTTATCAGTTTGAGATCATTGGGGGAAGTAATGGGAAGTGTGGGGAGACAAGTTATTTTTTTTTTCAGGCTCCTTTTCTTCTTGAGGCCCAGAAAACCACAACAAGTAGTCTATTCAAGTGGGAAAGAACAGAATACCATTCATTGATCTTTTTGGTGTTCAGATGACTGGATATCCCAGAAACTAGCTCACAAAGGCAAATGCATGCTAATGACTATAAAAGAAAGCTATGTCTGAGGAGGAGGGGACAAATATTAAGGGCTAAGGGACACTTCAGGGTGTTTTCATTAAATCACAGTCCAGGATGACATGTGGTGTGATATTCCTTCTACAGACACGTATTTTCTTCCTGTATTAGTTTGCTAGGGCTTCTGTAACAAATACCACACACTGGGTGGCTTAAACAACAGAAATTTGTTACATAGTTGTGGATGCTACAAGTCCAAGATCAAGATCAAGATGTCACTTGCCTTGGGATACATATTTAGAAAAAATGTTGCTACGGCTGATGTCAGAGAAATTACTTTTTGTGTTTTCTTCTAGGATTTTTGAAAACAAAAAGCAGAATCGGACCCATAAATACAGAGAACAAAATGATGGTTCCCTGAGGGGATGGGGTGAGGAGGTGGGCAAAATGGGTGTAGAGGGAATAGGAGATACAGGCTTCCAGTTATGGAATGAATAAGTCATAGGAAGAAAAGGCACAGCATGGGGAATATAGTTAATGGTGTTGTAAGGGTAGATACTATAATTGCGTTGTATGGTGACAGATGGTAGCTACACTTGTGGTGGGCATAGCATAACGGACAAACTTACAGAGGCGCTATGCTGTACATCGGAAACTAATGCAACATTTTGTGTGAACTATACATTTCAGTATAAAATTTAAAAAATTTTTAAAAATTAAAAATCAAGAAAATATCACCAAAGTTGGTTCCTTCTGAGGAATTTGGTCCATACTTTCTCAGCTTATAGTGTTTTGCTGACTATTTTAGATATTTCTTGGCTTCATAATATTCAGAGAAGAAATAAAGTTCTGTTTTTGTTTTTGTTTTATTAGGTTGGGTTTTTGGTTACTGGACTACAAATGTAGCTCTATATCGGGGCTCTTGGGTGGCTCAGTCGGTTAAGCGTCTGCCTTCAGCTCAGGTCATGATCCCGGCTTCCTGGGATCAAGCCCCGTGTCAGGCTCCCTGCTTGGCGGGGAATCTGCTTCTCCCTCTGCCCCTCTCCCTGCTCATGTTCTCACTTTCTCTCTCTCAAATAAATAAATAAAATCTTTAAAACAAACAGAAAACAAATGTAGCTCTTTTTCTATTTATAGTCTGGATCATCCAGGAACTTATTAAACATGTCTGGCCCCACCTTGATTCTACTGGATCAGATTCTGCATTTGAACAAGATCTCCAGTTGACTCACACACACGGTCAAGTTTGAGGAGTGCTGTGCTGTAGCTCTTCATGTTTTCATGTCCAGCTGGCTTCTAGACATGTTTGGATGAAACCTTACTCTTACAGCAATTTCTTTCTATGTCTTTTCTCTCACAAGTTTTCTCTCTGTGTTCCCATTTCTCTTCTGGTATGTGGAACCTATCTTATATTTATCTTAAAAGTTCACTTTGTGTTTCATCATTTCTCTTTTGCAATTTATTGTATCTGTTCATTTTTCTTTGAAGTCATCATCTTAAATCACTTTTAGAAAGTATGCAGATTATAGCCTATGTTTTCTGTATCAGCTACCTAATAATAAAATGCCTTCCCTTTTGAGGCCTCTGTGAGCACTGCTAAAATCAACACTGCCCCTAGGCCAATGAGCTCTTTGCCACAGCACACAGTTGGAGTGGGAACTTGGATGCTGTCTTCTCGATTTTTTGGGAACATTTGATTTGACTTTGGAGTGAAGAACTGATCTTGAAAATGGTACACTCTTTGATAGGCTAGTCATCAAGTACACAAGTAGGTGGTTAATGTTGTGCCCATTTGGAGTGTTGATCCAGCAAGGAGAAAAGTAAGTAGAGCTGGTTACATTCATGAAAAAAGCAGTAGAGCCTAGTGGGCAGTGGAATCCTCTGGTTGGAAGAGATGGCTCTTGGAGTCAAAGAGATTTAGACTTGAATGAGGATGACTCCATTCACCTGAGGTGAGATATGCCACCCAGCTAAGACTCTGACTTGTTGCCTGAAAAAAAAGAAGTAATATCTACCAGATAGGAATACTCGTAACAGAAACATTAAATAAGTGTATGTGTGATAATGTGTACATATTAAAAAAGGTCCATTAGGGGGCGCCTGGGTGGCTCAGTGGGTTAAAGCCGCTGCCTTCGGCTCAGGTCATGATCCCAGGGTTCTGGGATCGAGGCCCACATCGGGCTCTCTGCTCAGCAGGGAACCTGCTTTCTCCTCTCTCTCTGCCTGCCTCTCTGCCTACTTGTAATCTCTCTCTCTCTGTCAAATGAATAAATAAAATCTTTAAAAAAATAAAATAAAATAAAAAAATAAAAAAGGTCCATTAAAAAAAAAACCTAATGCAATGGTCCTTTTTGTTACTTAGTGACCTATGAGTTTCAATGCGCTTTTTTCCCTGAAAATCAGGCAAATTTCATATGTCAGGGCCATTGCACAATATATTTATGTGACAAGCTTCTCTGGAACTCATCAAACATTATGAAAAATAAAATATGTATAATTGGCCTAGAGTAATCTCATGAGATAAAATAAGCTTTGAGGAACATATGACTTTGGCACAGCAATGACACAGTACAGATTACATGTGTCAGGGAAAGCCTGATAGTGACTTTGCCAGGGGAAAATAAAAGTTGAAATCAAAAGTATGAAACTGTTGGGAATGTGATGAAAGTTAGGAAATAATAGAGAGCCCAAGGTAGAATCAGAATTTTAAAATACTTCTATTTCATCCAGTCTCTGCAATTTACAAATGAGGAAATGAAGATGCAGAGGGTGGTGGTGGGTGAAAGGAAATGAGGAGGGCTTTAGCACTTGCCCCAATCTCCAACATAACCCCACCATATGGTATTGTGCCCATAAATTTTCCATCTCCCCTTCCCAGCCAGACTCCTGCTCTGATGCCTCTCTCAAGCAGCATTCCTAGAGATCTCCTGTCAAGGTCAGCCATGCTGTGGCCAAGGTGATCACCTTAAGAGCTGGGTCTAGAATCAAGTGTTTTGACTCTGTATCTTCTGATTTTCCTTTATGCCATTTTATTTTTAAGAAAACAGTGGGAGGAGAAAGGCATTATAGATACGTAAAAATTGATGAAAACAGTAATGTAAATAAAAGGGAAAAAAGGATACAAAATTTACAGTCTTAAGAATCGAGCAACTTTAAAACACTAATTTTAAATTTTTTTAGGGGTGCCTTGGTGGTTCAGTTGGTTAAGCATCTGACTCCTGCTTTTGGTGCAGGTCCTGATCTCAGGGTTGTGAAATCTAGCCCATCTGGGGCTGGGTGTGGAGCCTGGTTAGGATTCTCTCTTTCCCTCTCCCCCTGCCCCTCTTCCACTATTTGCACATGCATGAGCACTCTCTCTCAAAATAAATAATTAATTAATTTAAAAAAACATATTAAGCATAAAATGCATCTCACTTCTTTAAGAACCATCTTTAATCAGATGTAGGATGACTCTTGGCACAAGGCACTAAATTATAAAAATCTGTAATTGCTCTTCATTGGGCTCCTGGAGTGTCTTAGATTACTGAAGTGTACCTTTAATATTACTGAGCAAAATCATGAGAGCATAAAGTGGATGGCAAAAAAGCTGAAAGCTCATCTTAAGAGGTGACTTTTATTTTTTTTTTGCTTTCATATATGAAGCTCTATTTCCCTACATAGCATAAAATTGTATCCATGCTTTTCTTTTTGACGGAGCTCTCTAGTCCGTCTAGTCTCCCTTTGGGAGAAAACTCAGATATCTATTTTAATCATCATTACTATGGTTAAATTTGTTGTTAGAGGCAGAAACATCTGGTTCTGAGCCCAAACTTTGTTTCAGTGAATGAATCCAGAGTAAATAAACCATATTCCTTCACACTGCCTATAGTAGTAAACAATGGTGGCTAGAAAGAACAACCGGAAGAATCTCAAGAGGAATAAAAAAAAAAAATCTAGGAGGCATCCCAATGTTTCCTGGCTACCTGCCAACAGCCTAACTTTCCGATGGACAGTTCTTGTGAAAAGTAAGAAAATCAGCAAGCATATAATCCAGGAAGGATTTTTACTTCAAATGACAGAATGTAGATCTACCACCAGCTTAAACAGATAAGGGCTCTTATTCCCTCAGAATAAGCTGTGGCAGCTTCAGTGTGGTGAAGCTGCTTGAGGATGTCATTCAGAACACAGGCTCCTCTGTTCTTCCTGCTCTACTAGCCTCACTGGGTGGTTTTCATCCTAATGCTTGCAATGTGTTTGCTGTCCCTCCAGGCGTTGTGCCTGCCTGCCAGCAGGAATGAAGGAGGAAAGAGAAAGTCAGAGAGTATGGCTAGAGTTGTCTGCTCCATTTAAAAAGTTTCCCAAACTTCTTACCCAGTGACTGCTACTTCTATCCCACCGACTAAAATCGTGTCACACGGCCATGCCTAGCTGGAAGGGTGGATGAGCAAGTATTAGGGGTTACCAGACCTCATAGTAGAGAAAGGAAAAAGAGAATAAAAACATCCGTGTAGTCTCTGGTAGCAACTAATCACATCCTAATGAGGTGGACAGCTGAAATTGCAAATGGTTTATTTTCTAACTTTTTAAACTCTACCTCATGGTCTTTCTTCGCGAATTCTCCTATGGCCCACTTTCACCCATGTGCTCTTGAGTACTTCCTTATGTTAATGTACAAATTTAGAACAGTATTGCTATGAAAGATTAATAATTTGGTAAAAGGGATAGTGTGTGTGTGTCTGTCTGTCTGTCTGTCTTTGTGTGGGGTAAATTCTGGAAAGATTGCATGGATCACTGACATGCTGAAATTGTTTACCACTCCAGATCCACTTTTCACCCCTCTTGGCTCTGTATTCTGCTCCGGGTAGTTGACCTGCATTGTCTGTATCAACAAGGTTTCCATGCTCTCTGGTCTCCAGTTGGGTTCAGCCATGAGGAACTGCCACAGGAGATCAGAAGATAGGTGGACTGTTAGCCTGTTATTTACTAAAGCTCAGGTTCCTTCCATGTAAGACTGTATCAAGAGGACTTGTGCTTTAGTTGAAGGCCACTATTCCACTCAAGAAGGCCTGCTCTACACCTAGTAGCAATTAGCAGTACATGTATATCACCAATGGGAACATTTGAATATTGACTGAATATTTTATTATATTAAAAATTATTATTTTTAAACATGATAATGGTATTGTGGATATGTTTAAAAGTATAAAATATTTTTATACATACATCTAGAAACATGGATACAATAATCTGATATCTGAGATGTACTTCAAATAAGGTAAAAGAGATGAGGTAGGTGAGTTACAGATAAAATAGCCTTGACCATGAGCTGAGATATTTGTTGAAGCCTTGATAGGTACGTGTGATTTATCATATATTTTCTCTGACTTAGTTAAATTGGAAATTTTTGTAGTTCAAAATAAAATAGTCACTGTCACCTATTATAGCAGGTGTTTTTGCTTCAGTGTATGAGCAGTATGATAATTGTCCCCATTTCTCTGCAATAGGAATTGGATTCTTTCATCATTTAATCTTTACCACAGAGCTGTAGGATAGCCATAGGTGAGATGGATGTGTATTTTCCATATTTGATGATGAGGAAGTTAGGCTTAACGAAGGTAAGAAGTTAGTTCAAGATTATGTAATCTAAATTCTAGTATTTGAACCTTCGAAAGTGTGAGTCTCCCAGTCTCACCAATGGCTGGATGCTCGGCCTGTATGCACAGAGAAAAATGGAGATCTATCAATGAGGATATTTAGATATTTAGATGGATATTTAGAGGATATTTAGATATTTGCTAAAAGACACCTAAATTATTACAAGGTAATTTCATAATCTGCAAGGGCTCTTTTTCCCTCTACAATGATTAGATTCATGATTGTTTTTCATTCTTTATTCAACAATATTTATTGAATTCCTTTTATGTGCCCAGCACTGCTATAGGACTTCAAGATAAAATAGTATACAAGACAGCAGTTTATTGTCCTGTCTACTGGGAGGAAGAAAGATTGTAAAGGAATATATTTACAAAGTAACACAATTTTGAGGGACACTATTAAGCAATTGAAATAACAGGGTGGACAAACCTATATTAGATTGTGGTATCAAGTGAAGTATCTGACCTAGAAGGATGAGAAAGGGTTAAGTTGGTTTGTTTTTTGATTATGGGAAGGTAGGATGATAAGGAATTCCAGGCAGAAGGAATGGACAAATTTTTATAACAAAAACACCACTTGAAAAGTTGAAAAAAATATCAGTGTCATTAGAGCAAACTGAGAAAAGAAAAAATTGGGAGAAATGAAGCTGGAGACATAGGCAGGAGGCAAATTAATCAGGGTGTCATAAATATAGTCAAGAGTTTACATTTAGACCAGTATGATCTTGGCATTCTGTGAGTCCAGAGTAATAATGCTGTTCACTAGCATTTATCATTAAAGGGACTATTGATAAATTCTGTGTGACTCTCAACTATGTGTGGGAAAACAACACGAAACAAAACAACCTCGTGAATCTCTCATACTGATCTCTTACTGAGCTTCAATAGTCTCACTGGATGCCTGACATCCTCTTCTTCCTTGTCTAAAATAAGTCCCTATGTTTCCCTAGAACCTACTTCTATTGCATTCCTTATTTCAATGAAAAGGACAATCTTTGCCCAATCATCAAAGGCAAAAATCTAGATTATTTATCTATATCTTAGATGCTCTCCTAACAGTCCCTCAATTGGAAGTTCTATAGACTCTGCATCCACAGACATCACACATAACCTGTGTCTCCTCAGCATCTTTATTTCTAATGTCTTAGTTCAAGGGTTCATCATCCCTGGTGAATGATTTTCTGCCAAGATATTTTCCTTCTACTCGCATATCCCACCCCATCTACTCTCCAAATCATCACTAGAGTGACTTTCCAAAGCCCAACACCACATCTCCTGTTTAAAATTTTTTATTACACATTTTACTCTGAAGAAAGTCCACAATTCTTGGTATTGCACCAAAAGCCCTGATACTCTTATCTACTCCCCAGTCTTTTTTTTTTTTAAGATTTTATTTATTTATTTGACAGAGAGAGAGAGAGATCACAAGTAGGCAAAGAGGCAGGCAGAGAGAGGAGGAAGCAGGCTCCCTGCCAAGCAGAGAGCCCGATGCGGGCCTCGATCCCAGGACCCTGAGATCATGACCTGAGCCGAAGGCAGAGGCTTTAACCCACTGAGCCACCCAAGCGCCCATCTACTCCCCAGTCTTAACTGTTTTTGAAAAGATTTATTTATTTATTTATCTATTTGAGAGAGAGAGAGAGAGAGAGAGAGAGAGCGCACGCGTGCACTGCGCAGGGGGGAGAGGGTGGGGCAGAGTGAGATAGAGAGGGAACATCTCAAGCTGATTCCCTGTTGAGTGCAGAGTGCAACGTGGGGCTCGATTTCATGACCCTGAGATTATGACTTGAGCTGAAATCAAGAGTTGGATGCTTAACCGATTGAGCCACTCAGGGGCCCTCCTCGGTCTTATCTTTGTATCATTTCTCAGAATCTTTATTTGAGTCATAGAGAACTGCTTGCAGCACCCCTGACAAGCCAGCCCAGTTCACACCTCCATGCTTCTGCTCACTTTGCCTAGAATGCCCTGTTTCTCTACAGCTGATGCATCACTGACAATCATTGAAAGAGGACTGACCCCTCTTGGAAAATAAAGATCTATCATTATATACTCTGTGAGGTTCCCTTCTCCACCTCAGGACTCTGTATATGGCACCAAATCTGCACCTCTCACAACTCAGCAAATTTATTTATTTCCTCTCCATAGTGATTTCCCAGAGCTTTATGTTCACCAATTCTAGATGACAAAAAGTTAGGAGTAGAGCTTTTCCTAGGAGAGTATTAGTGAGTGCTACAGAAATTTTAAGGGAGAAACAATATTTCATATATACTTACTATTTCTAACATGTATATAATTATATTAATTATTTCTGAAGTGTAGTCACTCATATTTAACTATTAAGCTGTGACCACGAGGTTAATGTGCTTTAGAGATGTGCTTAGAGAAGACATCTTTTTAATAGATATATAATGCTAAGAATTCTCATATACTGACAGTATGTGTATAGAGATACCAGAATTAGGGCATCATTCATATTTTTATTATTTAGTATATTTTTCTTTTTATCCTTGTCCAAATCATTTTATTATTTGAACAAAATTCTCTTTTTTGATAACTCATTTATATTATTCTTTATTTTCTCCCATTACATTAAAGTGGAACTTGGTATCATGCTGTCACAGCAATAAGATTATGATTCTAGAATTAAAAAAATAACCTCAATGTTCAAAACAGCATGAAATAGGATATAATCATTTTAGTTTGCTTTTGACAGATGTGTAAAGCAATTTCATGCTATATCATTTCTTTTAATCTGCAGTATAAGAGAGTAAACTCTGCCAGTAATTAGTAACCTTTTGTATTTATCTCATAATTTTCTTCTAAATGATGTAGGTGCTCCCATCAAGCACCTCATCTAATTAAGTCTTCTCTTATATAAGCCCTACCACTTCAATACCAAAGTATGATAGATTTTAGTTTATTTTCCATAATAGAATTCATAGTCAACTAGCACATGAAATGATAAACCTGATCTATTTTGTATTATTTGTGTTGAAATTATGTACACACACAAATCATTTTTCCACCATTCATTTCCTTATGCCCTTACAATCCTTTCTTGAGGCACCTGTCTAAGCCCTCCTAGAGGCCTCCAGTGTCTCCCCGGAGGAGGAGTGAGAGACAGAGAGATTGACACAGACCACATGATTAGGATGTACCAAACTAGTCTTATTTTACTGAAGCTTTTTGATTAGCTTGTTTTGAAGACTGAGTGTTGAATTTTCCTAAATGCCTTAGCAACATATAAAAGAAATTATTTTTCTCCTTTATAGATATAGTGAATTATATCAGTAAATTTCCTAGTATTAAAACAACCTTGCATTTATTTCATAAACCACATCTGGTCATGGTGTAACGTCTTTCATTAATTGATATCTTTCAATTAGTTGATATCTGTGGCTATATTCTGCTTGTTTGTGACTGACAGTTGTCCATAGTTTTCTTTTAGGGCTATCTTTCTCAGGTTTTAATATTACTTTCATGATCATTTCATTAAATAATAATTAGAAAACTTTCTTCTGGGAGACAAACCGTGAGAGACTCTTAACTCTGGGAAACAGAGTGGCTGAAGGGGATGTGGGTGGGGGATGGGGGAGACGTATTAAGGAGGGCACATGATGTGATGAGCACTGGGTGTTATATGCAGCTGATGAATTATTGAACACTATATCTGAAACTCATGATGTACTAAAGGTTGACTAATGAATTTAAATTTTTTTTTAAAAAAGCTTTCTTTTTTATGCTCCAGAAGAGTTGAAATAACAAGACCATCATTATGAGGAGACCCTGGCAATCTCTACTTCTCATAAAGTGTCACTTTTTTTAGATTTTCTATATCACCTTGTGCAAGCTTAGAAAGTTGTAATTTCCTGGAAAATTATCTATTTCATGTAATTTTCAAATGTATTTCTGCAGAGTTGAACAAAGTGATCTCACAGGAATATTTTAATGTTCTAGCCACATGAGGTTATTTCCCCATTCTCATTTCTTATTTATTATGTATGCTCTCTTACCCTTTCCCTGAGAAAGTTTGGTAATTCTTTATTTTATTATATTTTCTCTTAATATCCACTTCTGTTTTATTCAGTGGTTTTATCATCTCTCTGCATGATAATTGATAAACTTCTGCTTGTTGTCCCTGTTAATTTTCCCTTTTCTCTTCTTAGGCTCTTTTTTTATGCTTTGCTATGCCATTTCCCTAATTTCTTTAATTCAACAATTAATGGATTTTCATGTTTTCTGGTGAATTAATGGGTGGGTTTTCCTATTCTTGTGAACACTTCTTTTAATTGTTTTCAAATCTTGATATAGAACATCTTTATTATACTTATTTTCTACTTATACTTTATTTTTACATTCAATTTTGTGAGGGTTTTTCTTCCTGTTTTGTGATCACTGAGTATTAGAATTTAATGATGTCTGTATTGTGGCTGTATATATAGTCAATTTTTGTAAATGTTCCATGGATACTTAAAAAGATGCTTTTGTTTTTAGAATATAGAATTAAATACATAATTATCAGAAAATATTTGTTTTTACTTAGGTCTCTCATCTTTAAACTTTTATAGATCAAGAAAGGTGAATTAGATTTTACTATCATTAGTATTTTCCCATTGTATTTCTTTAATTGAGGCTGACTCCATTTTTATGTTCATTTTATTTGGAAATACGGTTATATAATTATTTGACTTTTACTATAGACTGTACCCATTATCATTGTAAAATTACTTTCTTTGTCAATTTACTCTGTATGAAGATCTTACTTCTTATTTTATTTGTGATTATATTTGCCTGTTTTGTTTGCTTGTTTATTTTTGCTCATCTTTTTATTTTCAACTTTTCTGAACTCCTTTTGATTTAGGGGCTGGCAATATGCTGTAAACAGGAAATATTTGGTTTGACATTTCTTATTCAAAAGGAGGGGTTTCAGCCTATTTACATTAATCAATATGATATACTTGCTTTGTTTCAGTTAGTCTTCATATATTATGCTAAATTTTGTTTTAATGTTTCTTTTATTTTTCATGTTTATTATATGATATGGTTGGAATCTTTATTATATTTTAGATATTACTTTATAACTTTATGTATTTAAACTTCTATTTCTGTAGCCACTATGAACATTGACAAAATAAGATTTTTATTGTGTTCTCCTCTTTCCCTCTTTCCACTAGTTAATATTATATTTATACTTTTTGTCATTTTCTTGACATTACTCATTTTTTACCTTTATGTATACCTACATCTTTATCCTTGGTTAACAACTTGAAATCTTTTCTTTTATTCCCTGGTTCGTTATAAGAAAGACAATACTTACGCTATCATCTAAATTATTTTCCCCTTTCTTTCTCAATTTTTGTTTTACACAGTTTATGCTATTTTCTCTGTGACCAGAGGGAGGAAAAGAAAATCATCATAAAGAGTCTCCAGCTTATATTCGTGGTAGAAAGGTATTTCCTAACCCAATACAAAGCCAGGATTTAGGGAAATGCTAGCAGAGACTGATAGGGAAGACTGACATTCTCTTTCCTGTTGGCCGTTGGTTTAGGCAGCTGAGGAAGATGGTAGAACAGAAAGGAGGATTCCTGGAGAAGCAGGCTGCTGTCTCTACTAGATGTGACAAAGGAGCAAAATATCCAGTGTATTCAGGGTACTTGGGAAGAAGCTGGGTTTGAATTGTTCACCTAGTATCATCCCTTTAAGAGAGCTGTCTTTAGGTTGAGCACCTTTAGCAAGGTGCTGCTAAATATACCATGTTACAGGGAAGAGATAGAAGAAGTTGAGTCGAAGTCAGATTTGAGTTTCATGTATAACTTTACGTGCGAGCTAGCATTTAGACTCCTGAGCCACAAAAGATATCTATAACCACTCAGGATTAGCCAGAAAAGACTCACTCTCTCTCTCTCTCTCACACACACATTAGGATCTCCTCTGTCTCCCAATAAATAAAATATAAGAGCTTTCCCCCCTCTTCCCTTATTTCTACCCCCAGTGCTACATTAGTTAGATCTAGGAGAGTGAGAAAGTGGAGGAGTGTCCTTTGTCCTTACCCACCTCACTTCAGGTTCCTCCATCTCAAGCCTGGTCTACTTTGGGTGGAAGGGAAGAACTTTAACTTGTTGTTTGTTTGTTTTATTATATTTTTTATGTCTTATTATATACTATTTTATTTTATTTTTAATTTTTTTGACTGTAGTTGACATACAATGTTACATTAGTTTTAGGTGGACAATATAGAAGAATGCACAATAGACGAAAAGATAGTCTCTTCAATAAATAGTGCCAGGAAAGCTGAACAGCCACATGCACAAGAATGAAACTGGACCACTTTCTTGTACCAGACACAAAAATAAACTCAAAATGCACTGAAGACCTAAATGTGAGATCTGAAACCATAAAAATCGAGAAGAGAACATAGACAGTAATTTCTCTGACACTGGCCATAACAACATTTTTTAGATAAGTCTCCTGGGGCAAGGGAGACAAAAGCAGAAATAAACTATTGGAATTACAACAAAATAAAGATTCTTAAAAAAATAAATAAAATCTACACAGAAAGGAAACCATTAACAAAACAAAAATGTGACCTACTGGATGGGAGAAGATATTTGCAGATAATATATCTGATAAGGAGGTAATATCCAAAATATATAAATATTTCATGCAGCTCAATACCAAAAACCATAAACAATCTGATTAAAAAATGGGCAGATGAGGTGCCTGGGTGGCTCAGTCAGTTCAGTGTCCAGCTCTTGATCTCAGCCCAGGTTTTGATCTCAGGGTCATGAATTTAAAGCCTCATCTTGGGCTCCATGCTGGGTGTGGAGCCTACATAAAAAAAAAAAAATGGACAAAGGACTTGAATAGAATTTCTCCAAGAAGACATATAGGTGGTCAATAGACACATGAAAAGATCCTCAATATCACTAATCAGGGAAATGCAAATTAAAACCACAATGTGATATCACCTTATACCTCTCAGAATGGCTAAAATCAAAAAGACAAGAAGTGACAAGTATTGACGAGGAAGAGAGTTTTAATTTGAATGTCTGGTTGAAACAGTAATAATGGACTAAATTGTTAATAACTAAATATGGCTGAAATTTTTCAGACTGTCCCCAATGTGACCTTAAGGAACTGGAAAGGGAATCTGACACAACAAAACTGAAGCCAGTGACTGAAGAAGGTGGTGACTGGAGGCTCAGATTTGTATCCACAGTATTGAGACTCTTCAAAAAACTGGTTATTGGGTATTTGCATGGGTCATGTGTTGGCTTCTTTGTGTTGACCACATGAAGTGAACTTGCTGTTGGCACAAGCTTATGTTCAAACTGGGCAAGAAAATTATCTGGGTTAGTAGATTTTCTTCCTGGTATTAAATGAAGATCTTTGATATGACCCAGGGTGTGTGCAAGCATATGAGTTTTTTTTTTTTCTTCTCTACATTCAACAAAAAAATAGTAGCTCTGAAATTAATCTCTCTCCTTACCCTGCAAAAGTAGTCTGTGTGTGTGTGTCCTTATTCATCTGGTCCCTTTTGTGTCCTCTAGTGGCACAAAAGGCTCAAGGACCCTTGCATCTGTTAGTCTATGAATCGTTTTTTATTTCCAGTAAATAGATTTCACACTATGTCCTTTATTTTATCTTCTTATTTTGGAGAAATCTGAAGCTACAGAAAATTTACAAGAAGGTACACTTGTGTATATGTACTCTTTAACTAGATTAATTATTTGATGACATTTGATATGTTTGCCTTCTCTAAGTATATACATCCCTATAATGTATATATAGAAATATTATTATTTACTGAATTAGTTGCAGACTTCATGATTCTTTACCTATAAATACTTTATGGGTATCCTAAAACAAAAAAGTCCTTTCAGATAATCATGGCATTATGTTTTTAAATTGAGAAAATTTAACTTTGATACCAAATAACTAATATGAATATGTTATTCATACTCAAAATTCACCAGGGGTGCCTGGGTGGCTCAGTAGGTTAAGCGTCTGACTCTTGATTTTGGCTCAGGTCATGATCTCACGGTCCTGGGACTGAGCCCTGGATCTGGCTCCCTTCTCAGTGAGGAGACTGCTTGTCTCCCTCTCCCGCTGCTCCTCCCCCCTGCTCTCTCTCTCTCTCTCTCCTCTCTCAAATAAATAAATCTTTCAAAAATATCACCAATTTCCTCAATAATATATTTTAGGCATTATTTTCTGATTCAGATTCTAATCTAAAACCACATATTGAATTTAGTTGTTACATTTCATTAATCTTTAATGTTAGAATCATTCTATACGATTTTACATCTTTATATTGACATTTTAGAAGAGCTTAGGTCAATTCTTTTGCAAAGCGTCCCTTTGTAATAAACAGTCTTGCTATTTTTTTGTTTTTGTTGACAACTTTTCAGTCTCTCTCTACTTCCCCTTCTGCCACACATGTAGGCGAGTGGATAAGAAAACCTAGATAGTTCCTTTTTGGGTCCATTTGGAGGTTTAAACCATATAAGTACCTACCCCTATGCAGAAACCCTCACTCTGTCACACTCCTAATGACAATAAAAACCCCAAGCCAGTCTCTTGTTCCTCTCTTTCTATTTTTGGATGTGCTTGGGAGCCACCTACTTTACCCGAAAACTTCATTATGTGAATAATAAACCTTACCATATCATCTTCGGACGTGTGTGTCTGATCATCAGTCTCAGCATGGGAACTAATTTTGGGTGGGTTTCCATTTTATTTCTGCTGGATGTCCATAATACCCCAATTTAGATTATATGATTATTTCCTCATGATTCATTTCAGGCTGTGCTGCTGAGGGAGGGGAAGCAGGAATAAGTGGTGTACTTTCCTCAAGAGGCTCATGATGTCCACTTTTGCCATCATTGTTGGTATTAACTATTATCAGTTGGTTAAACTCATAAAACCCTCTTTAAAGAACTGTGTTCTGCCCCATTGCTTGAAATTCTAGCTTTGGGCTTGCTTTCTCAGCATTTTCCTTCATCTCCATTTGACCTTCACTGCACTTGGCAGTCTTTCCACAGTTCTGGTTACCAGTGTCTTCAATTTTATTAGTTGGCTTCTGTTTCTTGTTTTCCTTGTTATTTTAGAGAACAGAAGGAGAAAGGGACATGAGTCCACTGCTTAAAAAAATAACACTTCTTTATTTTGTTAAACATTTTTCAAGTCATGATCTATAAAATAATGAAAATAAAACTAATTATTTGTTATTGTTACCACAGAGTTAATCAAAGCAAGGCTTATTTTACTACTGTAAAGGGTCTATGGAATCACAATTCCTAGGTCCCCAAAAAAGAGAACACTGCTAAGAAAAGCAATTCAGGTGGCTGAACCTTGTTAAAATTTCCAATTTGGAATTTGCAAGTGGAGTTGATGTTTGATTAGCAACTCCTCTCTGGGTAACTCAGAGCCTCACATAAAATTCTGATTATTTGGGAGAAGCTGCCAGGATTCACAAACTGAATTTCTCAGCCTATATAAAGATGCCTTGATGAAATAAATACCATTGGCTTTCCTTCTTTAGCAAGGCTGTAGATTGATTGCTTCCCTGGAGATATTTTCTGCTATTAAAAATATGCCACAGGTGCGTTTATTTTTTCTTCTTCTTATTGTACTATGATGAAAATTATTTCCCATGAAACACTACCATACCTGGGGAAAACAGGAAGATATTGGTCAAAGGGTACAAAGTTTCAGCTATAAGTTCTCAAGGTCTCATGTATAGCATGGTGACTACAGATACTTGAAATTTGATAAGAAAGTAGATCTCAAGTGTTCTCACCATAAACATACAAAGATAACTATGTAAGGCGATGGAGATGTTAATTAGCTTGAGTATGGTAATCACTTCATAATGTATATGTATATCAAATCATCACATTGTATACCTTAAATATATATAATTTTTATTTGTCAATCACACCTTCATACAGCTAGAAAAAAAAAAGACAACCACATCTTCAAGGAAAAAGCTGGAAAGCCTTTCATTAAAGGCCATTGTGTTCATTTAACCAACTTGGTTTTCGTGTGGCATTATTTCTGTTATTTTTATTTATTTTTCTCTATTTTGAAGATATGGAGAAATTGAAGGAGAGTTAGAAACTGGGCTTCTTCAGCCATGTCTGGACACTCTATTAAATAAAAGTGACATTTTTTTATACATAAATGGTTTAATTCTAAAATCTCTGTTTTCCCAATTTTGCAGCTTCCTGAACCCTGGGAAGATGAGAAAGCACTGAAGCTTTTTTCCTTGGATTTTTCAGTTGTTTGAGAGGTAATGGCTAAAAGAAACTGCCACACTTTTATTTCTAGCTGCAACAGAAAAAAAAAAAAAAAAAAAAGAAAGAAAGAAAGAAAGAAAGAAAGAAAGAAAGAAAGAAAGAAAGAAAGAAAGAAAGAAAAACACTAACAGAAAATATTACCAGGGATTATATTTTTCATTTCAAAATCTTATTAAAAGGACATACTTAGAGGAACCTCTGTTAGATAGCATGTTTTTTTTTTTTAATGGCCTTACTAACTATCAAATTAAGATAGCGTAGAAGATGAGAAAGCATAATTGAAAGCAGGACATATGATGCCTATTGGTCCCTAGGAATCCAGTGATGATGAAAAGGTTCAGATGTTCTCAACAAAGGTGCCTCCACATTTCCCCATCGTGAGCCCTGGCCTTTGTTAATAGGAACAGGCCTAATTTTAGCCACCAGGATGTCCCTCACTATGGTTTTAACCTTTTCAGGGGATTTTTTTTTTTTAACATTTAGGAAGAAGTTTTCAAACATAATTTCATTTTAGCAAAAAGTCTCACAGATAGTCTGAGGTCTGGTCTTTTCACGGGTGGACAACAAATGCCATCGCTTTTCAAGTTCATTTTAGTGTCAAGAAAATGAATAAGGTACAGGAGGAAATGAAAATATTTCCCAAAGCCAACTCCGTGGGTTGTCTGAAGTATTCACAGTGCTTTTCATAACAGCCTTACCCCAGTTTTGCTCCTAGCAAAACTTCTGAACTTTATTAATAAAAGTGGGCATCCAGTATTGTAATAATCCCAAATTCTATTTATATGGAAACTTCCTCAGAATTGAGTTGCAAGCATGAAAAACACATTATCAATCATTCTCTCAATTTCATTAGGTTGGAAGGGGGTAGAGTATTTCTTTCTTTTTTTTTTTTTCCAACAGATGCAAGAGAGGACAGGTTATGGCATTTGCAAATGTCATTTGATAAAATGGCCAAGGGCATACCTTACCATACTGGTAAGTTGTCCCACTGCCTCTCCACTCCTTGACACCACGGTGTGTGCCCCATTACCTTCTCCCTGGTATAGTGGGTACAACTAGCAAGGAGATGGGGAAGTCCTCAATGAGTCTGAATTTCTAGAGGACCTCCCTCCCTGTCCCATGAGGAGAATCCCATGTCTATGCTTCAAACATTCTCTAAGCCTAATAGCTAATTCTTCCTGAACTTTCCACTCCCTGCTCAACAGAAGTAATTTTCAGATTTCCTAGTGAAATGGAGAATCCATTTGGGATTTGAGGTGGAAAGCAAGGAGATGGAGGGAACTGTTTTGCAAGTGATAGGAAACTGAGCTGACTTACAGCCTGCTCACTGGCCACACTATAGTTTTCCTCATACTACTTATATAGGGGAGTATCCAATCCTGCTTGTTGCTTCTTAAGATGTAAGCTTTCTGGGACCTCAAGGCTGGAAAGCTGCCTCCTATATGATTCTAGAGTATTCTTACCAAAGGAAGCACCATCCTTCACTGTCCCCAATGTCCCACATATTTTTCTACATACTTTTCTTATTTTATCACTCCAAACTCCCTGCATTATTGATCTCAAAATAATTGCTTTTGCCACTTAATAACTGTTCCTCTTATTTTTGGTGATGCCCATAGAGATTATATTTTACACTCAGTTTCCCATGAAAGAAGCCAAACAAAAATCCCTTCTAGTTCTGTTTTGTTCATAAACCAGGAATTGCTATCTTTGGGGCTGCCAAAGACTAACATTTATTTTTCTCATATGTTTTCCTTCCTAAAGAATTGCCCTTTATAATTTTATTAATGATTAATTACTTGAGGTTCTCTATTATGGAATTTCTACTGAGAATCACCATTCCTATGGGTGCGAAAGAAAATGCCAACTTTATTTTCTGGTGGATAAGGTTGTAGTGAGTTCAATACAACAAATCTTAAACTCTTAAATATTTTACAGGGAATTTCTAATCATACTACATATATTCCCCATGCTGTTAGTACCATTTATTTCAGTAAAAAATAATATGTGCCCATGAGTGAGTACATTGACATTAAACTTTTTTGTTTTTTTATTATTAGCCCTTCATCCTTCTGATATTTTATAATATCAGTAGACTTTTATGTATCTATTTTATAGATGCATTTTATGATCAAAAACAAAACATGAAAAGATATTTTGATGACTTTTAGACTTTAATTTAGAAAAGCACATCATTTAAAGGATACATTAAGTTTTTTACACATATAATTGGTGGCAAAATTATTGGGCCAATTTATCTGTTTAATGTTCTACACATTTAGTACTCATTTCTTGAAGACAATTTTACTACTTTATTTACTTCTGATGCAAATGAGATTTCTGGACTCAAGGGTTTGGTCATTAGTTTAAGATAGGTCTTACGGTTAAAAGAAAAAAAAATAAGCAGAAAGTTTAGATGTACTCCTGAACTCCAATATAGTGAGAATTTAGTAATAAGAAAGTGGGAAAGATAATAAACTATGATTGCAGATTTGGAATTAACAAAGTTCTACATAACTTTAAGTTTAGTGGAGGATGCCCAAAATTGAAAAGGTCTAGAAACTTCAGTTGAGAACTTGAGTCCTCAAGGATGTAGGCAGAAAGTGGGAAAGAGACAATGACCATGAACAAGGTGCCAAAGATGTGATGATCTTGAAAATGGAAGGAAAAAGGAAGAAAGGGACTAATTATGGAGGTAGTTGGAAAGCCCCCTGCCAAAATGAAAAGTAAAATTAGTGAAGGAAGAGGCCAGAGTGTGCAAAACACACGAAGCCCCAGATGCCTTTCATAAGGGAAAACATGGCAAAAAATCTAGGTCTGAAAAACAATTTGGGGGTTAACAGTGAAAGGCTGTACATCTGGGTTACTTCCTAATGAAATTGAAATAAATAGGTAGGTTCCACTTGCCAGTCTTTTAGTTCTACCCATAGCCTGAATAACTACTCTTGGTTTCGAAGACTGAACTTCCTCAAGGTAAGCTATTTTCTGCTCAATGAATCTGGACTATTAATGAATATTTAGTAAAACTGTTGGAACCTTCTTCTGTCTTTTCGTGCTATGCTAAAGGCATCATGTCTGTTTTTGGCTCTCTTACTGGTCTCATCTGCCTGACTTTGAATCCTAGCTCTATTGGTCCCTGGCTGGGTGACCAATTATTTGACTACTTGAAACTTCTCACCTGCAAAATAGGTATAATAAAAGTATTTACCTCACAGAGTAATTCTGAGGATTAAATGTGATAACTCAGGTAAAGTACATGTAAAGAACAAAGGATGGAGACTGACATGTAGCAGTTACTCAATAAACATCAGATGCTTCATTTTTATTGTTGTTGAATAAGAAATTTCTTTGATTAAAACTTCATTTTCTAAGATTTACCTCATCATTAAATTTTATCATGTATAAATTGGCAGATAGCTAAAGTGCTATAGTGTTTAATTAAATATCAAAAGTACCTGTGAGCATTGAGAAAAGTGCTATAAAGCAGAATCATAACTAAATCAATATAGTGCAACAGGACTATCCTAGTAGTCCATTACAGGACTATCTCACTTGAGGGTATATAATATGAATGCACAAAACCTGGACTTGGAAGATCTGATTTCAGGTGCTGATTCTACTCCTTCCTACACATTTTTTTTTCCTTCCTACACATTTGACCTTGAACAAGTAAGTTACCTCCTGCACTCTCAGTTTCTTCCTCTACAAAACAAAAGTAATAATAGTACCTCCTCTCTGGGTTGTTCTAAGGATTAAATAACACAATTTGGTAAATCCTGGTAGTTAGTGTAAACCCTGATGTTTTGTTTTGTTTTCCTTTCTTTTTCATAATGTCAGTGCCTAACTAAAGTTTTGATTGCTGTAGCAGCCATCTCAAAGAGGGTTAGTCCTGTCATAACATTGGTTTGGAAAGGGGAGATGTCTGTGGGAAGCTCACCAGGATCTGGGTGAGTGCCCCCAGGCATTTCTAGCCAATAGCATTTCTATTAAAAGGCTGAAACCAGCATGAAACAATTACCCAGCATAGCACCGAGTCCAGAGTTGGGATTTGATAATTACTACTCCCCTACATGGCCCCAAATTCCAATAGGCTTGATCATCTGATTTTCCACCTCACAAGTTATCTGAAGCAGTGAATTAAATTGCGGGAGGCTGAGGGAAGAAGTTGCATTGATTGTGATAAAAAGTGACAGCTGGTAAACTGATGTGGAGGAAGCAATACAAGAAAAATTAAAAACAAATATAAAGGTTGAAAAATTGCATAGAAACCTGGGACTTTTGTATGCAACAGTCCTACAAAGAGCCCTACAAGCCTCAGAAGGCATGAGGAATCACCACTATAATACAGTAAAATAATCAATGCTCTCAGCAGGGATCTTGGGACTTCAATTTTTTGAGAATAGGTCCTGTTCTTGTTCTTAAGTTTAATAAGAGTGGCTTCTTGTTCTTAGGTTTAATAGGAGTGGGTTGCAGTCCTTTCTACACGACGTGAGAATGGAGCCAAAACCTGTACATACACGTTCACACGTCTTAGATTTCAAAACAATCCTAAGAAGTAAATATTTTTATTCTACTTCATAGACTAGAAAACTGAGGTACAGAAAAATTAAGTGACATGCCCAAATGCACCCATGCAAAGAGGGCAGTCTGTCTTTTGTGAAGTTTTTTTAATAAAAAATGATTTTATAAAGTTAAAATAAAACTAATCTAAAAAATTAATTAATATGGAACCACTATTTTTTTTTGTTACTATAAAGGAGAGAATAAAGTATGCATCAATTTAGAGGTCAAAATTTGGAAACCTGACAGACTCAGTTTAGCTCCCACAGAGGAGGAAAAAGAACAAGATTATGAGTGACATTAGCACAGTTTTGAGGTTTTCGGGGTTTCTGAAAACAAGTTTACATCATATGAAGAAGCATTTAATAGGTAGTAGAGCCATCAAAGAAGAAATGAAACATAGACTATTGTGTTAAAAATGTCTCCCATAAATCCTGTTAGGGATGAATTGCATCCCCCCCCCAAATTCACGTTGAAGTCCCAACACTCACTAGCTTAGAATGTAACCATATTCACCAAGAGGTGAATAGAATAGGTTAAAATGAGGCCATTAGAGTGGGGCCCTAATACAATTAGACTGGTGTCCTTATAAGAAAGAAAGAGATAGCAGGGGCTCTTGGGTGGTACATGGAGAAAAGGCCACATCAACACATAGCAAGATGGTGGTCAACTGCAAACCAAGGTAAGAGGTCTCAGGTGAAATTAAATCAGCCAACACCTTGATCTTGCCTCCTAGCTTATAGAACTATGAGAAAATACATTTCTGTTTAAGCCACTCAGTCTATGTTATTTTTTTTATGTTAGTCTTACCAAGCTAATACAAATGCTTTCCTGGGTGGCAATGTTATGTGTAGATTAATAATTCTGTTATAATCACTTGCAAACTCTATAAACTACAGCTTTACAAATAACATTAAAGTTATAATGCATGTGAATTATCCATGTTGAATTATTACAGGAAAAGATCAATGTCTAGTATCATCATATATTCCATTATATGAGAATTATATTCTTTCTAGTGATTTATAATTTTAAAGTTCAACACTAGTACAGCATATATTAAATTTGTTAATTTTAAATATTTGGGTAGTGAGATTTTTACTTCTAATTAAAAAACTGTGGCTCATTTTTCATTCACCCAATATCATGTAATGAAGCTCACAATTCTTTTTTTTTTTTTTAAGATTTTATTTCCTTATTTGACAGAGAGAGAACAAGTAGGCAGGGTGGCAGGCAAAGGAGGAGGGAAAAGCAGGTCCTCTGCTGACAGGGAGCCCAAAATGGGGCTCAATCCCAGGACCCTGGGATCATGATCTGAGCCGAACACAGCCACTTAACTGACTGAGCCAGCCAGGTGTCCCGAAGCTCACGATTCTTGCCTTGAAACATTTCCCAGATAGAAAGCTTGCTTCTACTAATATCACATATGTCTAGGGCCTTCCCTTCCCATCCCCGAATTTCTACTGTCACCTATACAATCGTCCTGCCTCTGGTTTACACTGCTCTAATTTATTGTTTATACTGTTGCCAAATTAATCTACTTTTTGTTGTCATCCTCTTGTTCAAAAGTGAACTACAGTTTTTATTCATATCAAATATCAATGACTTTATAGGAATTTTAATACAGTCACAGAATCTGACTCCTACTTTTTATCCTCCCACACAACTACTTATTTAACTATACTGTCCATTCATCTTTGTCACCTATCCTTCAAGTTTTTCATACAGGTCTTCTCAACATTCTCTGAATAAGCCATGTTTATTGTTTTGACTTCACATCTTACTTTGTCCTGCCACCCTACCCAGAATGAAAAAACTGATACACATTAAGACCATTTCAAGTCCTAAAAATTATCCAGCTACTCAAACCCCTGTGAATTTTACCCTTCTCAGAACAGTTAACTCCTTGAAGGTATCAGGAATTGGAATTTTATCTCTCTGGTTCTACCCCCTCCCACCCCCTGATAGCACATAGCTCAGTATTAGTTACTCAGCGGGAACACAATGGAAGCTTGCCAATCAATATATTCACTATCCTCATAAACACTTCCAAATATTGTATTTTTTAAAATAATTTTCAAATTCAATAATTCATTTATTTCATCTACACATAACAGTTAATATTTACCCTTTGCCTAGTATTGCGCTACAAGCCAGGCATTAACACTAGGTATTGGGTATAGAAACATGAAAAGAAGTACAACCACTGCTCTAAAGAACCTGACAATATGTGAGTGGAGACAGATGCAAACAGAAGGGTGCTGTGTGATGAGTGAACCCACAGAGGCAAGTGCAGTGTTGCTGCGAATTGATCCACTCTGCTTTCTGGATGAGAGAAGGTGGCATAGTAGGGGAGACACTTGAGTCCACCCTTGAAGGATAAATAGGAATTCATTTGGATCATGAGAAGAAAGGTGTCACAGAATGGAAAAACAGTAATTTCTTTAAGAACAACACACATAAGGTATTTGATGCTTGCCTGAGTTTAGTACTCATTGACTTTTTTTTAAAAAAAAGATTTATTTATTTATTTATTTGTTTGTTTGTTTGCTTATTTATTTATTTATTTTAGAGAGAGAGCAAGAGAGAGAACAAGTGTGAATTACTGGAAGGAGAAGCAGAAAAATCCTCAAGCTGAGTGTGGAGCCTGAATTTGGGCTGGATCCTAGGACCCTGAGATCATGACCCGAGCCGAAATCAAGAGTTGGGCGCTCAACCAACTGAGCCACCAAGAGGTCCCTATTGCCTTTTTTAGTAGAGAAAAAAGATTTAAAGCATCATATAAAACCAAGAAAATAAAATTAAGTAAAAAAAAAATTAAAGTGGGGGGCGGAGGAAGACAAGGGAAAAATCAAATTTGGAAAAGAGATAAAAGCTACCATGACAAACAGAAGGAAAATACAACTATCCTTTTTGACCATAAAATTTAGCCTTGAGTTGCCCAGAAACACAGGAAGATAGAAATATAAAAAGTTACTCAAACTTAATAAAACAACTGAATACAGGAGTCTAGATGCCTCAGTTGGTTAAGCAGTTAAGCATCTGCCTTGGGCTCAGGTCATGATCTCAGAGTCCTGGGATAGGGCCCCACCTCTGGGTGGCTCCCTGCTCCCCCGGGACTCTCCTTCTCCCTCTCTCTCTGCCCCTCTCCCCCATGGCCCCCACCATCTTGCGTGCACTCTCTCTCTCAAATTAAAAAAAAAAAAACACAAAAAAACAGTGAATAAAAATATATCTTTAACCTAAACTCAAAAAGCTATATATCTCTCATTGGAAATTATGGAGAGAGAGCTGGGTGATATAATGGACAATGTTTTCACAAATATTTTTAATAGATAACACAAAAGTGAATGCATATAAACATGTCTCTCTTTTTTTAATATATCTTAAATTTTTATCTACAAGGCAAATGCATTGAATCTTTGTAGAAGAAAGACATATGAGTACCTTCTGCCAAAAAAAAAAAGCATTAAGTCAATTCGCCATAGTGTTAATATTTTCATTAAGTTCATAATAAGGCTAATATTATGTAAGCAGAATATACCTATGTTTTGGAATTGCAAAATAAGCAAAAATTTGCCCTTGGATATTGGTACATCAAAATCATTTCAGGAAAAAATTCTATGCAGTAAAGAGTTATGTCCTGATCTTTATTTTGTGTTCCGTATTTTCTTAATTATGTTGTCCATCATCATTATCATAGGATATCTGTTAAGGATTAAGCAGAAAAAGTCTCTACCAGGATATCAAACTGAAAATTAAATTTGGTTCATTTAAAATGAAACAAAACAAAACAAAAACTCCCTCCTTAGAAAAAAATATGATGAGAAATTGAGACTCTCTCTCAAGAATCGACTTTTTAGTCAGTAAGCTTATTTCCAACTAGATTTAACACTAAGGATTCTCCTTAAAATTCTTCTTAAACACTTGACACCCCCTAGATGAAAAATTTTCTGGTACAAATAAGCTTAATAATTTTACTTACTTGTTATCACACTAAGACTGCTCTACTTCTTTTTTTTAATAAGTTAGTTGTTACAGATGCTTTCGAAGCAGTCATAAACTACAGCTCAAAATGATATATGTAGAGTATTTCAACAGGAAGCCTACTAGGATATTCATAAATGTACATTTATTCAGAGAATCATTTCACAGTTCTCTTTTTGTTATGGATATTTTTCAAAATAAAATTTTTTGTATATTAATTTTGCCTTGAAACTTAAACAGAGTGCTATGTTTTTTTGTTTGGCAAGCATCTACTCCTACGTGTTTACCCTTGACTTCTTCATTAGTTCCCAGCATCTATTACGTAGGAGTTATATTTTGTATAAGGAACACAGAGCAAAAGAGCCAGCCCATTCACCATGGTTTGGCCTTGTGTGCTGGCCAACATCCAGGGGCTCTGAGTGTCTTTTTCTCATCTTCTTTTTGTATTTAAAAGATTGCCTTATTTTCCTTCCTAAGTGCATCTAAATCATTTAATCGAAAAAAAAAATTGTGGGAACAAAACTTGGCCTGTCTTCACCATGGTCCTTAAATGTGACAGGTTTCTTTGTTCTGTTGTTGTTTATTGTTCCTATCACCTGTCTAGGGACTTCCATGCAAGAAAATATCACATTATTTCTTCTCTGTATCTTAAAGCATTTGCAATGCCAATTTTCTCTATTATTTTGTACTTAGGTTTTTTATTAATCATGAAATACAACTGTGGAAGAAGTAGCAAGGAGCTGAGCATGATGCTGCTGGCAGCGAGAAGCTCACGGGCAAACTGGTGCACAAGCCAGATACCACGCAGTTAATTTACTGAATCCAAAGAGAAGATTAAATTTCTTTAAACAATAAATGAGAAGTATCACTTGTGTGGGAGGCACAGACTTCCAGAGGCCAGATTAAGGCAATGCATTTTTTTAACATAAAATTTCCATGGTTTTATACAGAGAAAAAAAGAAGGCTAAAGATTTGACTTGTAAATAATGAAAGAGAAACCTCTTCACTAACTGTAGTAAAATTCTTTTTTTTTTTAAGGTTTTATTTATGTATTAGAGAGAGAGAGAGAGGAAGAGAGTATGAGTGAAGGAGGGAGCAGGGGCAGTAGGAGCAGCAGACTCCCCGCTGAGCAGGGACTCCCCGCCCAGCCCCGCCATGTGGAGATGATCTCAAAACCCTGGGATCATGACCTGAGCCCAAGGCAGATGCTTAATCCACTGAGCCAACCAGGTGTCCCAAGATCCTTTTATATATTGTGATTTTTTATAAAACTAAGTTCAAAGGATAATAGTATTATATTAGGTTTTTACTATTTATTTAATTCATCTTATTTTAATTACTCATGATTTGCTTAAAACTTCAGACCAGGGGGCGCCTGTGTGGCTCAGTGGGTTAAAGCCTCTGCCTTCGGCTCAGGTCATGATCTCTGGGTCCTGGGATCGAGGCCCGCATCAGGCTCCGTGCTCGGCAAGCACCAAGAACCATAAGATACCTTGGAATAAACCTAACCAAAGAGGTAAAGGATCTATACTTGAGGAACTACAGAACACTCATGAAAGAAATTGAAGAAGACACAAAAAGATGGAAAAGCATTCCATTCTCATGGATCAGAAGAATAAACATTGTTAAAATGTCTATCTGCCCAGAGCAACCTATACTTTCAATGCCATCCCGATCAAAATTCCACCAGCACTTTGAAAAATATTCTATCTAGCAAGGCTATCATTCAGAATAGAAGGAGAGATGAAGAGTTTCCAGGTAAACGAAAGCTAAAGAAATTCATGACCACTAAACCAACCCTACAAGAAATGTTAAAGGTGGCTCTTTGAGTAGAAAGAAAAGACCATAAGTAGGAGAAAGAAAAGTAGGAAACACAAAAGCAGTAACATTAAGTATATGTATAAAAATCAGTCAAGGGCGCCTGGGTGGCTCAGTGGGTTAATGCCTCTGTTTTCGGCTCAGGTCATGATCTCAGGGTCCTGGGATCGAAGCCCGCATCGGGCTCCCTGCTCGGCGGGGAGCCTGCTTCCCCCTCTCTCTCTCTGCCTGCCTCTCTGCCTCCTTGTGATCTCTCTCCCTCTGTGAAATAAATAAATAAAATCTTTAAAAAAATAAAAAATAAAAATAAAAATCAGTCAAGGGATTCACAAAGGAAAAGATAGTAAATCATAACAGCAATAATAAGAAATGTCTGTGGGGGAATAATGAATCACTTTAAACATAAGTGACCATCAACTTAATATACACTGCTATATGCATAAGATGTTAGATAAGAACCATAAATCAAAAACCAGTATTAGAAATGCAAAAAATAGAGAGAAAGGAATCTAAGTATACCACTAAAGAAAGCCAGCAATCTGTGAGAGAAGTGAGCAAGAGAAGAAAGGAATAGAGAAGAACTACAAAAACAACCATAAAACAAGTAACAAAATGGCAATCAGTACATACTTATCAATAATTACTTTGTATGTAAATGGACTAAATGTTCTAAACAAAAGACAAAGAGTGATGGAATGGACATAAAGGTGAGACCCATCTATATACTGCCTACAAGAGACTAATTTCAGACCTAAAGATAGATGCAGGTTGAAAGTGAAGGGATAGAAAGGCATTTAACATGCAAATGGAAGTGAAAAGAAAGCTGGGGATAGTAATACTTACATGGGACAAAACAGACTTTAAAACAAAGACTCTAACAAGAGACAGAGAGGCCACTCTATAATTAAAGAAGGAACAGTCCAACAAGTAGACTGTAAATATTTATGCACCCAACATGGGAGCACACAAAGACATAAAGCAGCTAAGAACAAACATAAAGGAAATAATCAATAGTAATACAATAATAGTAGGGACTTTAATACCTTACTTACATCAGTGAATAGATCATCCAAACAGAAAATCAAGAAGCAAATAGGGGCTTTGAATGACACATTGGAGCAGATGAATTTAGCAGATATACTAAGAATATTACATCCTAAAACAGCAGAATACACATTCTTTTCAAGTGCACATGGGACATTCTCCAGAATAGAGCACATATTAGGCCATAAAACAAGTCTCAACAAATTCAGAAAGACTGAAGTCATAAATGCATCTTTTCTGACAACCACGCTGTGAAACTAGAAATCGAAATAGAACACAAATATATAGAAGTTAAATGTCAATCTACTAAACAATAAATGGGTCAATCAAGAAATCAAAGAGGAAATCAAGAAATACGTGGAGACAAATGAAAATGAAAATACGATGGTCCAAAATCTTTGGGATACAGCAAAAGCTGTTCTAAGAGGGACCTTTATACCAATACCAGCTTATATCAAAAAGTGAGACAAATTTCAAATAAATAATCTAACCTTACATCAAAAGGAGCCAGAAAAAGAACAAAACATCAAACCAGTAGAAGGAAGGGAATATTAAAGATGAAAGCAGAAATAAATAAAAAGACATTTAAAAAAAACAATAGAACAGATCTATAAAACCAGGAGCTGGTTCTTTGAGGAGATCAACAAAATTGATAAGCCTTTAGGCAGTCTCATTAAAAAAGAGAGAGAGAGAGAGAGATTCATATAAACAAAGTCAGAATCAAAAGAGGAGAAATAACCCCTGATACCATAGAAATACAAAGAATTATATGAGAATATTATGAGAAATTATATGCTAACAAATTGGACAATCTGGAAGAAATAGATAAATTCCTAGATACATATAATCTCCTAAAACTGAACCAGTAGAAATAAAATTTGAACAGAGGGATTGCCAGCAATGAAATTTAATCAGAAATCTAAAAACTCCAATAGTCAAAAGTCCAGGACCAAACGACTTCACAAGTGAACACTACCAAATATTTAGAGTCAATTACTATTTTCCTCAAACTTTTCCAAAAAATAGAATAGAAAGGAAAACTTCCAAATTCATTCTATGAGGCCAGGATTACCCTGGTACCAAAAACCAGATAAAGATACAAGAAAGAGAACTATAGGGCAATATTTCTGATGGACAAAGATGCAAAAATCCTCAAAAATTTGCAGATTAAAAATTAAATTAAAAATTAAATATTACAATAGATGAAAAAATCATTCACCACAATCAAGTGAGATTTATTCCTGGGATACAAGGGTGGTTCAATATCAAATCAATCAATATGATACACCACATGTATAAGAAAAACAATAAAAACCATATGATCATTTCATTAGATGCAGAAAAAGCATCTGACAAAAGACAATACCCGTTCATGATAAAAACTCTCAACAAAGTAGGTTTACAGGGAACATACCTTAACATAATGAAGTCTATATATAAAATACTCATAGCTAACATCATAGCCATGGTGAAAAATTGAAGAATTTTCCACCCTAAGATTAGGAACAAGATCAGAATGTCCACTCTCACCATTTTTATTTAACATAGTACTGGAAATCTTAACAACAGCAATCAGACAAGAAAAAAAATTTAAAAACATCCAAATTGGTAAGGAAGAAGTACAACTTTCACTATTTGCAGATGACATGATACTATATATAGAAAACCCTAAAGACCCGACCAAAAGACTACTTATAAATGAATTTTGTAAGGTCATAGGATAAAAAAAATCAACTGTATTTCTATACAGTTATAATAAAGTACCAGAAAGAGAAATTAAAAAGGAAAAAATCCCATTTATAGTTGTATCAAAAGAATAAAATACTTAGGAATAAATTTAACAAAGGAGGTGAAAGGTCTGTACTCTGAAAACTATATAGGTTGAATTAAAAAATATGCCACTTAAACAAATGAGAGATATTCCCTGCTCATGGATTGGAAGAACAATTATTGTTAAAATGTCTATTATTAAATTGTTAAAATTTAACAACTGTTAAATTTAACTATTGTTAAAATATTTACCCAAGCAATGGGCAGATTTAATGCAATTCCTATCAAAATAACAATAGCATTTTTCACAGAACTAGAATAAATAATCCTAAAATTTATATGGAACCACAAAAGTCCCTGATTAGCCAAAGTAATCCTGAAAAAGAACAAAACTGGAGATATCACAATCCCAGATTCAAGTTACACCACAAATGTGTAGTAAAACAATATGGGGCTGGCATAAAAATAAACACATAGATCAATAAAACAGAATAGAGAACCCAGAAATAAACCCACAATTATATGGTCAATTAAATTTCCATCAAGGAAGCAAGGAGAAAAGAATATGCAATGGGAAAAGACAGTCTCATCAACAACTGGTGCTTGGAAAACTAGACAACTACATGCAAAGTAATGAAACTGGACCACTTTCTTACTCCATACACAAAAATAAAGTCGAAGTGGATTAAGGACCTAAATGAGAGACCTGACACCATAATAATCCTAGGAGAGAGCACAGGCAGTAATTTCTCCAACATTGGACATAATGATATTTTTCTAGATATGTCTCCTGACATATTCCCATTGACATGGGAAACCAAAGCAAATATTAACTATTGGAACTACATCAAAATAAAAAACTTCTGCACAATAAAGGAAACAGTCTATACAACCATATGATAGCCTACTGAACAGGAGAAGATATCAAATGACATGTCTGATAATGGGTTAGTATCCAAAATATATAAAGAATTTATACTCAACACCAAAATCCCAAATAATCCAATTTAAAAATAGGCAGATGTTATGAACAGACATTTCTTCAAGGAAGATATACAGATGGCCAACAGACACATGAAAAGATGCTCAACATCACTCATCATCAGGGAAACAGAATGGCCATATGATCTAGTAATTCCATTACTGGATATTTAACCAAAGAATACAAAAACTCTAATTTGAAAAGATATATGCACCTCTGTGTTATTTGCAGTATTATTTACAATAGTTAAATTATAGAAGAAGCCCAAGTGTTCATCTGTAGATAAATGGATAAAGATGTTTTATATATATATATATATATATATACACATACATACACACACACATATACACACACATATATAATGTGTTTTAAATATATAATGTCTTATATATGTGTTTTATATATAAATATATATTTATAAATATTTATAAAGATATTTACTTATATTTATTTGTAATTATATAATATATAAATTATATACAATGTACATACTATATAATATATTGTACATGGTGTATATAATATATAATGTATATAATATATTATATAAAATTATAAATATAAAAATTATATATAATGTATATTATATATAATAAATATATAAATTATAAATATATCTATATAAATATAAATATTTATAAATATATCTACAAAACATATATATACATACACACACACACACACAATGGAATTTTACTCAGCCATAAAAAGGAATGAAATCTTACCATTTGCAATAACATAGGTGGAGCTAGAGAGTATTATGCTAAGCAAAATAAGTCAAATACATCAGTCAGAGAAAGACAAATACCATATGATTTCATTCATATGTGGAATTTAAAGAAACAAAATAAACAAGCAAAGGGAAGAAAAAACAGAGAGAGAAAAACAAACCGAGAAAGAGACTCTTTTAACTCAGAGAACAAACTGATGGTTACCAGAGGGTAGGTCCAGGGGGATTGGTGCGATAGGTGATGGGTATTAAGGAGTCCATTTGTGATGAGCACTGGGGGATGCATGGAATTGCCGAATCACTATATTATACACCTGAAACTAATGTAACACTGTATGTTAACTATACTGCAATTAAAAAATAATACATACATACATGCATGCATACATACATACATACATCAAATGAAATCTTGCCATTTGCAACAATGTGGTTAGATCTAGAGTATAATGCTATATGAAATAAGTCAGAGAAAGAGAAATACCATATGATTTTACTCATATATGGAAGTAAAGAAACAAACGAACAAAGAGAAAAGATACAAACCAAAAAACAGACTCTCTCTCTCTCTCTCTCTCTTTTTTTTTTTAAGATTTTCATTTATTTTGGAATGGTTGGGTGGTTCAGTCCATTAAGCATCTGCCTTCAGCTCAGGTCATCCTGGGACTGAGTCCCACATTGGGCTCCTTGCTCAGAGGGGAGCCTACTTCTCCCTCTGCCTGCCACTCCCCCTGCTAGTGCTCGCCCTCTCTCCCTCCCTCCCTCCCTCCCTCTCTCTCTCTCTCTCTCTCTGACAAATAAATACAATCTTTAAAAAAGATTTTCATTTATTTATTTGAGAGTGAGACAGAGATAATGATAGATATAGCAGGGTGGAAAGGGAGAAGCAGACTTCCTGCTGAACATGGGAGTCCAACACAGGGCTCAGTCTCAGGACCCTGAGATCATGACCTGAGCCACTTAACAAACTGAGCCACCCAGGTGCCCCCACCAAAACAGACTCTTAAGTATAGAGAACAAACTGACGGTTTTTCCCAGAGGGGACATGGGTGGGAGAATGGGTGAAACATGTCATGGGAATTAAGGAGTGTACTTGTGAGGAGCACCAGGTGATGTATGGAAGAGTTGAATCACTATATAGTACACCTGAAACTAATCTAACACTGTATGGTAACTATACTGGAATGAAAATTCTAAAAATCCTCAATAGCTATACAATCACAGATTATTTTATTCTCTTACTTCCTTTATCCTTACTTCCATTCTCTTCAATTTCTTCTTTCATTCAGTGATTATTATTAACCCACTTTCCCCCCAATTTAATCTAAAGGAGAAGCCTTCTCTTAAAATTTTAGAACAGCAGAGTGGAAGGGGACTCCTACACATCACCTGCTAGAGTCCCATACATTTCAGTTGATAATAATGAGACTTGGAATTGCTGGATGATTTGGACAAGGCCCCATGACAGAAGTAGGATTAGAATGTGACTTTTTGGCTCTAGATCAGTTCTGACTCCTCCACAGTATGTTAAAGTCAGAAGCTACCTTGTCACTAGTAAACAGGAAAATAAAAAGCAATCCCTAAATTAAGAAAAGATGGTACTTGATGTAAGAACTACTTCAAAAACATTTTTTTCCTCTTTTTTTTTTTCTGAGTTGCAAAAATATTTAAATCAGAATCTCTGAAGTTCAGTTAGCTTTTCTAAGTTCATATGCTTTCTTGCCAGGCAGGTATTCTTGTAACACTCACTGTACTAATTATAATTGTATGGACTATTATACTTTTTTTCAAAATCCTAATCTATATTTAGGTAAATGATTTCTAACTAAAAGCACTCAATGCACCATGTAGGTAATTATTAATCTAAATCTGCCATTTTAAAATTTCTCCCTGAAAACAAGTGAAAATTTTCTTGAAATGTCTGGATATGTCTTGAAATGTCTAGAGAGTCATACTGTTTGAAGCTACTAAGCATTCTTGCAGAGCCTGAGAAGAAGATTATCTTCCAGGTTTAAAAATATTAATTATAGGGATTGGAATTTAACCAGTGCAGAAAAAGTAGGGTAAATGGAAAGAAAATGTAAGAACAAATATCTGTACAGTCACAAAAAGCCTCTTTGGTTTGTACAATTGAGTTTTAAATAACTCTTCAGAACACCAGTTATCAGTGTGGAATAACTTAATGAAAAGACTGAAATCAAATTCATTCTTCCCTCAAGTGTCATGGAGCTAGCATTTAGCTGAGGACTTTTTGGCATAGTTTTATTTGTAGCGCTGAATTTGTCAGTTTTCCGCTGAGATCTATACCTCTGAATTATTTTGTGGAATGGGGGAAGAGAACAGAGGCCTATGTTCATGTCTAATTTTCATCTCCCAAGTATACCTAAAAGCTATTCATTTAGAAATGGATATTTAAATAAAAAATAAAGAATATTATCAAATTAGAGCATTTTTAATAATGGTCCATAAACATAATGGCTATAATAGTGAGGTAGAGAATAATAATAGGCTGAGAGAAAAAAAAAGAAGGTGTAGCAGTGTGGAGAACTCTGCTGTGGACTTTGCCAGGGATGGGTAGAGAACTTCTTCCAAGGCACAATCTTGTCATGAGAGGCTTGGATCTACTTGTTTAGTTAACAGACTTTGAAGCCTGTCAAACACAGAAAGTGGTAAGGCCAAAAGATTTTCTTTTTATGTAACAGAGATTTCTTCTGAATCTATAAAACTTAACTTCTCAGAGACATTCTATAAAAACTTCCACTCGTTTATTTTCCTAGAACATTGGCCCTCTGGTAATTTCAATAGCTCTGGTAACTATTGACTGAAAATATGAGTGTGTTTGTGTGTGTGTGTGTATGTGTGTGTGTGTGTGTGTGTAGGTGTTTTTTTACATACAATTATAATAAAAACTTTTAATAACCAAAGATCTTAAAATTTGTCCCTCCATGTTTGTTGGTTGTCTAAAACTTTCATAATATTCAATAATATTTATCAATGCAGCAAAGTCCGTAATACATTAAAAAAAGAATCCTAGAGTCTAAAATTTGATAAGGATTTTTAACATAAAATGGTCAAAACTCCCATCCATTCATTGAGACTCCTCCAATATCTCCATAAAGCAATGTATAGGTATATAAATATAATTCTTTAATTTTTAAATTAAGTATTATAAAAAAGATAAATAGGATAAATATCAAGTTATCAAGATTTTGTGTAACTTAGGATATTTAAAATTTTTTTCTTTATGCTTTTTATGTTAACTTTGAAATAAGAATATCAAATGCAAAACATGAGAAATAGGAAAAAAAAAAACCTCTTTTGTGTTTTTCTATAACTTTGTCACCATAGCCCCAAATTTAACCTCGGGCTTACTTAAATCCAATCCTCTTTTACATTGCTCTACTTTTTATACGTGAATTAGTCTCTCATTTGCCACTGGAGTTCTTTCCTTTTGTTAGATGAACAGGATCTCTCTCTCTTGGTCTCCATACCGAGTACGTGAAGATGAAGATCATACATTCTCTTTAGTATGTTGGGAGTTGCGAGTAGGCCACATTTCATTTGGGTCTTGGTCTTCCTGAATTTATCTCTACAGTTTTATGTTATCTTTTGTAATCCATGGTTATAGGCCCTTTTCCATGTCATCTGAATATATTTTCTTTAAAGCCCAGCGAATCTAGTCTTTTTCCATATGAAATAATTTCATGTCTCCCATGTTGGACATTTCCACTTAGATTCTTTCACTTGGTTTCCTAAGATATGACCTTAGAAGTCAACACATAGTTGTAGTGGAATAAATACGGTTTAGGTTAGTAAAACTGAAGAATGCAAAGTTAATTGGTGGAGTGTACTGCTTCAAGAGTTGATGGCAAATTTGGGGAAATTAGATTAGGTGATTCAAATCTTATGGAGAGAGCTAAGAGCTAGAGACTGAGAGAGGAATGCCAACAGTCATACGTGTACATCAGCTCTCCATTCTGTACACTTTACACCTCTCTTGGGTCACAGTTGCCCCTTTCCAATATGCATTCTACTGTGTTCAGTATAAAGATCTTTCTTGAAATACATGGAGTGTATTTTCCATTTGTCATCCATCATTATTACATAAGTTGTTTTGCCCTTTGACTGTTCTTTCCAAATAAAAATAATTAAAGCACAATTAGGGGTTTAGGTTTGACTACACTAACTGAATAGATCCAGTTAGTGAATACTTAGAGTATACTTATTCTGCATGAGGTACTATAGGCAAAAGTGGACTCATATTTTGGACCTTAAAACTTATACAATTAGTGGCGATAGTGAGTTTTTTTAAAGTACAAGAATATCAAATTAGAGAACGCCTGGATGGCTCAGTGGGTTAAGCCTCTGCCTTTGGCTCAGGTCATGATCTCAGGGTCCTGGGATCTAGGCCTGCATGGGGCTCTCTGCTCAGCAGGGAGTCTGCTTCCCCCTCTCCCTCTGCCTGCCTCTCTGCCTACTTGTGATCTCTCTCTCACTCTCTCTCTGTCAAATAAATAAATAAAACCTTAAAAGAAAAAAAGAATATCAAACTAGGTATGAGAAAGAATATCTGTTTAGAATAAGAAGATAATAAAAATATAAAATTTTAAATTCTGAAAAATATTACAAAATTCAGAAAAAAACATAATATTTCAATGAGGTAACTGCCTAAAATCTCTAAATACTTTTTTCCTACACATTTTTTGCTGTGGATGCTTTAATTATTTTATAAATGCCAGTGATTTTATAACACAATATAGAAAGAATAGAAAAAAAAGTTATTTTTCCTCTAACATGTTTGGTTTAAATTTGTTTTAACTGTTATTGATTGCAAAATACATAAAACAAAACTTCAGACATTTGTTTTAAGAAATATTATTATAGTTTTATGCCATACAAACACAGGCATTCTGAAAAAATTCATTCCATCTTATTTTTAGTATTAAAAATTTTATGTATATCTACATCTATGTAGTTTCATTAGATTCAGGCCACCCTTCTATGGTAGTAGGTCCTAAGACACAAGAGAGAACAGATAGGCACAAGAGATGTTTTTCTAGAGTTTGCATTTTAAGGAAAAGAAAAAAACAGAGAGAATATCCAAAGAAACAAATAACTTGAAAACTTAAAGTTGTGATTTTATCTTTTTCATGAGCAGTCTCAAAGTCTGATTTGAGGCCATTTGGGGGTTGCCAAGAGACTCTTTTAGGGGATCCATGAGGTCAGAACTATTTCTTTAATAACACAGTACTTTTGTACTGTGCACTATCAATGGGAAGCAATGATGAGCAAAACTTTTGGTTCCTTAAAATGAACCAAAAATACCCAACTGTGCTAGTAGTCATCATGCACTCACAGTAAAAAGAAAGAGAAAAAAAGAAGAAGAAGAAGAAGAGAGGAGGCCCTTGGCTAGCTGAGTCAGTAGAGCATGTGACTCTCTGTCTAGGGGTTGTGAGTTTGAGTCCCACATTCAGGGTAGAGTTTACTTTAAAATAAGTAAAAGTAAGTAAGTAAGTAAATAAATAAATAAATAAATAAAATGAAATAAGAAAGTTGATTTCACAAGTTGGTTTCACTTAAGAATGTTCTCAATGAAGCAGTAAAATTTAATTTAATTAAGTCTCAACCCAAATATGTATACAAAATATATGCATTTTTAATGATCCATGTGATGAAAAGTATACAAAATTCAGGGATTCCAGCAAAAGTCTGAAACCTTACCAATTTTTGAGACTTTTCTGATGAGATTGGCAGTGATATTAACAATTGTGATTAATATTGCACTTTTTTTGAGTGACCAATACATATACGGCAAAATCATCCAAGGATAAAGATCCATTCAAAGTGCAAGAGTGACTAATTAAAAGTAATATAACAGAGGATGTAAAGTTCACTGATACTGTTTCAGATTCCGCACCGCAATTAACCTTTAAGATATTACCACTTGTCAAGTTTTGTTGTAGTACCACGAAAATATACTCACAATTATCTGAAAAAATGCTATTAAAACACTCTTTCCTTTTTAAACTATGTATCTCTGTAAAGCCCAATTTTCTTCAAATACTTCAAAACAACATATTGCAAGGTAGATAGGAGGATACAATCATCTTCTATTAAGCCAGACTTCTAAGAAATGCAAAACAATGCTCTCATTAGCCTTCATTGTGTTTTGAAACTATAGTTATTTTTCATGAAAGTAACTTGCTTATGTTGATATGTAATGATTTATTATTTTTAATTTTTGCTAAAGATTTTATTTATTTGAGAGAGAGAGAACATAAGTGGGGAGGAGGGGTGGAGGCAGAAGGAGAAGCAGACTCCCCACTGAGCAGGGTGCCCAATGTTGGGGCTCAATCCCAGGACCCCAAGATCATGACCTTAGCTGAAGGGAGTTGCTTAACTGATTGAGCCACTGAGGTGCCCCTATTATTTTTATTTTTAAATTCATAAACAAATACAAATTTTTTCTGTTTTAACTTTTAATATGTGAAATACCAATAGCTATAATGCACATAACCAAAAGTTCTTTGACGTTCTTAGCAATTTTTAGGAGTATAAAGAATTTTTGAGATAAAAAGCTTGAGAACCAAGTATATCTATCTTTTTTGTGCCCCTAATTTTTAAAAACTTTTATAACTGTTCCAAGACTGAGCTTATCAAAAAAATAGTCTTCTACCTCTCCTTGATTATTTTCATAGAACATCAATGCTAGTACTCTATTATTAAGCTCACGTTGATATTACCTGTTCCTATTGTCACGTCTATATTTTTTTTTCCTCAGGATGATGATGAGCTATGTTTTGTCTCATTAGGGTCCTCCTTTTTCTTGTTCCTGAACTTCTTGAACTCTGCCTTGCTAAAGCCCACGTATATATGCCTGACCATTTATTTATTCCATATGATCTTTTCCTACTGTGCCATCAGGAATTTGAAGTGGTGCATTGGAGAGCTTAAAACACTGGTGGCCCTTTTCTCTGTTTTCTTTTCTTCTATAATATTTTCCGGTTTGCATTCTTGTCCATTTTTTTCTATGCATATCCTGGGATGCAAGCGAGAATGGGAAAGAAGTTGGGCCACATAAGCATTATTTTTAAAATTCCTGGAAGATTTCTAGACTGGAAAACATTTTTGATTGGAATTCCGCTTCAGTTAATGATTAGCTTTTGGGGAGAAAAGAAACAATGAAAAGAATGACCTGGAGAGAATAGTAAAGGTCGGCGCATAAGGGCAAAGAAAGGACCCTCTGCAAATAATTACATGAAAGTACCAGTCTAAGAACAATTACTGAGGTTAAGGTAAATTTTTAAGTCAGAATGCATCTTCTTGGCAGTGGAGCCTCTAGCAATCATTATCTATAGTTGGAAGATGACTAGTATGTTAGAAGAGAGATCTATTTCCTAGTATTTAACTCCAGTGGGTAAACTTTAATACTGGGCCAATACACAGTGTTCACAGTGATTTAACCCAAGGTGCAGAAATAATTGTGTGGCTTTCTTTTTCACACCTCTGAGTAAAAATCAAAGCGTTTTGTTATACGATGATTCTTTAAAAGTGTTTTTATAGAGTTAGACAACAATACAGTTTAGGGACCTAATTTTTTGCTCTTCTCAGGGAGAGACAGGAAAACCTAACAGTTTCTCTTCCCCTAGAGGACTGGTTCATAAGTCTTCTATAACAACAAGAACTCTCTATTGAGCCTTTAGTATGTGCCTGGCCCTGGGCTGGCATTTAATACACATCATTTCCATTCTGTTTGCAAGATAATTATTATAAGCCCCATGTAAGAACAAGAAAACTTAGAGAAGTTACTTGATGAAGGTTTGACAGTGATGCCCACCTATTTTCTTTAAATTAACCTGCTTTTGGAGGTTCCTCATTTCTAAGGAATATTTAGATGATAAAAATTGCAGGGCTTTCATCAGAACATTCAGGGTTCTACCAATGCTAAAATGTATTGCCTCCAGTCTGTGGTTGCCTGAAGCAGTGCCAGGCTCACAAGACTCATTTGTGGGGTTATTAAAGATACCTAACCTAACCTACAAAACTTATAGGTCCAAATCTACAACTTTGATGGCCCCAGAATCCCTATTTTTATTAACAACCCTGGATTTATGTAACTGAGTCAAGTTTAAGAACCATTGCATTAGAATTTACCTTTTGAACATGTTTTTTTTCAGCTGGGAGTTTAATCAGAGTAGAATAGTAAATATTTTGAGTGTAAATTAAAGCAAACACCTGAAGTTTAGCTATTTTTGTTTAATACAATGAAAGAAGAAACTCGTATCTCATAAATCAGCTAAGGAGATGCCCAAATCCATATTTTATTATGTAAGAGAAAAGTTCTGTCTGTGAAGGCAGAGGTAAGTTATAAAAACAAACAAATAAACCTAGCAGGCAAGTCTAAAACATTATTCAATAAACAGTTTTGGATCTACTCCAGAGTTTGAACAATGACTTGGTTAAAGCTTCAAACTTTAACACATCAGAAAGGAAGAAATGGCCTTGAGTTGGAGAATGCTTATGGTTGGAGTTCACCAGTGTCCTCAGAATAACAGAACCTGATCCAAGACTGTCTTGTACTTGACAGTGAGTCGGTCTGCCTTCTGATCAGCCATAAATGTGTCCCCAAACTGCCTTGATGGTTGGCATTGGTGATTTAAGTTTTGTTCATCAGATAATGAGTCCAAAATTATGACCACTGTTGTCCTTAGAATGGTAAGAGTGAGAATGTGTTCTTTTTTGTTAACATTTGCCCAACAGATTTAGCTGCTTTTGAAAACTCTATTACAATAGGATAGTTAAGACTATTTGCCTTATTTTTGGTGCAAAGGATTGTCATCGTATCACCCAAGGCAGGATCAAGAATATGTGGTATCCAAATATGCATAAAATATATAGATATATGGCTCTAAAAATGGAAGAAAACAGAAAAGAAAACAGGAAGAAAACTCTGAAGGCCAAGGCTTCCCACAATCTCAGAGGTATGAACTGAAGGCTACTTAAGGAAAACCAAGAGAAAGAAAACAGACTTGAATCAGCTTATACATTGGTCCGTTGTGATATTTCCTTCTCTGTGTCTTTTTCATCGAAAAGTTGCTACTCAAAACCTTTTTAAAAATACTTCTGGAATAAAATTAAATATCTCATTTATATATGGCAACACTTGGATGAAAATTACTATTATAATTTTCAGAAGTCCAAATCATGGGATATCATATTAATAATATAAAATATTTTACATTTAAAAAGAGAATTCTACACATGGCATTTAAAAACCAACCAACCAAACATCATTTTATTAGTTTTCCAGGGCCTCCATAAAAAATACCACAAACTTGGTGGCTTAAAGAACAGAAATTTCTTTTTGCATAGTTCTGGGGGCTAGAAGCCAAAAATCAAGGTGCCAGCAGGATTGATTCCTTCTGTGGGTTGTGGTGAAGTATATTTTCCAGGCCTCTCTCCTTGGCCATAGACAGTCCCATCTGTATCTCTTCATATTGCCTTTCCTAAATGTAGTGTCACTTTCTGTGTCTGGTTTCCCATTTTTATAAGGACACCTTCTAAGGGCCCACCCTAATGACATCATTTTAACTTAATTACTTCTGTAAAGACTGTATTTCCGAATAAAGTCACATTCTGAGATACCAGTGATTAAGGACTACAACATATTTTTTGGGTGAGTACCTAACTCAACCTGTAACAATAATGAACAGAACTAAAAAATATCTTTAAATTTTGCTACAATATGAAAAAAGTAACACAGAAAGCTTATTCTTATTCTCTTCCTAGGATCCATTACACTTACAGTGCTCAATAAAAGGTAGATACTAACAGTAATAATTGGTCTATTAACAGATGTCACATATAGAGGGTGCAGTATATTTGGGCATAAGAGTTTTTAATAGCTAAATATACCTATTTAATAAAAACAAACAGGACATATATTTAAAACAAAAATATTCTTCAAACATATTTTAAAAAGCCCACAATTTGTTGAAGAGCTCAATTTTAAGCGCAAGGTTTTCATTGTGTCCTCTGTATATCACTTCATTGGAATGTTGAAAGTATCAGAGACTGATATTCTCCCACAGATTTTCTCAAAGCAAATGTAGAGGGAAAATCTCTAAGAGGGGTATGTGATCAAGATGCAAGCATTGACTGATGTATTAACTAGTCTTATTATAGAAATCATTTTGCAACATATACGAATATGAAATCATCACATTGTATGTCTTAAATTTACACAATGTTATATGCCGATGATATATCAATAATGGTGGCAATAGGAAGATCCAAGTACTGGCTTGGATTATGTCTAATGCAAGGCACACTGTGGTTCTGGGTCTCACACCTCTAGATACAAAGTAACTAACTGGCAGCAGCTTCCAGTGGATTCCGTGGTGAGCTGAATGGCTTCACTAGCCCCCCATTCCTTCCATCTGCCCTTTCTCTCCTACTTACTCCTTCAGGTGTTCTATCACGTAAGCCACTCACTTTTGGCCACACGGTAACAGGATCACTGCAGTTCCACTGCTTCTACCAACCAGAGGCTCTGGGAATATTGGAGCTCCACTCTTGCTATACATTTTTATAATAAAAATAACACAAGAGTGAACCCTACTGTAAATGATGCTTTAGTTAATAATAATATACAACTATTGGCTATCAATTTTTAAAAAGATTTTATTTATTTATTTGAGAGAGAGCACAAGTGGAGGGGAGGGGCAGAGGGAGAAGAAGACTCTCCACTGAGCAGGGAGCCCGATGCAGGGCTTGATTCCAGGACATGGAGACCCGGGTCCTGGGTTCATGACCTGAGCTGAAGCCAAAGGCTTAACTGACTGAGCTACCCAGGCGCCCCCATTGAGCTATCATTTTTAACAGATGTACCACATTAATGCAAGATGTTAAGAATAAGAGAAACTGGGGGAGGAGGGCATATGAAAACTCTCTGTACTTTCTGCTCAGTAAAACTGCTTAAGAAATAAAGTCTAATAATTTTTAAAAATAACACTAAAGAAAATTATACTCAGTGTCAAAATTGTATCAAATATTTCAAGGTATCTGAAAATATTCTGAATTCCCAAGCCTAGTTTCATCTTTTGCTCTTCCCACCACTGGTTTTCCAATTAATCAAATAAATAAATAATAAATTAGAGGAACACTTGAAATTTCTTCTACAGTTTTGGTTTTTAATATTGATCTCAATGAAGAAGTGTCTGTTTGCAGCTTTTGTAATGGAAAAGCCATTCCGTTATGAAAAGGAGAGGAAAACACTTAAGATTTCTTGAGGTAGTTGTCAAAGGCGGTTTGTTTGCAATCTAATAAGAAGCATCTGACAAGTAATTATTTTAGATAACTGGAATTGAGCCAGGCAAGTGATGGGGATTTTCATTATTTTTTTTACCCCAAATCCTAAGCATACATCATGAACTATGCAATACAATTATCTCTTATTGCGCTCACTTTAGGTCTCTTTCCTCCTTCCCTCTCTCACCACCTTTATTTTCTCTGTACTTTCTCCCCTACAACCCAACATTTAAAGCAGAATTTCTAGAGAGACTCCCAGCTGTGGGTTTCAGATGTCATTTTTGTGTTGGCTCAGATCCAGATAATGCTATGCTTTGACTCACAGTTGTGGGAATGGTGACTATTGGTAACACAGAATTTGAACTGCTTTAAGTTGTTTTGAGTTCTTTGGCTTCACACTTCTCTGTTGCTCCTGAAGAGAACTAAACATCCAACCAACTGCTACTAATATCAACAATGACAACAAAAATGACAATATTTGTATAACATAAACTTGGAACTTGACTCATTTGGTAAGACATTGTCTTGTTCACTAGCTTCCTTTATTTTTACTTTGTGCTAAAAAATTTCTTGATAGATTTGATCCTGGATGGCTTGAAATAGCAAATTCTCCCTTTCTGTTTACTTTACACCAATTTGGTATCTAGAATAGCAAAGTACTTCTTAATTTACACATTTTAATGAAAATATATTTATTTGAAAAGGCTATAAATTGGAAATACATGCAGCTTGCAACAGAAGACTTCCTTGCCTCATGGAAAGTAAAGCGTAATTCTCTTGGATCTAGGTAGTATCTTAAACACACACACACACACACACACACACACACACACACACACACACACACACTGCCTAAGAAAGTAAGGAAATTGTGTAATGCAGATCATCACTCAATTATAGATTCATACACACTGATTGCATGTTCCTAGAGTCAGAATGAAATCAAATTTAGATAGAAGACCCTAGGGCATTTGGTTGAATAGTCAAAACTTCAGACCTCAAGTTTTCAATTTCTACTATTTTTTTTTCTGATCCATCTCCTAAGCACACATGTCATTAAATAGGGTGGAAATGTTAATTTGTGAATTCTCCCAGAATTCTTTTAAAATGGTGTAGTGGGGTGCCTGGGTGGCTCAGTGGGTTAAAGCCTCTGCCTTCGGCTCAGGTCATGATCTCAGGGTCCTGGGATCGAGGCCCGCATCGGGCTCCCTGCTTGAGCGGGGAGCCTGCTTCCTCCTCTCTCTCTGCCTGCCTCTCTGCCTACTTGTGATCTGATCTCTCTCTGTGTGTCAAATAAATAAATAAAATCTTTAAAAAAATAAAAATAAAAATAAAAATGGTGTAGTGAAACTTTGGAAGTCACTTAAAGATCCAATAGCCTTTGCATACTTGTGGCAGATACATAGGCAATGCCTCAGCAGGGGACAGTACTCCAGATATAGGACAACCACACAGAGGAAAATTGCCATGAAAGACTTGGCAGGCCCAAATCTCACTTTTGTTTTCCTGCAGCCCATAATTACTATGCCTGGAGAATCATTTATAAAACTCCCATGTGTGGAGTCTCTGGGTGATTAATGAGTCTCAGGCTGTTGCGCAGCACCCAGATATTTGTCATCCCTGGATTCATGTTAGCAAGAATGAATGCCAGCCAATATTCAAAGTCAGAATGTAGCATCCTCCAAGTGGCCTGAGAAACTTCTGGCTCTTTGGTTGCCATCATCTCTTCACTTTTTATTATAGACTAATCACACATTCTCTTTTTTTTCTTCCTTTATATTGAAAGAAAAATGTACTCCATGGAATAATTAAAAAAAAATCTTCAACTCCAGGTTATGCTCTCTCTCCCCTCTCTCCTTGCTCCTGTTTTAATTTCTTTTCCATTTCCACTTTATTTTTATATCTAGAATTACCATTCTTTGTAATTACTTCCTCCCTAGTTCTTTCTGTATACCTCCATCCAGAGAGCCTTGACTGTATTTCCTTAGGATTTTGAATCCTTTCTCTGTTCAATAATCTTTCTTGATTTTTCAACCTCTGAAGATCTCTTTCCATTCTTTTATTTCCATCATTCTTCCATTCTTTCCTCTCTATGTTCTTTCACTTACTTGCTCTTTCACTCTGTTTTGTCCATCCCCTGTTTTTTATTTCCAAAGAAAATCCCAAGATCTGTAACAATTGACAGTGATTCTGGAGAATATTTTGGAGAGAATTCACAATGTTTTAAAATAATTCCTCTTCTTTGACTGGTACCCCGAATGGGGTATTCAATTCAGTTTGCAAGTCCAGGGAATTGGCATATATGTCTTCCTGAATAAATTTACATAATGAATGTAAGAGGTCTCATAAATTTATGATGATATGAAATAAATATTAACTGTATGAATTATGGGAAAGCTATGAAGCAAAATCTACATATTCAGTGAGGATGAGAATATGCTCGAGTATGGAGAAAACCATACCAGAATTCTAAATATCTGCCTGATCCAGGAATAGGAATAGGTTTTAAGTGAGTGCAATATAAAGATGACTATTTTTTCCCCTTTGTTTCACCAATGGAATAGCAATGAGCTGTGTGTGTGTGTTTTCGGGGATGAGGTAGGAGTGCAGAGGTTTTTGGCGTGTAATTTTTCTAAGACTATATTCTATAACTAAAACTTATTCCTTGAAATTGAACGTTTACCATTTTAGTGCGCATTTATGCACAAAATATCAGAGTAACTCACACTTTATCTTAATATTGAGGCTTTATTTAGACGAAAGATTGATACTTTATGCAAGATTGAAGGGTGTTCTATGCAAGAATGCTGGTGGAAATGCTTAATAGAAATTCTTCTATTACCAATACTTTAACATTGTCACCAGAGGTACTTAGCTCTTTCAAAAGCTCAAAAACCCTGCTCCTTGGAAGGCAATTTAGCAACCATGTCCCATGCAGAGTCACATCACCTGCACATCCCCAAGCCTAAGTAGATTTCCTAACTCTTCCTTAAAGCCATATCCAGGACTCTTTCTGAAATTTTAGCAATAGCAATTTCTCTCTGTGGTGATCAGAATAATGGTCCTTCAAAGATGTGCACATCCTAAATTCCAGAATTTGTGACTATGTTATATTACACAGAAAAGGGAACTTACATAGTAGATGGAATTAAGGTTGCTAATCAGCTTATTTTCAAATAAGAGATTACCCTCGGTTATCTATTATGCCCAGTATTATCACAGGGTAACTAAAAGTGGAAGAAGGAGGCAGAAGAGGAGGTAAGAATGGTGTGATGCCACGTGAGATTGGCCATTGCTGACTGCTATAGGTTGAATTGTGTCACCCCCCTCCCAAATATGTTGAAATCCTAACAGCAAGTACCTCAGAATATCATCTTATTTGGAAATAGGGTCTTTAAAATGGTAATCAAAATAAAATGGGATCATTAGGGTAGGCCCTAATGTGAAATGACTGGTGTCTTTTTAAAAAGAGGATATTTGGACACAGAAACACATGCACAAAGCAAAGACGATGTGAAGAGACAGGGAGGACACCATGTGAAAGGTGGAGTATTAAAGTGGTATATGCAAGCCAAGAAATACCAAAAAATTGCCAACAAACCGTCAGAAGCCAGAGAGGAGCACAGAACTGATTCTCCCTCACAGACCTCAGAAGGAATCAAGCCTGCCAACACCTTGGTTTCAGACTTCTAGCCTCCAGAACCATAAGACGATAAATTGTTGTTATAGTGATCCTCCCTTATTGTGGTACTTTGTGATGGCAGCCCTAGGAAGCTAACACACTGGCTTTCAAGAAGAAAGGAATCTGAGAGCCAATCAGTGTGAGCAGCCTCCAGGAGCTGGACAAGAAAAGGAAATGGATTCTCCTCTAGAGTCTGCAGTAAAGAATACAGGCCTGCTGACACCTTGCTTTTAGCTTTGTGTTTGGACTCCCCAAATACGTATGTTAAAGTTCCAACCCACAATATGACTGTGTATGGAGACAGGGGTCTGTGGGTAGGTGATAAAGGTTAAGTGAGTTCATAAGAGTGGAGTCATAGGGCTGGTACCCTCATGAGAGTGTGCTCTCTTGCCACACCATGTGAGGACACAGAGAGAAGGCAGCCTACTGTAAGTCAGGAAGAGAGCTCTCACCAGAAATCAAATTGTGCAGAACCTTGATCTTTGGCTTTTCAGCTTCCTGAATGGTGAGAAAATAAATTTCTATTGTTTAAGCCACAGAGTCTGTGGTATTTTGTTATGGCAGCCTAGCTGACAAAGACATCTAGTAAAACCCGTATTGAACTACTGACCTCCAGAGCTATTCTGTAAAAATCTGTGTTGTTTATTAGCACTAAATTGTAGTAATTATATACTGACACCATGACAGCTATTGGTTAGCTTACCTTTAAATGATCTTAGCTTAAGACACACTCTAATGAGAACATCCATATAGACCTTAGATCAGAAATACAGCAAAAGGAGTGAGAGCCAAGGATTACAAACATAGCACTGCATAATCATTATTACCTTCATTTCACAAGTTAAGATTTTACTTATTTTTCTTAAATATACTTTAAAAAGACAGTTATGAAATAATTCTTCTGACTAAAAAACCTGTTGATCTGTAACTTAAAATTCAATGAACCTGATATTTCAGGAAAAAAAGTCAAATGATACGGTAAATGATTACTATTTGTGGAACATTTCACACCTATAATTGTATCTGAAAGCTATGAATTCTTTCTTGCTGCCCATGAAGCATGCATAAAGCATAAAATTAGCATTTTTAAGAAGACCAAGGTAGAAAATATACCTTGACAGACACTGGGGAAAATTTAATACAAATAACCAAAGATCTAAAAGTACACAAACTAAAGTAGCATTTTACCATAACCAAAGTTTTGCAGTATCCAGTAAACCCAAAGCTTATACTCTTGGGATTCAATAATTTGTAGACTTATAAAGTTTATAGATTAAATATCCTCAGATTTCTTCCAATTCTGCCATAAAATAACTGGGTATCTTTTAGTAAATATTTAGCTCTTCCTTTTGAATACTAACATCTTTAAACTTTGTAAATCAAATAATTTAACTCTCATTTTTGTTTTTTAACATCATAAAACTTCTATTTATGTAAAAATTTTATCTATGTTGTTGAGTTCATCCATGTATTCAGCGTCATGCTAACACGGAAAGAGCTCTTTATATCTTAGCTACTATTACTATGTCCTCAGCAGGTTGTGTCAATTAGCTTTTGCTGCATAACAAATCATCCCAAAATATAATGGCTTAAAATAATTTTTATTTATTCAGCTTAGGATTCTGTAGGCCTACTAGGTGGCTATTTTATCTGGGTCAGTTCAGCTGATTTTGCTGGGCTAGTGACTATTGTCAGCAGGAAGACTGATGAGGCTGGATGACCTAAGATTGCTTCAATCTCATGTCTGACTTGCTGTGGGCTGGAGCAAGGGGGATGATTGAACCAGTTGTTCATCATCTAGCAGGTTAGCCTGGGTTTTATCATACTGTGGTCAAACACAGAGTTCCTAAGAGTAGCAACAGGAATCATTGTATATGAGTTTTTCAAACCTCTGTAGGCATCATGCTTGCTAATGTGCCATTGACCAAATCAATGCCAGCCTAAAGTCAGTACAGGTGAGTACTACACTAAAGGTCATGGATGGGAGCTATATTTTGTGGTCATTTTTCCAATCAATCATAACTGTGAGACCTATATAGACATATGTATTGCTCAACATCCTCTTTGAGATGTCTCATACTCATTCTAACAATACGTAATATTTAAAGCTTACCTTGCTCATTTTCTAGGGTTTTATAATACCAATCAAAACTACTCTCCTATGACTTACTCATGCTAGACTACTAAAGGTCATCTCTGACTGCTCCTTTTCCTTTCTATAATATCCAGTCAGCAACCTATTTCTATGGATTTTATCTTCTGCAGATTTTTAAATCATCACATTCTCTCTCCATTCCCACAACTATCACCCAAATTCATGCCACCATCATCTCTTGCCTGGAGATGTAACTTTCCAATTGTAATAGCTATTGAAATAGCTCCCTCTGCCTCCCTTCTTCTATTAAATCTGTTTCTTATAGTATAGATATATTCTTTATAAAGTGCAAATAAAATTAAGTCACATAACTGATGAAAAATATTCACTGGGAGATACTGGGGATCTGAACAATGTGGAACTTGTGTGGAGAAAATAGAAACAAGGAGACTAACTTTTCAAGATGTAGGTAGTAATAAAACTTTGGAAGTGTGTGTGTGTGTGTGTGTGTGTGTGTGTGTGTAGAGGTTATTTTTGGATGGCAAGATATAAATATATTTACAAACAGAAGCCCTTAGAAAGTAGGGGAAGGAAGAACCAAGGGAACAAAGTCCAGGAGGAAGGATGACATGGAATCCAGAGCATAGTTGAGAGTTTGGGGTCAAATGACAAAGGCTGATCCATGTGTTTGGATTTTATTCAGTAGGCAATTAATACACAATGCCTGGAATAAAGTATGTAAGGAAACAACTATGAATAAATGAATAAATAACAAAGATTTTGATGAGGAGAATGACATAATACCACTTGTTTTCCAAAAATAAATATGGCTTAAGATGATATTGCAAAAAGTGAGAGATTTGAGTTGGAGAAACTATTTGGGCAATAAGTACATTATTTTGTATGAATAATAACAAGGGCCTACAGTAGGACTGAAAAAAGGGAGAAGAATGACAGTTTCAAGGACACACTTCATAGAGAGGTAGGAACCTGCAAGGTTTGGTGACCACCTGATGAGAAGCAAGATAGAGAGGTTTTAACTGCATTTAAAGAGACTACAAAGTTTCTAGAGCAAGAGACTGTGCATATTTGAAAGATAAGAGGAAGAAACACATTTGAGGGTTGTTGAGAAGAAGATGGTCAAGTCCATTTTAGACCTATTGGGTTTGTAACCAGAGTGAGGTTCCATGTCCTGACACTTAGAAAGCACCTGGGATAAGGTTTCTTGCTTCCATGTTCTTCATCCCATTTTCTCAATCTGGGATGCCTTTGCTCTATTCCAACTGTTTAATTCAACCTTAGGACATCTCTTAGCTCCTTGTCCCTGATCTGCCTAGTTAGATTTTACCACTCTTTCCAATCCTCTTTGACAACACCTTGTTTGCCTCCTTTTTTACCCAGTGACTTTATAAGGTCTTACATTATAGTGAATTTACATGTCTGCATCTCTCACTAGACCGGAAACTACTTGGGATGAGGGGTAGAAACAAAGAAATTATCTCTTATTTACTTGGAATCATTTAAAATTTTCTTTTCTTCTTTATGCTTTACTCATAAATAAAAGAATAGGTGTCCTTTGTATAGGGCACAAGAGAACCAAATATGCAGGCAAATTAAGTGCATATGGAAAAAAATTGTGAAGAAATTAGAATAATATATTTGATACTGAAAAATGCATTAAATCATTATTATTTATTTCCATGGTAAAATAAGAAAAACACTGAATAGAAGTCATAAAACTTGAGATCTAATCCTGTTCCTTACTGTTTGACTCTATTGGAGAAAGTTGATAAAACTTTTTAGCTCCAATTTTTCTCATATATAAAATGATGTTGAATGGTCTCTAAAATCTTAAAGAATTCTTTACTTGTTGGGGTACCTCAACGGCTCAATTGGTCAAGCATCTGACTCTTGATTTTGGCTCAGGTCATGGTTTCAGGGTCATAAGATCGAGCCCTACATTGGGATCTGCACTCAGCAGGGAGTCTGTTTGAGATTCTCTCTCTCCCTCTCTGTCTGTCCCTCCCCCTCCATGTGCTCTCTCTCAAATAAATAAATCTCTAAGAAGAATTCCTCACTTGCTACCATTTTTGGTTTTGACTAATTATATAGATAAAACAAATAAAATATCCTACTCTAAAGGAATCAGAAGATATGTAGTATAGTCAGAAGGCACTACAGTGAAATAGCAACATTTTCCCAAGTCCCATTGCAAACTTCTGGATCCTATAAATCTTCACTCAGATGGACAGAGTTGAAGATGATAACATCTCGATTTTCCTGACATTTAGGAAGTTCAGTTATCCACTCTCTATGCCAAGTCTTACTTACATAACTGTGAAACAGTTCTGCCCCTAATCTAAAGCAGGACAGTACATGTATAAGAGCACACCAAACTTGACCTTCAAATTATGAGTTTGTATGTATAATAATGGAACTCCCCATCACGACAAGATGTATGAAGATGTGTCTCTCCCAGCTCCTGTGCACTAAGTATAACTATAAACTCTGGAAATAAACCAACAACCAAAGAAATACTTTGAAAATTGGAAAAGGAAGGTGAAGGTAAACTGTTTAGAGATCCCAGGGCTGGAAAAACAGCAAGACAGGAGGGTATCTTATAAGCCCACAGTCACCAGAAGGAGGTGACCTAGGCCTGGTGTTTCTTGATTTCCAATCTAGCAACTAAGGGAATCCCAGATAAACTCATTCTTATTGTAGATCAAATAGGAGGGCCTTTGATCACACCAGGTGCATCCAGCTGAACCAGCAAGAGGGATCAACTGGAAGTGCTATTGTTAATAAGCAGCTAAAGAAAACATTTTCCTTTGCCACTGGTCCTATGACTCCTTGCTCCCAACCAGAAAAACCATGTTTCCAGGGGATGTGGCAAGGTGGATCCCACCACAAGTACCCAGATGAGGAATTTATCATCTGTCCAGCCAGGCCTGAGATTCTCCTCTCCCACCTTAAGACACCATGCAGCTGCAGGGGACCAACATAGGGGATCATGCCCCAACAAATACTACCTGGAAAACCTTCTCTATTCCTTATAGGTAGGGGGCAACACCTCAGTACAAGTTCCCAGGACAGGAAGCACTGTTTTGTCTCATGGACCAGACAATCTCTTCACTCATCTATCAGGACAAGGTAGCCTGGCTATGGTAAGCTCCTTAAGATTTCTCAAGTAGTACCATCAAGGACTAGTAAAAGCCCTGATACATGAGATAGACCAACTAGACCAACATAGCACCACACAGTCTCTGAAAACTAGATTATAATTGAATCATTAAAGCAGACCAGGACTTGCATACCAAACCTAAACAGAGTAATGTCCTGTTAAAATAAAATAATTTAAATAAAATAATTAAAAATAAGAGTCCCTTAAAAGTAAATAAAAACAAGAGTCTCCTTATATAATAGCCAAAATGTTCAGAATACAATAAAAAAGTCACCATCATACCTAGAGCAGGGAAATCCCAAACTGTTTAAGAAAAGATGATCAACTAATGTTAACCCTGAAATGAATACAATGCTGAAATTATCTCATAAGGATTTTAAAGCAACTACCATAAAAATGTGTTAACAAATAATTACAAATTCTCTTGAAATGAGAAATATAGACGCCCTTAGGGAAGAAACAGAAGTTAGAATTAAAAAGCAAATGGAGGGCGCCTGAGTGGCTCAGTGGGTTAATGCCTCTGCTTTCGGCTCAGGTCATGATCTCAGGGTCCTGGGATCGAGGCCCGCATCGGGCTCCCTGCTCAGCGGGGAGCCTGCTTCCCCCTCTCTCTCTCTGCCTGCCTCTCTGCCTCCTTGTGATCTCTCTCCCTCTGTGAAATAAAAAAAAAAAAAATCTTAAAAAGCAAATGGAAATTATAGAATTGAAAAATACAATAAGTTTTTAAAACTCAGTGGATGGGCTCAATAGTAAAGTGGAGGTGAATTTGAGGACAGAACAATAGGACTCATCCAATCTGAACAACAGAGAATATAGGCTAAACAACAACAACAAAAATAAGCACATTCTCAGGAACCTATGAGACAATAACAGGAAAACTAACATCCTTATCCTTGGAGTCCCAGTGAAATGCAAAAGATAGAGGGGATGAAGGAGTAAAGAAATAAAGTCTGAAAACATCACAAAAGATACAAATCTACGGATTCACAAAGTTGAGGAAATCCACACCAAGACACATAATTAAACTTCTGAAACTAAACCAAAGAAAGTATCTTAAAATGAGCCAAAGAAAAATGACATCTTACCTGAATTTATGGTGGCCGTGAGGAAGTGACACAATATTTTTCAAATGCTGAAAGAGAAGAACAGTCAATCCTGAGTTTTATACCCAGTGAAACTATACTTCAGGAACTAAAGGGTAATAAAGACATTCTCACATGAAGGAAAGCTAAAAGGAAAGCTAAAAGGATTTGTCACAAGCAGACTATACCTTGAAGATTGATGAGAGGGGTTGATGCTGTGATACCAGTGTGTATCTGTATAGTTTGTCTCAGGTTTTATATATCAACTTGCCCTCAAGAATTTCATATTCCATGGGAAGAGGCTCTATTTAGATTATTTCAGTAAAACAGAGTGAAACAAAATGATAGAACCATTCACAGGGTGTTATGGAGCACATAAAGTGGGTGCATTAGGTCCAAGCATTGGTGCCCGGAGGAGATGACACCCAACCAAATCTTGAACCAACTGTAGAAAGCAGCTTGAGGGAAAATCTTGGGAAAAAAAAGAAAAAAAAGGAAGGAAGGAAGGAAGGAAAAGAAAGAAAAGAAAGAAAGAAAAAAAAGAAAGAAAGAAAGAGAGAGAGGGAGGGAGGGAGGGAGGAAGGAAGAAAGAAAGGAAGGAAGGAAAAGAGGAAGGGGAATGGAAGGGAAAGGAAAGGAAGGGAAATGAAAGGAAAGGGAAGGGAAGGGAAGGGAAGAAAAAAGAACTAGAAGGTGGGGAGTTAGCCTTAAGCAGATATCTCTTGCACAGGAAACAAAAGCTCTTGCTTAGGACAGAACACAGGATAGTACTGAGCAAGGGAACTTAGGGAAGCAGTGTGGAGCACTTTAGAGAAAGAATTTTTACAACAGAAAAGATGTAAAGGTTGGATTTCATTGCAGATCATTTGTGAAATAACCAGAGCCTGGACAGATCACTTAGTTGAAATGCATGCTGTAGGGACTCATTGATTTCAATGGAAAAAGAATTCACTTGCTTTGTCAAGCTATCGTACCTAACAGCAAAAGAAAGAAAAACATCAAAAAGTACCCTTCAGGTACCTTGTAATTTTCTGCAATGGGAAAATTCTTAATTTCTGTCTAAAATAGCCCTATGGTCCCTCTTTTCTTTTTAACAGTCAAATGACACGTTTTAAAATGTAAGAAAAAATAAACTGAAGGAGTAGTCTGTGATAAAATTGTCTTCTGTTACTGTGACTGGAAGATTTGCATTCTTTTTCCTTTATTTGAAAAAAATAAATGTTAATGTTGTAGAACAAAACGTTTTGCAATTTAGCTACCAGAGGAATTTTATCTTTTATACTAAAATTACAACACAGTTTTTAAAACTTTTTAGGCAGAAACATTTGTTTGCCATCAAAGTGATATGTATCTGTCTGTGATATGTACAATAAAATATAATGAAAATATAATGGTTTATCAAAGTGCTGGTATATAATTTGTGGCACTTGAAAAATACATATAATAAAATGCCTTCCCAGGTAGGCCCATGATTTTGTTGAGGTCATGTATGTTTCTTTTGCTCCACTGGGAAAATAAAACACCCTATAGTTTTTCTGAAATATTCTTGTCTCCATCCCTTCTCTGGTCCTATTGCTAAAATCACAATCCATTACCTTTCTCTGCCTCTCATCTAACCATCTGGTCACTGAATTTTTATCACCTCCATCTCCTGGATCTACTCCTTAATCTCAGTTCATTACCCTAGTTGAACAATCATCATTTCTCATGTTACTATCACAGTAAATTCCTGGCTCACCCATGGAGCTCTAGTTTCATCCCTTCCAACTATCCTTCACAGAACAAAAAAGCAAGTGGTCTTTCTAAAACATGCATCTCATTACATGTTCTCTGTGTTTATAAGCCTTCAGGAGCTCGTGACTGCTTTTAGACTAAAATCTAAACCCCATGGCATGGCCCCAATGCTTTTGCAGAATGACTCCTGATAATCTTTTGAAGTTTTTGAGTTGTTTTGTATTTTTTCAAGAACAAGAACTAAAATCTATATCTTCTTATATCTTCTCTGCACTTAAATTTTTTTTATAACTTGAGAAATATTAAGCCATAATACCTTTTCTACCACTGCTGAACTGTATCTTTTAAAACTTCTAAAATGTAGTTTAAATCAAATAAAGGTGTGTGTAATCAACTATACTCACAAATTATCTGATATTCCATAAGTGAGAAACAAAAAATTTAGTTTTTCTCCCAAAATGTATCTGCTTCATGGAAGTTTGACTTCTATATTCACTAGAACATAGACCTAAGTGCAATTAATGGTGTCAATGAAAGCACCAATGGTGTTTTCATACAGGGCAAGTGAATGTGCTCTGAGTAACAACCTGGTCTAGATTAGGAAGACTGCAGCAGAAACGAGAAAGGAAACAGAGACAGTTTAGATGAGTTTGAAATGATTTTGCAGAGACTATAATCTATTTGTTCATTTCTTCCTGCAAGCAAAATCTTCCATTACAGGAAGAAAAATAAAAAAGAAATTAAGACAGTTGGAACCTCTGTTATCTGTAAACCTTTAAGGTTGTGTTTACCTAATTGGATTACAATGAAACATAAACATGAGGGTCTGGCCATGACATTAGGCAGATAGAGTAATCAGCTGGGTTCCAAATGCTGGGAAATCTCCACCAGAAACTTCTCAAGTTCACTCACAAGATGATAATTCACTCCCCAGGGCCATCAACACTTCTAAATCAAGAGAAGATGAATTGCATTTCAAGGTTAACTCAGCACAGTTCTCACAGATTTAAAACAGAGAAGCATGATCTATATTTGGAGCCTAAGGTCTGCATCTGCCTCATTACTTTTAGTGTTCCCTTAATTTTATTTGCATTAAGCACTTTAAATCACACACCCATATATGCATAAGTTTCTTTTAGGTTTCCCGTGATGCCTTGCCACAGCGTCAAGCACAAAGAAGTGTTAGGGTTTTTGCATTTCACTGCTTCATGAGCATAATAAAATTATTATAGTTTCCAAAGCACTTTTAAATAATCTATCCCACTTAAACTTTGTAACAATGAGGGAGATATTACTAAATGAATCTTTAAAGGCATAATGATGTCTGCCTCCATGGTCATTTAGAAAACAGAGGGCAATCACTATACCAAGTGAAAGCTCTGCCTCTCTGTACCACCAGAGGGGAATATGGGGTTTATATTTCATAGAGAACAAGCTGACTGCCCATCTACAGTCTCAGTCATTAGGAGAGGAAATGCTGGAGAAAAATGCCTTAGTCTTTTTACAGCTAGTCTTAGTTTTTACTACAACTGCCACCCAAATCACTTTTACCTATTTTTTGAAGTTCTGTATTACCTGCCTAACCATTCCCCTTCACTAGCTGCTCCCATCCTTCAATCCAAGGTTTTCTATAATGCTTCCAAGACTGATCTTTTAAAAATGCACATCTGATTTTGTCACTACCCTGTTTTTGGAAGTAAAAGCTTCCCACAACTCTTAGAATGAAGATCACAGTCCTTCTAATCATACCGATGACTAATTTTGATACAATCATATTAATGAGTAATTATGAGGTGATGTGATAAAAAAAAAAAAGAAGATGGGACTATCATACTAGAAAACAATAATTTGGAAGTTGGGAGGGGAAATTGGAATTATTTCTAAGATCCTTGTATTATTTAGAAAGAGATTGCCAAATATGTATGTTAAAGATATAAGGACATGATTTTTTTTACATACTATATATAGTATAGCATTCTCAGATTCCATACGGGAAGAAATTATCTCAAGTGACCATAAGTTTGACGATATAATAATCTGTCTCTCTCCCCCACTACTAGAGACCATCAGGATTCACTTAGATGGCAGGTAAAGCCGGTGGCCTGGCAAGCAACTCCTCTGTAAGTGCCATGCTTGTTCTCCAGTCAACCTCACATAGTTTTAACTGACAAAACCTAGTACGTGGTGAAAGCAGCCACCAGTAGAAAGTCAGTTGTTGGTGATGTTATGTAAAAAAAAATCTTGCAAAAATAATGATTCTTAGCCATAAAACACAAGCTTTATTGGGGAAATTATTTGCCATTTTAACATTTGTGAAGTTTGGAACTAGAAAAGAATATGTGTTGTGTAAATGCTAACAAACTGTTTTAGGTAATTGTGAGAAGCTCTGCACCTAACCAATTCAGCAACTCCCAATCATACAGAAACGTACTAAAGCAAAACTTTTGTGAATCAGTGTCTGAACAGTGTTATATTTATAAAAAAATTACAATATTTAAGTCATTTAGCACAAAGTAGATGAAAACTGGTTGACCACATCTCCACATCTTACACTTTTCAACCCGTGATTCTGATATTGTGTACATAGTCTAATAACATAAACTGACATTTAATCCAAAGAAAATATTTGAGGCAACTTAACATAAGTTGATTTATAGAAATTTTAATTGCATTGTGAATCATTTTTGAACTTGGGCTTTTAAATGATCTTTTTTAACACAATACAACAGTAAAATAAATTATTAATCTTAAAAAAAAAAAGGAGATTCAGTCCTTGACTTGAAATGCCCTGCATGTTTAACCCTGCTCATTGCTCATCCATTATCACACCTCCTCCCTCCAAGCTCTCCACATTCAGGCATGGTGGGCTTTGTTGAGTGTCCTGACTCTGCTACTTCTCTCCCGCCTTGTGCTCTCATGCCAACACCCAACTCCCCTCCCTGTCTACCTAGATTCTCTGGTCTGACTGTGCCAAACTGGCTGGGATGGTTTCATCCCACAGATCTCTGCTCCGTGTCACTTCCTCCAGAAGTCTTTCTTCTCTTTCCAGTCTGGGTTAGGTCCTTTGGGTTACATGGAGGTGTCCTCTCTGGTAACACTCAGCATATTTATATATGCTTATGTCATGGTCTTTATCTTCATTTCCCAGTCTTACTTCTCTAGTTCATCAACAAATCCCCAGTACCAATTATGCATGGCACTGAGTAGATGATTTATAAACATTTGTTAAATAAACATTTTACTATAAGCTTTGCCTTTACTGAGCGATTTTCAGTAACCTTTCTTTTTGCCTTATAAATTTGCATATTCCGAACCCTTTTCTTACTGGCTAATTTTCTCCTCTGCCCAAGCTCACTTGCTTACTTGGGAGCCAGTCTAAATATCACTTGTTAAGAAGGTTATTCCTGATTTTTTATTTAATTTTTGGTAAAAAATAATAAACATTTATTGTATTCTGAAAGTTTTAACAGCATGCCAATATGTCATTAACACACATATAAGATTGTAATATATAATAATGGTGACAATTACCTGAAACTAAAGCATATTTTGAACATTAAATTTAATGTTTTTCATAAAAGAGTGCCTTTTGAAATTAGGTTGATATGATGAACTTCCACACAGTAGCTTAAGAACATTCAGGAAAGCATTTAATGGTGTAATTTATAAAATTTGGGTCAAACCTCATGAAATAAATAATAAATTGCTCTGGATAAGATATAATGTATAAGCCATTGCATTAGAAATTCCAGTGAATCTTGCCAGCAGAAAGCTATAGTACAAATAGGCCAATAATAAGATCTCACTAATTTGTAATGACTCCTTGAATATTATTACCACTAACATCTTGTTAAATAAGGTTCACATGCATGTAAGATTCTCAATTTCTTTGAATCACATTCTCTATTAATTGCATATTCATCCTGGAAATATAAATGAGGCCATCTTTTGCACTAAATCAATCTAGGTAAATATTTTATATTTTGCATCACTCATTTTTATTAATTAATGATAAGTTAAAAATTTAATGGAAGCATTTGGGAAGCTTAAATGTGTATAGTACAGAAAAGATATATTTTGAATACAGTAGCAAAATTAATAGCAGTAAGAATTAGTACATTGTGAAAAGTGGAACAGATGGAAAATGATTTGGTATTTTAAAAGTGAACTTATTCCAGATTGAAGCAATTACACTTGCTCATTGTAGATAATACTGAAGAGTCTAATGCGGAATTAAAACCTCTAATAATATCACCATGTAGTGGTAACTGAATAGAACATCAAAATTTTGCTGCATTCTATTATTTTCATATATATATTTTATATATTTCATATATATACAGTTTCAGAATTATAATCAGACAAGAGTCACACTTTCAAAACCTTTTTTCCTAATTTAGTATTATTTCCTAGACATATTTTTAAAATCTTTTTGAAATATACAGAGATAGCATACTTTTCCTTTAAAAACAAACATGATTTTAGTGCTAGCAGAATATTCCATTTATAATTAAATTTATTTTTGAGAGAGAGACAAGAGAGAGTGAGTGAGCAGGTGGAGGGGCAGAGGGAGAGAGAATCTTAATTGAGCAGGCTCCATGCACAGTGTGGAGCCCAACGTGTGGTTACATCTCATGACCCTGAGATCCTGATCTGAGCAGAAATCGAGAATTTGAGGCTTAACCAACTGAGTCATCCAGGCACACCTCCATTTATGATTAAGCATCATTGGATGCTCAAGAAGTTTCTCTTATTCTAACATTCTGAATAACAAGCAACATTGCTTAAAAACATTTGTATACATGTTTATCTTATTAGCATTGATTCCTAGAAATGTAATTACTAGATCACTATTTACATGTATTTTAATGCTTTTTTTTTTTAAGATTTTATTTATTCATTTGACACAGAGAGAGAGATTACAAGTAGGCAGAGAGAGAGGAGAGAGGAGGAAGCAGGTTCCCTGCTGAGCAGAGAGCCCGATGTGGGCCTCGATCCCAGGACCCTGGGATCATGACCTGAGCTGAAGGCAGTGGCTTTAACCGCTGAGCCACCCAGGCGCCCTATTTTAATGCTTTTGAGAGTATTCCCAAATTGCCTTCCCTAATGGCATACAGTATATAGTTTAATCATTTGTTTATGAGACTGCCATTTTTCAGTTTATGCTGACCAATACTGGGTACTATTTCAAAACATGTCATCTTCATAGTTTGAAAAGGTACATCAAGGGACAAAATCTTTATTAGTGGTAAATTCTCTACTGTATATACTTAGAAGTGGGTGAAACAATCTTAAAGAGAAACAGAAAAGGGAATGAAATGGTACTAAGAGTCTATGGCTACCTGTCTGGAGACTGGCTTTTTAACTTGACCCAGGGATGGTATAAATTATAATCTTAAAATATCTTTAAAATGCCAAAAAGAGAAAAGAAGACAAAGGGAGGAGGAAGGGAGGAGGACAAGGGAGGAATGAAGGAGAGAGAGTTTCCCCAACTCCTTCATGTAATTTTGTTTATTTGTTTCACCTCAAACTTCAATCTTGGGTCATGTATGAGGTTTGAGGAGGGGGAAGAGAGATACTCTTAAATCTTGGATCAAAAAAAAAACAAAGGGCTTTATGAGATTCACGCATATCTGAAAATGTTAACTCTGAGAAAAATGACTGTATCATTTCTTCACACATACAATTTCCTTTTATAAAAATATCCTGTAGGAGGACATCTAGGTGGCCCAGTCAGTTAAGCATCCAACTCTTGGTTTCAGCTCAGGTCATGATCTCAGTGTTGTGAGATCAAGCCAGCATCAGGCTCTGCACTAGGTGTGGAGCCTGCTTAAGATTCTCTCTCTTCCTCTGCTCCTTACTCCCTAAAAAGGAAAGAAAAAAAAAATCCTATAGGAAAATCATTCTGTACTGAACCAAATAAAAGCTACCCCTACTTACATGTACATAGCTATCACACACACACACACACACACACACACACACACACACACACACACATGCACGCACGCACACACACACTTTCTGGTGCAACTGTGTGAACTCAAATGTATTGAGAGTGTCAGCTATCCAAAAAAAAAAAAATCCTTTTTTTCCACTCTACTTTTCCCATTCTAAGAACTGGCTACTATTTATTTGAGTATGACTGCCTTAACATTGGAATAAAATGGAAAATATGAAATTTTGAGTTTGTATGTGCTCCCAAAGGGTAGAAGCAAGTGAAGACATTTGTAACCACCCCATTTATTCCTCTACCTGTTTGATGATAGAATCAATGGTTTTATTCTCCATATCAATCATTAAGGATAAAACTGAATATTGTAATCTGTTCTGGTTATTCTAATGATGGAAAATAATGAAGCATTGTCATTAGCAAGTATTTTTACCTAAATAGAGGGTGACTAAATATTATCCTTTACTTTAGAGATTTTGAAATAGAAAAACAAATGTTGATATTTCAGTATATATTTGGCTACAAATGAGGAATAGTCATGTATTTCCATGATGGAAAAGCCAAGGTAGGTACCTGCACAGTCCCTTGCTATAGTTCCTACAGTTGGTTCTGGGAAGTAATCAGTTTGATTCTGGTTGATCAAGATGGAGATCAAGAGCCATCCAGAAGATGTTGAGGGGCTCCTTTAATGTGTTCAGGTGACGAGAGTGGCATTTGGGAGTTGCTTCAAGGAGTAGACAAGCTTTAACATCAGTCCTACAAACTAAATTTCTCACATACCAAAATTTGTGCCTTTGAAAAGCGCAATCTAATCTACCATAAACACTTAAAGTTTTCCTTGAGTTTCCCAAAGAATTTTTTGAGAGATCTTATAAATATGTAATAAAATGACAAGGAAATAAAGGAAAAAATATAGAGGTGGGTGAGGTTGGTGGGGGTTGCAAGAAGTTCTGCATAATGAAACTCAGAAACAGTTGTCAAGCTTGTTCTCAATGTAATTCGTATTTGTATTGAGTCAGAGATATTATTCCCACAAGGCGAATGGCTTAACAATTCATCAGTTCTTTTCTGTATAATTGAAGGCCTCTCAATTATACTCCCATAAGGTGCAGAACCTGAGGAAAGGAGTGCTTAATATGCAGCCCCAGATCAAAATAAAAGAAGAGAGCTGTCTTCAAACCTGTGGTATCAGGCACAGTTAGAACTGTGATTTTTAAGGAACAAGATGGTCTTCTGCTTATATTTTGAAAAATGCCTTAGTTATATAAATTTTGTAACTTCAGATCTAAAGATAACATCTTATGGGTCCATGAAATCATCACAACCCCTAGGATTATATAGCACTGCTCATATTATAAGACAGAGTTGAGAAATAATGAATTAAATGAGTTGACTTTGAGTAAATTAATAGGTAATACTTCTAGAGCATCTACTATGTGCCAAGCACAGGGCTAAATACTTGAAATGTATAAGTATCATTTTCTTTCACATTATAGATGAAGCAAGTGAGGCCTAATTCAGTTACTCAGTTATGATGGCTCAAAATTAGTAAATAACCAAATTCTCTGACTTGAATTAAGGTTTTATCAGGAAATTTTTCCTTGGCTATGGTTGCTTAATTTTAGTTAAACAAAATTTAGCTCAGGGATTGTGAATGTTAAAGATAGTATCTATCTTTGCAGTTATTTTCTTGTATCTTTGTTTCAGTGTTCTAAAACATATTTTTATTTTTGGCTTACTGCAAGAATTTGTAATGGGTTTCATATTGGGCCTTTGGAGAATTCCAATAATCGAACATAGAGAGAACTCTAGTTTTCCCATGTTAGAAAAAAAATTTCTTGAAACTTTATTCCTCATCATTGTCAAAATACCTATTACACGGGTCTTTCGTTTTACTGCATTTTATGGGGACTTAGCTAGAAAAATGAACTTATGAAAAAAGGCATTAAATTATGGTATGTTTCTTTCTAATCAATATCTAATTTGATCAATTTACAATTCTTAGTAAGTTGTCTTTTAAATGTCAATATTAAGGTTTAAAGAGCCCTATTATTGTCCACTATGTCCATCACCATCAATAACATCTTACATAATATGTCCCATTTCATAGAAGGCAAATAAATAGTCATGGGACTAATTGATAAGCATGAATAAACTCTTCCTAAATGACTTTATGTGTATCACTTATCATATAACTAGCATAATTATTGGATATTATTATGATTAGCCAATATAATAATAACTTATGTCACACAATGTTTTACAACCTAATGGGGCAGATGGATTATATCCAGAAACACATATAGATATCCAAACATTTTCTAAACAATCAGGTAAATAAAATGTACTTTGCATAGCCATGTATTTTTTGTGCATTTGACCCATTTTCCCTACTAAATTATAAAACATTCCAATATGTTACTATGTTCGCTTATGGTTTGTTGGATTAAAAAAATAATAATAACACCCTAAAGATGTAGTATACATTTTATATACCTACACAATCATTGTCATGAAATATAAAGCCTTGTTATGGTCAGTTAGGCTGATCTTTAGCTTTTAATAACAGTGTTTCTCAGTTTGTATGATGCACATTGGCCACTTGCTTCAGAATAACCAGAAGCATTTGAAGAAGTATAGTTTTTGGGGAAAGGTCTCGTAAATTAAGCTTCTAGTTTTAAATGATTTAACATTTAAAGTAAATTGTTCATAAGAAAAGTAAGTTTTCCTACTTGTTCCTTATTTTACAGGAATTATTAGAATTGTTTAGCCTCTCAAGTTGTAGCCATCCTTATCCAGACTGCTACAATGTAACTACAGGAAAAAAATATATTTATGGGCCATAGACAGGATATGGTCCAAACTCTAAGTGTTTAAATTTTGGAAGGAATTTTCTTGGGAAAAAAGGTCCATGGTCAACTAGTTTCAGAATAACCTGGGATATTTTAAGTAATGTAGATCCTGAATACCTTGGCAAGCCCACTGCACCAGCATCTCTGAGCATGGGGTCTAAGAACTTCTGTTTTAGGTAAACAAACCAGTGATTTTTACTCACACTAAAATCAGAAGAAAAGCTTATTTCTTGGTTCTTGAGCTCATAGCTGGAAGTGGTTAGAGCCATAGCATGTGAGTGGGGAGCCAGTACATGCTAGTATGAGTCCTTCTGTGGTGAGTGATTCTCTATTAAGATAATGCAGTCCTGGACAAGGTCAAAGAGCTCTGAGGCTCTGCTTAGTATCTCACCAGCTGTTGGAGAGGAAAAATAATTTTTCCTCTACCTTTCAAGATTCTTGTCTGAGACCCTCGCTACCCCATAATAATAGATATAGTAACAAGAGAAATCCAAATAATTTTAATTACATATGCATATGTACATATGTGGGAGCCCGACAAGATCTGAAATGCAAAGGCATTCAGACAATTGAGGTTTATATACCACCCTGGCCTAAGGAAAGGGACAGGGGTCTGGAGCTTCAAAGGGGGGAAGACAATTCTCAAGAAGTTGAAAAGAGGAAATGCTTTGTAAATAAATGTTTGCTTGCCACAGAGATAAGCCTCAGATAAAAAACTTATCTCTGGCAATAACTCTCTTCCTGGTGCAGGCCAGCATTCCAAATTCTTTTAGGCGGATAATGGGTAGGTGGTAAAAATATTTTCCTAAGTCCCTGGACTTAACTGCCTTCAGCTGAAAACAATCCATATGCAAATATGGCACATTTTGGGGTATCATATTCTGTTGTCCTTTACAGCTCAAATCCCTTCCAATGCACTTCCCTAGAGGGCAGGAGTTTGGAACAGGAATGTATAAGATGGGCCATTGCAAAACAGAAAGCATAAAATTGATGCCCTGAAAACAGACAGTTGCTTCAAGTACTGTCCTGGTAACTTTCTGAATTATGAGGATTCAATATTGCTAGAAGGATTAGTAAACAGAAATTTCTAATTAAATCAATTGACACAGGCTTCAGCAGAAAACCTTTTTTTTTTTTTAAATTTTATTCATTTATTTGACACAGAGAGATCAGATCACAAGTAGGCTGAGAGGCAGGCAGAGAGAGAGAGAGGAGGGAGCCTGCTTCCCAAGCAGAGAGCCCGATGCGGGCCTCGNAAAAAATTTTATTCATTTATTTGACACAGAGAGATCAGATCACAAGTAGGCTGAGAGGCAGGCAGAGAGAGAGAGAGGAGGGAGCCTGCTTCCCAAGCAGAGAGCCCGATGCGGGCCTCGATCCCAGAACCCTGAGATCATGACCTGAGCGGAAAGGCAGAGGCTTTAACCCACTGAGCCACCCAGGCGCCCTATTTTTAGCTTTTTTTCCTAAAATTTGAACTTCCTCCCTTTTTTATTCTTGCACTACTTGCACATTAATAAAAGAGTTTCAAGCTCAATAGTGTCTACTTGGCGGGGTCCCTTCCTTTCCTAGAACACTTGCCCCTCCCCTTCTCAGTTTGGAAGCTACAAAACCAAAGTAGAGATAGGATCCTAGGAGAAAGGGGGCCAAAGGGGCCCCTCAAACTGCTTTTAGGCTATGCCAGAAAACCTCACTAAT